>CM057456.1:176095000-176512500 GCA_016271365.2 Neoceratodus forsteri | reverse complement strand
TTTTTTAAATAATCCTTTTGTATTTCAATGTACTCAGTGTGGCCCTCATCTGTCCCAGTTATTTTATATTTTTTGGAGGTCTTATGTTTCTTGTTAAAGGATAACTGTGCTGAAACTGTAAGTCATTTTTCCTAATAGAAGATCTTTTTAAGTACTAGTCCCAATTCTGTTATTCTTCCATCTAAATGGGCTTTTCAGTAACCTCTGTGGGTGTTTCAGATTTATACTGATAGTCAGTGCCATTTTAGAACTGTACATTTTAGTTTATGTCCCTCTTCAGCAATACAGTTCTATAGTAGAACATAGGTGTATTGTGGCAACAATGGAAGAACTTAGTAAGGACATAAATTACATCATAGCATTCTAACATGTTCCTTAACAACAGTCTGCAAATCAGAAACACCCAGCTGGATAACTAAAAAGCCTGTATAAATAGAACAATAACTCAATTTGAACCAGTATTTAAA
The DNA here is from genome assembly GCA_016271365.2 of Neoceratodus forsteri. Lineage (NCBI taxonomy): Eukaryota > Metazoa > Chordata > Ceratodontiformes > Ceratodontidae > Neoceratodus > Neoceratodus forsteri. The sequence continues at coordinate 176,512,033 of CM057456.1, read as the reverse complement.
AACAACTTCTACTGGGAAACATTTATTTACAGATTCAGTGCAGCACTTTTTTAACTACTGTCTTGATTTCCATTGAAAAATTGACCTGTGATTTTTCCTACTATTTTTGAGTATAATTGGTATATAGTATTTAGATAATTCTTATATTAAGTTCCATTTTTTCCACATTTAGGTTTCTGAACTCTTTTTTCCAATTTAATTTTAATTAATTTAATAATAAAACTCAGAAAACACTCTTGCCAATCAAAGTGTGGTATTAGCATGTCTACTAGAGGCAGTGGATATAGGATATGTCATTTGTAAGAATACAGTACAATTCATATTAAAATTTACTGCAAAAGAACTAGTTTTGCATTGCTATTTTTTTAAAGTTGGCAATGAATTGGCAACTCACATTGTTTATTGATTTATTTGAAAATGGTGACTGGCAGAGGACACTGAACAGGCTTGTTTCCAGGTGAGACCTGGAAGGAAGAGAAAGGGAAAGAACAATTACAAAGAAATACAAACCCGGCTGATAATGGAATTAAATAACATTGACATAAAGTGCATAAGTCAAGTGCAGTACAGACACTAATGCCAAATATTGCAACAGGGTGCCCAAAAATAGTGTACAAAATCAAAAACATCTCTGCAAATCAGTTAAATTTAAAAAGTGCAGGGGAAACCCAGATGATGGGATGCAGAACCAGTGCCAAGAGGCAGGGTCAGGAAAGGTGAGGAAGGGTTCAGGAAAAAGGCTGGCAGGAAGAAGAGGAAGGAGGGTGAAGTTCTGGTTGGCATCTAAGGGAGGGAGGGAGGAAGAGACAGATGGAGAAAGGTATCTCATGCCAGAGGGAGGGGCGATGGTAAGAGAAAGCAGATTTTCCAGCTGAGGAGTGTGGGTGGGGAAGGGAGAAAGTTTATGGGTTCCTGGAGTCCAAGGAGTAGGAGGAGGAAAAGGGGATGGAGGAAATGAGACAGTATAAGTAGGAGGGAGGACCTAAACCAGTATTTAAGGATGAGGGAAGCTCCATGTAGCTGGTGACGTGGGGAGTGGGAGGATGGCTAGGGAGGAGTAAAGAGAGCAGTGGTGGGTGCAAAGCCAAGAAAGTGGAGGGTGGTGCCATGAACCACATCTGAATAATCCAAGACTAGAAGAACCATTTTGGTGGTTAATTCCTGGCAGACCAGCAGAGAGATATATTCCTTATTGCGGTACAGGGCACTGAGTTTTGGGGCAGAGTTTGTGAGGGATGGGATTGATGTGAGCTGTGAATTTGAGCCTGCTGTCTAGTCACACACAAGCTGTACTTGAAGATTGGGACAACCTCAAACTGGGAGCCATCTTGCTTGGAGAAATGGGATGGAGGTGAGTGAGCCAGGCCAGTCTCTTGCTAATATCAAATACCATTTTTTTTGGGGGTGTTGACCCATAGCAGATAGATTGGTCTGGAATCAGTGCAGTACATTGTGAAAGTCATGCTGGTGGAAATTTACAGAAGCAGTTGAGGGACCCTGAAGTGTAGAGGACTGTGGATGCTGCATACATAAATATATAAGTTGAAACATGGAGAAGGGAGATCATTAAGGAAGATCGAGAATAGGACTGGACCCAGGATGTAGCCCTTTGGGACCCCAGCCTGGCTAGGAAGTGGTGCAGAAAGTGTGCTTCCTACCTGTACTAACTATTTACAGCTAGTGAAATAGCATTGGAACCAGTCAACAGTGGAGGCTGAGAGAGGCCAGCAGTGCTGAGCTTATCCAGGAGGAGAGAGTGGGACACAGAATCAAAAGCTTTGTACAGATCAATGAAAATGGACGCGTAATGTGCCTCTAATCTATCCCTGAGAGGATGGAATCAGTGACTCTAAGCAGGGAGTTAATGGTGGAGCGATCCTCCTAAAACCAGATTCCAACCAATATTCAGTGAGCATGGGAACCAAAATGCATTTTCACGAACTACCACTACTGTCTTTTAAGCAATCACCTAATTTAACCAACCTGATTGTTAGGAGTAAACTTGCACCAGAACAAAACAACATAACACTAAATGGTTCAAGACCCTGTGGTCTCATCAGATGGAAGACTTGTGAGCACATTTCTGCTTCCGACTGCATCAATACTCCACAAAACAGACAATTCAGGATACAGGAGAATTATACATGCACATGTCGGAATGTTGTTTATTTCATTCAGTGCAAGAGATGTCCACATACAGGACATGTGGAAGAGACAGGACAACTTCTCCACACCTGAATGACCTCACACAGACTTACTATTAAAATGAAGATGACTGAAAAACCAGTGGGACAACACTTCTCTCAGTCTCAGATATGTCGGTCCTGGTTTTGAAAGGACATTTCAAAAATACACAACAGAGATGGGTTTTTGAGATTAAGCTCATTTTACTTCTCAATATGGTGGGAGATGGTATCGACATTGATTTAGGTTTTATGTCACATTACACTACTTAAACTTTCACCTACTTCAGGAACAATGAATGGATGCATAATGGTAGTACATTGTGGTTTTGTTGTATGTTTTAATACTAAATGGATACAGCATCCTTTTTAACTGATTATCATTATGTTGGTTTCAACCCAAACAAATTAGGGTGTGGGGTGGGTTGGGGGTATGGGGTAAAGTTTATATACAGATACATATTCATGCATGGACATTTTAGGTGTAGTAGCTCATTTACTAGGTAGTCGGTGCTGTGCCTGTTTCTTTTAGGTGCACAAAATCTTGACATCTAGTATATGATAGAATGGGGTTTCATTGTATGATGACTATTTGTTCACATACAAAATGAATATATGATTCCGTCTGACTATCAGTACACTGGTGTTCCTGGGGGAGGGGTTGATTCCTTTAGGTTTTGTTTCAGATTTCTAGGACTGTTACTGTATAAACAACAGACTGATTATATACTGACACATTATAAAACAATGAACACATTAGGATACAGGATCTCAATTACTAGGGAGTTTTGTTAGGTTTGCTTTTTAATGATACATTAACACTTGCATCTCAATTACAAGAAGCTCTGTGTTAGGTTTGTGTGTTGAATGTGCATAAACACTAGTCACTTGTTACAGAGTTACAGACAGATCATGTTTAAACAGTATAAGTTTGAATATTCATGACTAATATTGAATTAATGTACACTGGTTTTAAGACATACATGTCTGAATAGTACTTACACTGTATAAATATGGGAAAGAGCTGGTTAATGCTTAATTTACGGTTCTGGGTGATAATATTGCTCACAAAACAAAGTGGGACAAAATATCACAGGCATGACATCGCGGGCAGTAACATTGCCTGACAATGACATTGTGGAATGGAATAATGTAGGGCCACAGCCAGCAGTGTGTCCCGGACACCTCAGTATCTCCACAGTTAATGGTGAAGCTGGAGGAGGTGACACACAGAGCGACTGATGGTGTGGGCAACAGTGGGAACAGCAGTCACTTTCGCAGACCTGTTCCACCTATTATTTAATGAAGATTTGCCTGGGGAACAGCTCCTGCCATGCACTGGGGAATCTGCATCACTGAAGGGCAGTGTGAGCTGTCAATCAGTCAATTGCAGGCAGTCCTGGAGGGTTCTGGGTGTTACACAACAGAGAGCATGCCATAATGGTACAGACTAGGTCACCTCAGACCACGGACAGGGAATGGGTAAGTGTGGCAGGTGATTCATGAGCTACCTGTGGCAGGCTGTGGCCCGATGATTGTATGGCTGGGTTGGGTCGGCAGGAGGGAGTGAATCACAAGGCACCGTGATGTGTGGCTGACCAGTGGTTGGTGGCCATCTGAGGGCTGTGTCGGGGCAGCGGGGTGGCTGCAGGGGATGCAGGTGCTCCAGGCATGTGCACTTGGGAGTGCTGGAATGGGATCCACTCCGTGGTAGCTGTGGTGTTCCCACTGTGCCTGCACCGTTGGTCGCTCTGTGTGTCACCTCTCTCTGGCTCCATCCATGACTGTGGGAGCACTGAGGTGTCCAGGACACACCACGGGCTGGTGGCCACATTATTCCGTTCAACAATGTCATTGTCGGACGATGTTACTGCCGCAATGTCATGCCTAGATAGTTTGTCCGCTTTGTTTTGTGGGCAATATTATCGCCTGGAACCTTAATTTACACTAGGACAGGTTGTCTTTAACTCACTTTTGCCTAATACAAAGATATTTTCTTTATTTATTTAGTTTTGTGGACTGGTAAGTGCACTAGACAAATTCTGCCTATTTTAGGCACAACCTGGGGAGAGGAATACAGATGAATGTAAACTGACCTTGAACCAGATTAAGCTGTTGGTAGTATTTTTAGTGAATACCAGATATTTTCTACCAGATATCTTATTTAGAAGACTTTTAACATTATATACAGGCCCAGATATTCAAACTGTGCCCAAAAAGTGCGCAACAGCAGGAGCAAGCGCAAGTCCACTGTGCCCATGCGCAAGAAGCGCCGATATTCAAAACTGTGCAGATCAAGAGGCGCCTGTGGCACATGACTGAATATCGCACCACCTGCTCCATAGCACAACCAGGGATGTACAGTTGCACAGTTCAGATGCACCATAGCGCAACCAGGGATGCTCAGTGGAGCAGTCCAGATGTGCCATAGCACAACCAGGGATGCTCTGTGGAGCAGGGCAGCAGTGCAACAGCACAACCAGGGATGCACAGGGACAGGATGTAGGGGCCCACCACCCATGCCACAGATAGGCAGAGGAGCACACAGCAGAACAGACATCGCCCCCACACACCCCATACACTGCACAACTAATGGAGAGCCAGAATAACCACTGGCCCATGGATACCAGCAACCAACCCACCCACAGCCAGGGCATGATGCCCCAGCACACCCCCTGGTAAGCTGTGATCGGCACACAAGGAGGGCCGACCACCCCATGCCACACCATCCCACCAATGCAGAGCACACCCTGCACCGTGACCCCCAAATACCCTTCCCAGGAGCAGCGTCCACCAGTGCAGGATACCCCATGCATGCCACCACCCCCACTGTGACAATGCAACCCTGTGCACCACAGAACCATGCAAGGCAGCCCCACCATGAGCACCCATCAGTGGGTGGCAGCACACAGCGATGAAATGACTGCATACACAGTGCTACCATGCACGTCCCCCCCCCGAGATACAGCTGAGAGACCTACCATGCGTCGGCACACGAGGTACCTCACACGTGACAGGGCATGCCCCGGACCCCACCACCAGTGGTACAGCACCCTGCACACCCTCCCAAGGACAAACCCCGACCCAGCACTGACCACAACAGCCAGCGCAGACTCCCACAGTGGTGCATGGAAGCATGCACCACACAGGATGCAACACAGTGCATGGAAAAACACCCACCCATACCCAAGGGCACTCCAACACAGGGACACAGTAGCGGGGCAACCAAGCCCCCAGCGTGTGGCCATGGAAACCATGTACACATGGCCAGCACTCCTCCATGGCACAGGAGTGCCAGCCACCCTGTGCAGGCACTGTGGAGCTGTACACCACCAGCATTTGCCCGGAGCACAAGTGACAGACAGTGGTGCACATCCCCTGTGACACACACAAGCGACAGCATGGAGGTGGGACAACAGTGGAGGCCGGTGTCACCCGAGACAGACATGCACCACCAGTGACAGGGAGGCAACCGCATTGTGCGGGTACAGTGCTGTCCTGCATGGACAGACACCACTGACATGCCAGCGGACCGTGCATGTCACAGACATGCAAGGATGTCAGCTGCACAGGCCATGGACAGTCTGACAGGTGCACCGTGGACACAGAGCATGTACCGTGGACCACTGCACACAGTCATCCAGTGCACAGGGAACAACACACACACACCACAGACAGTGACTGATAGCCACTTCCACACCATACTCACTTCCCCACGGACACACACACACGCACATGACTGCACCACCCCTGATGCCATGTACACCACTGCAGCTGAGCACCTATAGCCCGCACCACATTAGGCATATCAAAATAAATGTATTTAAAAACAGCAAACAAATCTATGTACAAGTATTTACAAAGGTTTGGGGGAGGGACACAAACAAGGTGGGGGTGGGTAAGGGCAGGGGTGAACAAGCGGTAGAGGGACGGAGGGGTGTGAGAGTGTGTCCAGGGGGGGTAGTGGAAATCAGGGGCAGTTCCAAGCTCAGCAGGAGCCCTGCTTCCCGCTCCCCGCTCTGGCTTCTCCTTCCGCCATGATGTCTTCGGACAGCGAGCCTGTCCAATCATTCGAGTATCTCCAGGGATGCCCTGGCTACCTGGAGAATCTCCCGCAGCACCACCCTGATCTCCTGCAGCTGCCATCCACCTAGGACAAGGGAGCAGAGTCAATAGGTGTGAATGCACAGCCCCATGCAGCCCACCCACTGTGCATGCCATACGGCCGTGGGACATGCCTCTGTGATGGTGTGTGACCACCCACAGTGATCGCGTCCACAAGACCTGCCCACCCAGGTGCACACAGCCATGCAGACCACTGCACACACCCACCGGCCAAGTCCTGCACAGCACCACTGTGATTGTTCAGTGACATGGCTATTCAGTGCGAAGGCAGTGGCATAGCCATGTACCCGATGCATGCATGGACCACCATTGACGCACTCCCAGACATGCAGTGCCACTGGACAGTGCTGACTGTAACAAGTTGTGTGCATGGCAGTGGTGTCAATGGATGGTGGCCATGCCTCGCTGCCTGCCCTGTTACACAGCCTGCGATAGTAATCATGGATGTAAGGCACTCACCATCATCAGGATGGTCACTGCGCCTGTCTTGTCCAGCAGCCCTCCCGGCCTGCTGTTCATCTTGGTGCAGCCTCCTCTCCCTCACCCACTGGCGCTCCTCTGGGCCTAGAGTGCAAACATGGAGAGAGGAACATCAGTACAATCTGGTAGCAAAGTCCCCCGCCCCTGTGTGTGTGCAATCCCACACAGCCATACTCATCCTCCCCCCACCCCGATACCACCACCATGGCCAACACTGGACGGCCCCCCCATGTGCTGGACACATGCCACCGTGATACCCGTATGGACATTAACAGTGTATGGATGGGGCACCTACCTGGCCGTGGCACCATGCCCCTCCTGGCACGTGCCCGCAGGCAGGTAAGCCTGTCTGGGTCCCGCTGCTGCAGGTCACCATAGTGGTGCCTGCACTGCTCCACCATCCTCTCCATTCCTGTGGCCTCCTCCAGGGCCACCGCCACCTCCTCCCACACTGCACTCCTGGCCCTGTCCAGGGGTGCCTCCCCAAATAGGGCAGCGGCATGGGGCTCCACCAACTGGACCAGATTGGCCAGTTCAAGTTGGCTCCAGATGGGTGCCCTTCTCCTTGCCATCCTGTACAGTTTGGTATCAAAATGGCACTCTGTAGCACACGCCACCAGTGCGGATACTGCGCGGTACTGTGCTGTCATTCCCCATCGCACTGTCACCAAACAGCACGACAGAGGTGCACCCATGCGGACACATGGTGCCTAGGGGCAAAGGTCGGCACAGGGTCGGGGTCTCTTGCGCACGGACCACCACAGCGCAATTGGTACTCACTGTGTGTAGCGCAGTAGGGCACTTGTGTGCCACTTCCTGTAGTGGCCTACCGTGCTGTGGCCCCAGTGCGCCTACGGCACCCCAGTGCCAGAGCGCCATACATGTGAACAGTGCAGAAGCGCCACTGGCACAATGGTGGCCGTGCACTGCATTGCCTCCCATGCACAGCACGTCAGCAGTGTGGCAGGCATTGGAGTCATCACCCTGGGCATGCGCCGTTCAGTGTCCACTGCACATGTCACAGAAATGCTCCCTTGCCTGAGCATGTTCAACACAATTGCACAAAGCGCAACAGTGCGATATTCAGCCGGCATATGCAAATCAGCTAATCAGCCATTCAATGGTGCAGATACTGCATTTGCATCCACTTATGATTGTGCCTCTCCTCATTTGCATGCGTTGTGCTATAAAAATGTGACATTGGGCTGCAGTGGCCATAGTCTGTTATTGCAGTCTATTGTGGTGAGTTGCATGCTGTTTGGGAGTGTGGACTGTGGTGTGTGGGACATGCATGGGACTGCACAGTCACAGGTAACACCTGTCATTCTCACAGGATGAAGAATGAGCGATTGTGAGGTGGAGGAAGAGGAACAGAGACGTGGGAGGAAGAGGAGGCCTAACATCACAAAGGTAGAAACAGATGCCCTGTTTGAGGCCTACCTCAACCAGGAGCCGCTGCTCAGTGGACGGCGGGGAACACCACAGGCTCGTGCTGCTGGGAAGAGGTGGCGTGTGCCGTCAACCTGCATGGCAGCCACCAGTGGTCCGTGCAGGAATGCAAAATAAAGATGGGCACGGACAGGCGGAGGATTAAGAACAAGGTGGCTGCCATCAGGGCAGGACGGGCTGCGACCAGTGGGGGACAGTTGGCCGTGCAACACCTGACCCCACGAGAAGAGTGTGTTGCTGGCAGCATGTGGCATTGTGCCATCGAGGGTGTTCCACGTGGTGGATTCCAGATGGGTGGCAGCCCATCACTGCATGGTAGGCCTGGTCTGTCAATGGGGGGGAGACAGGGTAGGGCAGATACATTAATGCTACTGTGTTCCCTTACAGCTCCTGAGCATCTACATGAGTCAGCGCTGGTGAGCTTGTCCACTGAGGGTGATACCATGGACATAGAGGAGAGCCCGTCCACCTCCACAGGCATCTGAGGGTCAGGGTGACAGTGGGCCTGCCTGGCTGTCCAGACTGATGTTGGTGGAGCAGGTATAGAGAAGGCCCTGACCGTGTCCCAGCATGCCAGTGTCCATGGATGCCAGCATGCTGAGACTCGGGCTGGTGCCGGATCCGTCACTGATGATGAAGCTCACTTCATGGACAGTGATACGTGTGGGTCGCAGGATGGCCACACAGCAGGTGACATCACGGGCATGGCCGTGGGTGGTGCCGCTGTGGAGGCCTGTGTGACATCACAGTCCCAGCCTGTGCCTGTCTGCACCAGTGGGGCAGCACTGGTGTGTGTCCAGGACAGTGGGGCTGTTGCAGCCGCTGCAGCAGCACCGTTGAGCCCTGGAGAGTGGCAGCTGGAGGGGCAGTGTCAGCAGTCGGCCAATGGCCATGAGGGTACAGTGTCGGGGGGGCGGCGTCATTGCACCACCTGTGGACATGCCCAGGCCTGGCCCTGGTGTGCAGCGCCCACCCTCAAGGGGTGCTGCCCATCAGGGCCGTGAACACCATGAGGGACAGCATGCCAATCAGGCATATGACCTCTTAAAAGAGCACACCCACATACTCCAAGAATCAGTCGATCAGCAGTTGCGGCTTGTGATGGCGGTGGATGCACTCAGTGCGGCTCTGCACCAAGCAGAGGAGCGGCGCAGCAGGGACACCGCTCTGCTCCTGGCAGGGATGGACCACGGGAAGATGTGACCGCTGCCATTGACAGGCTGACACAGACAATCACAGCTACCCTGGCCACAGTGGGCACACAGTTATTTGCCCATGTGTTGCAGATACCACGCAGTGCAATGTCCACCCCCCATTCCTGGCATTGTGTGACACCCTCCTTGCTGACACCGGGTTCAGCTGTGGGCATCCCGAGAATGCCTGGTGCAAGCATGTTCAGTGTGCTGCAGACCCCTGCGTGAGCACAGATGCGTTCACGCAGCGGAACCCTTGGGGGGCCATCGGTGCCACCCCATGAGGCCATTGGTCAGCCTGTCACTGCTAGCGGGCCTCGGCTGGGCCGCCATGCATCCGTGGTGGCCGTGGCACTGTGGCGTGTGACTGACCTGTCTCTCACCATGGCTAATGTCTGATGCTGCCCTGTGTGCATTGTGTTGTTAAACGTGCAGTGCACGGTTGGGGTACCCAGCCCTGCACACACACACACACGTTCCATCTGCACACCCTCCTGGCTGCTGTCTGCTGTGGCATGTGCATGATGATGCCTGTGTTGTGCTGTCCGCCACTGTGCAATGGTGCCCAGCTTCTGACACATGCACAATGACAGGCACTGGGCGTGGTGGTCTGTGGACGTGTGTGTGGCTAGGGGTGGCAGTTGGGGTCAGTGTGCCTCCTACCCCTTGTGCATGTCTTGTAGGGTGTGTGTGTGTGTGTGTGTGGCGTGTGTGTGACCGCGTGCCATGTTAGACCTTGCCCATCCCTGACAGCATGTGCAGTTCCATGCTCGGCCAATTCCCTTAACGACATGCACCCCTGGGGTTTGTCCATGCGTGTTTGTGGGTTGTGCCCTTGCCACTGGTGGTTGCACATGGCCTAATGACTTACCTGTGTTGGTTGAAGTGCTCCTCTGTGATGGTGTCCCGGTGCAGCTGTGCCATCCGGATCAGTTAGGGGTCCCTTCAACCAAGGGGGGGCTGCCCATCACCATCTTCACCAGCGTTCTCATTGTCCCCATCACTGTCCCCCTCTTCGACCTGTACAGCTATCCCACAGTCATTGGCCATGTTGTGCAGGATGCAACAGGCCAGGAATATCCAGTAGGCCTTTGAGGGGCTGTACTGTAGGGCACCGCCAGACGTGTCAAGGAAACGGAAACATGCCTTCAGCATCCTGAACACCTGCTCGATGACATTGCATGTGGTGGTATGTGCCTCACTGTAGCATTGCTGCAATGGGGTCACGGGCCACCGGTATGGTGTGAGCAGCCAGGATGGAGTGGGTATCCACTGTCACCTGTGTGTAGAGGTTGGACATTAGTTTGGTGATCAGTGTCACCCTTCCATGGGCCATCTAGGCCAATACCCATGTCACCTCTGACTATGCCCCTCCCAAGATCCATGTCTTTCTGCGTGATTTGCATACTCACCCACTAGGTGGCCAGTGGGGATGTCCCCACTCTTGAACCTGTGGCACAGTGCGGACTGGTGCCAGATGAAGGCATCATGTGCTCCCCCTGGGTGCGTGGCACAGACATTGATTATGTGCCCTCTGGCACCGCACACCACCTGGCAGTTGATGCTTGCATACCCTTCTGATTCATGTTGCCGGCCCTTTGGGGCCAGGTGGCATGGATGGCCACATGGGTGCAGTCTATTGCCCCGAGCATGCCAGGCATACGTGCTGCCCTGTGGAACTCCTGTATGTTTGCTGTGCGCTCCGCCGGTGTGCTGGGGAAATGGATGTACTCCGCAGCATGTGGCAGCAGTGCGCTGACGAATTGGGTGAGGAGGCGTCATGCGGCCGGCTAGGTTATGCCTGTCATGTCCCCTGTTGGTCCCTGGAAGGTACCCATGGTGAGCAGACACATGACAGCTGTCACTTTGGTCTCCACTGACAGAGCATGGCTCAGTCGTGTGGGCCTGCATCACATCACTGCACAGCTCACAGAGCCACCTCAGGATCACCCGGTTCAGGTGGTACCAGCCCACGATCTCAGTATCAGTGTACAGCTCGAAGCTGGTGCAGGCTTGGTACTGCCTCTTGGGGGCATACTGCCGATGGGCCCTTCCACGGCCGCGCCCCCCTGCTGCCTTCCTTCTCACCCACCTGATAACTGCCTCCATCTGGATGGTGGCACTGGCCATGTCCCTGGCTTGTGTAACCCCCCCGGCAGCTGTTTCACTGTTCCCTCCACTGTCCTTGCTGCTACTCCCACTGCACCAGGAACACCTCCCTGTAGCGGCCATACTGCCCACTATCTGTGCCCTCGGTGCTGTGTGACACTTCCCCCTTTTGTCCTGCACTGTGGCACAGGCTCCCCACACCTTCCCTGTTCCTGGTGGTTCCAGGTGCTCTGTCCTGCTCCTGCCCTGTCCTGCTCCCAGTTTCTGTGTGCCTGTGTGGCTGCCTGCAGTTCACCAACATGTGGCTTCCCTGTAGTGTTCTTGCACCTCTCTCTTGTTACTTTTTATTTTGGATCATTTCCGCTATTGCGCAACTTCCGTTTGCTCCCCTATTGTGCATGGCACATGTTGTTGAATATAGCACTGTGACATTTATGCATGGTTCCTCCCCCTTCAGTTGCACATGCATTCATTATCATTGTGCTGTTGCACATTGTGATTTGGGGGGGTGCATCTGCCTCCCACTGAATATCGCAGAATGGCGCATTTTCAGACTTGTGCTGGTGCATCTCTGTTGCGCATGGTGCAACCCTTTTGAATATCTGGGCCACTGTGTATTTTTTCAGCTTATTTTATCTTGGGGTTTAAAATCATAGACATTTACTAATGCAGGCGAGATGCACAAATGTAGCTTTAGTATGTTTTATGGCTGTTCTCAGGAAGAAGCTTATCTATTCTGTGACATTTGACCTTGACATACCTTTCCTTTGAGGGAACTCTGTTGTCTTTATGTGGTCCTGTGTTGTTTTTTTAAAAAAGTGGTTTAGGTCAATGGGATTTTTAACAACTTTTTATCTGATTTTTATGTATGAACTGGACTTTAAGAAAGTGTATTCCTCCAAACTATTTGTCATTGTTTTCTGATGAAAGATTCTATGTAATCCGAAAGTTCAAGTACCTATTTTCTTTTGTAACATCTATGTTGGTCCTATAAAAGGTATCAAATCATCTCTTTTTTTCTAGATCTTTTAAATCTAGACTAGAAGGGGAAGATGAAGTTGGAGAAGTGGTGGAAGTCAGCAAGCTGTGAGTAGACTAGTTTCTCTTGTAGCTTCACAACAGAAGGGAGGAGGGACATAAGGTGGAAGTTACCAACAGTGGAGGGATCACCCCCTTTTTGCGTCACACTGTGTTGTTTTTCAACTCATAATCAGCTCAAAAGCAACTTTTATAAAGTGTTTTTGCAATGCATCTGGAATGAATCTGCACCTGAGCCTCAATACAATGTAAAACTGGGTTGTAACTGTTAGGCAATAGTTAATGCAAGGCTTTGCGCTGAATCCAGCAACACTTACGCAACTCATTGAGAAATGCTAAGGAACACACTGATGTTACAGTATAATGTGGATTGCACTGTATGTCTTTCTTTCAAACATTTTTTATTTTTATTTTTGCTGCTATTGGGAAACATCTAGTTAACAATCACGAGACTCTTACCAGTCTGCTTAGGCACCTAGATTGTCACCTGAAGGATTATTGAACTTTACCTTCCTGCAAGTCATATTTCACAAGGCCTACTGGACATGGGCTTGCTGTGCAAAGATAAGTGGATCCTTATGAGTCATCACATCCAATTCTTGTTCACCAACCCAGGAGCCCAATTCTTAGTCACAACGAGCAGGTACACAAAAATGAGGGGTTACTGTCAACTATTGACAAAGGTGTTCTGAGTCATCCTGTAGCACTGTTGCCATGGAAGTCAGTGTGCTAGATGTTACTGGCCACAGAGTTAGCACCCACTAACATTCTGCATCATTATGGCTACCAGTTTGCAGCATGGCCCAGTACCAGTCACATGGTACTTTGCCATTCTGCAAGCTGGTCAGCAAGTGGGCATGTCACCCAGGAGGCTCCCTATTCCCACTTGCACAGTAAGGATAATGGAAGCATCGCAATATTTCCAATTCATTTTTGCTTACCTTTCAAACAAAAGAAGGCAGTGTACTTAGAGCTCAGGTATGCTAATTTTCCTTATTGTTGTGTAGAATACATGTGCAAAATGTTGCTGGTAGAAGCCAAGGGCATCAAAAAAGGGGCCACATTCAATCTAGAGGTCCATGGAGCTGTGGCCAACCAGTCTAAGTAACATTTTGTCTCACTCTGAGACTTTGACCTCATGTTGATGTACTTGTCTTCTAAGAGCAATGTTTTGCACATTTATTCTGTACAACAATAAAGAGTGTTAGCACATTTGATTTCTGAGTGCGCCCCATCCTTGTGTTTGAAAGTTTTAGCAGCACTACATCTGGTGGGAGCACCAAGGACAGTTGGAGGTAGTGTGTCCTTTTTTGTTTCAGGGCATATTTACTTATCTCCCTGTTCTCTTATGGAATATGTCTATTTTGGGGGTTCCACTTTCCGGCAGCCTGGTTTTCAAAACCCTAGAAAACTGTGCACATACACCAGATAAGTTGTACAAAGGAGGGTACCCTTGTGAAACTCATTTTGTGCTGCACGCACATGAGTTGCAAAAAGTTCACCTTTTAACAACAACTTTAAGGCTGATTGCACAAATCTGTTTGCGTAGATGCTATGTGTGGTATTACCAGGTGTATCACTGATATAAACAAGCATTTGTCAATGCCGAATGTTGTCTAGCTGGCATTGGCATTGGTAATGCAGGAGTTAGAGATGCATAATAGGAATGGTAGTGAATTATTGAACTGATGCCAACCTCATCCCCACCCTGCAGAGACTGACAGGCATTGTGGTGTGCCTTTGGGTCATCAGCTATAACGCTCATGCCATTTCACCTCACCCTACCCTGTAGACACTGACAAGTGTCGTGGTGTGTTTTGGGGTATTTGGGCTGTATACTTACCCCATTCCATAAGGGAATATGCTGAGATGGGTGGAGTGTAGGAGAATGGGGTGAACTTTGGGCCGAGCACTCCAAGGCACACCTCGATGCCTGTGACTGGCTGAAGGATGGGAGGTTGGGGGTGGAATGGCATGAGCATTACAGCCGATGATCCTGAGTCACATCCCTGATGCCTGTCAGTCTCTACAGGGTGGAGTGTTACAGTTGGAAACCCTAATGCTGTAGGCGTTTGTTGGTATTTTCACTCCAAATTTTCAACATGGTCATTTTGTGTCCCCACCTCATGAAGAGTGGCACTATCAGTTTGTTAGGTGAAAGGCGATTTTGCACAGCCACTGCGCCATGTGGTGCCACAGGTAAGAAAACACATTTTGGGCAGGATGTGAAAAATGACAACTGTATTGTTCATGAGGAGGTGGAAAAAAATGCAATGTTGTAAATCTGAAGTAAAAATATGAAAAACTGAAGTCATGAACATGCATAGAAACTGCGCAACGCATGTCCGTAATCCAATTATTTATGCTTTTTTTAAACCACATTTTCAACATAGACATTTTGGGACCTCCCCTCATGAACAGTGGTACTGTGATTTTGCTAATCTGTCCAAAAAGTTGATTTTCCACAGTGACCACGTCATTTTGCGCCACATGTGCAAAAACACATTTTGGGCAGGATGTGAAAAATGACAACTGTACTGTTCATAAGAAGGTGTGGAAAAATGCCAGTGCTGAAAATCTGGCATGAAAATATTGCAAATTTGCGAAGTTACAAGGTTGCATGGAAACTATGCGATGCATGCTTGTAACACAGTCATTTCATGAACGTTCATCACCAAATTTTCAACATAGGCATTTTAGGACCTCTGCTCATGAACAGCGTCACCGTCATTTCTCAAACTGTCCCAAAACTGATTTCATACAGTGACCGCACTATTCAGTGCCAGATGTGCAAAAACACATTTTGGCCAGGATATAAAATGACAGCTGTACTGTTCATAAGGAGGTGTGGTAAAATGCCAATTTTGAAAATCTAAGGTGAAAATATTAAACATTCAAGAAGTTACGAGGGTGCTTGGAAACTTGGCAATGCAGCTTGTAAAACTGCCATTTATGGATTTTGTTCACCAAATTTACAACATGGGCTTTTGAGAGTCCCCCATGAACAGTGGCACTGTCATTTCATGAATCAGTCCCAAAGGTGATTCCATGCAGTGACCGTGAAATCACCTTTTGGGACCGAATAACGCCATGACAGTGACTGAATTCATGAGGAGGGGTCCCAATAACCCTCATGCTGAAAATTTGGTGCCAAAATTCCCAAAATGGCTGAGATATGTACCAAAGTTGAAAAACCCTATTTATGCTATTATACAGCTTACCGGCATTTATTCAGTTCGAGTCGGCTTTGAAGAGTGCAGATGTGCTCCTGATCCACCAAGATCATCGCGCTAGATTCCAGAGATAAGTATGGGGTGAGGGGTGTGGAGGCAGGGTACACAGAAGGTAGATGTGGGTTGGGGTGGGGCAGGAGAGACCACAAGGACCATTTTCTTATTTTACAGGTTAAAAAAAAGACAGCGAGGGTCGGTTTTCTTTTTGTCAGGTGTTTTGTTTAGTACACTGGGTGGCTCCAGTGTGCCACCTACTATAATGGGAGGGAACCACAGCCAACGAGGATTGGGCCCGGTCGGCACAGAAATGGGTGTGGGGGCACACATGATGCCGCTGGTGTTTGCACCCCCTCGCACACACAGCACACATTGGGGCTGGGGACATTATGCCAAAGGAGGGGCTTCCTGTCAGCAAAGTAACTAGGCAGGGGGAATGAAGCTGATGGGATTGGGCCCCGTTGGCAAGGAAAGACTGTGGGGGAGCTGATGCCGAGGATTGGGCACCTCTGGCACACTTAGAATGGGAGAATGGTGCATCAGTGCCATCGGGAGTGGCCCCCATAGAAAATGAAGTGGCTGCAGCAGTGAGTGCCACCATGTTTAACAAACTGCTTCACCAGCAAGGACATATCTGAGGCATGTTCTGGTGCCGCTGCATGACGAGCTCAGCAATCATTGCAGCAGACCTTTTCTCAGATGTGCTCACCTCATTAAGTACTGCTGTTGTGGTGCCTGCATGCTGGCCTATTGGGGAATGAGGGACACACCTACTGATGCATGCCCTGCATTCGCCCAACAGTGACCACGCCTCCAAATCTGCTGCTAATGCAATATGTTGGCTGGTGCGCATGTGCAAGCCAACATAAAAATGTGAAAATGCTCCAATGTGATGAAAATGGAGACAATAGCATTTTTTGCTGTGCAGGGATTTTTAACACACACCAGTGATTTGCACATTAGAACTTAACCCCATGGCCATGTAATGCCCTTTGAACACTGGGTGCCTGGTCTTTAAAACCAGCTCTGTATCATTACACTGTTGAAGTGCTCCAACCAGTGACATCATTAGTCACAATCAGTCCATGGCTCTCTGATACTGATACCACTACTTGCACGGACTGCTAGATTAATGAAATGGAACAGTTCCTAAATGTACTCAGTTTTCATCCACAACATAGTAACTCATCCAAGCAGCAGTATCAGCATCAGGAACCACTCACTGATTGCAGCTTCTGGTGTCACTGGTTTGAGCACCTAAATGGTGTACTGGTGGAGGGAGGATGCTAGTAGCTACATATAGAGCTGGTTTTAAAAGCAGAAAGATGCAAAGAAAAAAAAACAGACATATGCAGAAGCAGAACAAGTTAGAAGGAGTACAAAGATGCTTCACTAAGGAAATAACAGGGATGTGTGACATGTCATATGAGGAAAGAGCAAGAGAACTAAATATGTTCTCTCTGACAAGGAGTAAAGGAGGGACATGATACTGCCATACAGGGCAACATGGGATTTGCAGTAATCAGACACTATAGGACCAAAAGAAAAATCCATGTGACAGGGTAAGAGGGGCTACCTCCTGAGGTTAGCAGGAGACATCAGAAACAAACAAGCATTTGTCAATGCTGTATGTTTGCTTTCTGGCATTGGCATTGGTAGTGCAGGAGTTAGAGAGATGCATAATAGGAATGGCAGTGAATTATTGAACTAACACCAACCCCACCCCCACCCTGCAGAGACTGACAGGCATTGAAGTGTCAGCTTTAATGTAGGCCATAATGCTGCCATTCACCTCACACCACCCTGCAGACACCAACAGGTGTCACAGTGTGCCTTGGGGTCTTCAGCCCTTACTGCACTCCCATTCCATAAGGAAATAAGCTGAGATGGGTGCAGTAGAATAATGGTGTGAACATTAGGGCTGAAGACCCCAAGGAACACCTGGTGGCTGTCATTGGTGAAGAGTGGGGTGGAAAGGTGAGAGTATTATGGCCAAGATCGCAGGTCACACCCCAACACCTGTCGTCTCTATAGGGTGGGACATTATGGTTGAAAACCCTAATGTCCCAGGTATTTGATGGTAATTTTGCTCCAGATTTCAACATGGGCTTTTTGGGACCCCACCTCATGAACAGTGGCACTATCATTTTGTTACTCCATCCCAAAAGGTGATTTCGCAAAGTGACTACACCATTCTGCACCACAGGGGGAAAACACATTTCAGGTGGGATGTGAAAAATGACAGCTGCACTGCTTATGAGGAGGTGTGAAAAAATGGCAATGTTGAAAATTTGGAGTGAAAATATGAAAAATTGGTGAAGTTACGAGTGTGGTTATAAACTATGCAATGCACACCTATAATGCAATCATGTTTTGGAATTTTTTCACCAAATTTTCAACATGGGCATTTTGGAACCTCCCCTCATGAACAGTGGCACTGTGATTTTGTTAATCTGTCCCAAAGTCAATTTCCACAGCAACCATGCCATTCTGCGCCACAGGTGCATAACACGTTTTGGGCAGGATGTGAAAATGACATTCATAAGAAGGCTGGAAAAATGGCAATCTTGAAAATCTGGAATGAAAATATTAAACAATTGGTGAAGTTGGTGGCACAGATGGAAACTGCTCAATGCACACTTGTACCACAGTCATTCCTTGGAATTTTTTCACCAAATTTGCAACATGGGTTTTTAGCGACTCCACCTCATGAACAGTGGCACTGTCATTTCATTAATCAGTTCTCAAAGGTGATTCTGTGCAGTGACCGCAAAATCACCTTTCGGGACTGAATAATGAAATGATGGTGGCATGTTCAAGAGGTGGGGTCCCAACCCCACGTTGAAAATTTGGGCCAGAATTCTTAAAAATGGCTGAGATATCAACCTACTTTGAAACCCCCCATTATACAGCGTTTACTTGATTCCTCAGTTTGCAGTTCAGCTTTGAAGAGTGCAGACGTGTCCCAGTCCAGAGAAGATCGCTGCTCCCAACCTCTGGAGGGTAAGTAGGGTGAGGGAGGTTCAGGGAGGTGGGTGCTCAGTGGCTCAGGGGAGGGGACTGTGGAGACAACGGTGGACCATTTTCTTTTCTACAGAAAAAAACATGCTTGGGGATGGTTTTCTTTCTTTTACTGGATTTAAAACAACCTTTCAGCACACTGGGGGCTCCCAGTGTGCCACAATAGTGGTGGTGGTAGGAATGCTGACACAGGGATTGGGCACCCTGATGTCAGCAGATTACAGACTGGTTTTGGAGGGGTGCATCCAACACTGGGAGAGGCATCCGGTGTTGGAAACATTTTGGCACACTGGGGTGGGTTCCCAGTGTGCTGCATTAATGGAGGAGGGGATACATGCCGACACGGGGATTGGGTACCCTGATGTTTGCTTTCCCTGGAGTGTGTAGCAGGCAGCAGCAGCCATGGCTCATTACTTGTTTCACCAGGAAAGGTACACAGAACAAACAAGTTATTGGTGGAGAAAGGGCCAGGGACAGTGTGCTGGGTGGCAGGAGCAGACAAGGTTGTGAGGAAGGGGAGAGGTGCCGCTGCAGTGACAGTACTGTTTGTGATTGTAGCGGCAGATTTGTTTCAACTCCTTGGCTCTCTTTGGGAGCTGCTATCATCAGCAGATTCTCCCTTGATTGGTGCCTGAGGGATGCACCCAGTAAAGCATCTGCTGCATTGGCCACAACACTGACACACCTCTGAAATGTGGTACTGTTGCAAGATGTTTCTTGCACATGCGCTATGCGCATGCTTGCAAGCAAACATAACAATGGCAAGGCTGGTTCACACAAAGAATTATATCAATGTGAAATAATTTTCCACAGAATTTGGTATATAGCAGGACTGTCACTCATTTGAGAGGAAATTGAATGAAAATATATGAAGTCAGAATTCTCAAAGGACAGCAACAAGTGAGAGCAACCAGACAATTAAAATAGGCTTCTTTCCTCCTTTTGCTTACAAACTTTCCTACATTCCTATGTTCCTAAGCAAAACATGATTTGAAAATTCTGCAGTCCTCTTACCTATTAATGGTATTATTGGGCCTGTGCTTCCTTGATCCATGGTCAACATATTGAGGCACAGGTGGTCCAGTGATCCTTCCCCACCCACCCACCCACACCAACAATTCTCCTGGTAGTCCAGCAGTTCTCCCTCTCTAGTCCCAGTCTGTAGTATAAGCCACTCATCCACAGCATCCTCAGGTTCCCAAGTGCTTCCCTTGCCTGCCGAGTCCTACCAGTTGCAGCACCGTGACTCACCCGTTACTGACTGCCTGTATTAATACTACAGGCAGGGAGCACAAGAGGCTGCAGCTGGATAGCATAGGCTGTCATGCTTTGAGAATGGCCCTGCGGCTGTTTGTATGGCAGCCTTGCAGCCTTTCCCACATAGCCACAAACATATTTATGACTCAGAAAGAAGAGCTAGTGACCCCCATTGAACATATCTTGAGGGGGTCATGCAGTGATCACTTTGCACCACTGTTTGTGACTGAGAATAGTGTACTTACATTTAGTTATTCTGTATATAAATATACATATTCACCAGCAAGTTTTCTAAACATCTGGTTTTAATTTAAGTAAGGAAGTGCATTTCAAATAAGTCTGAAGTGTAGTAGAAAGATGCAAATGTACTACATATAAAATAATCTTGAACTATACCATAAGTGACTGTATGAGCAGTATTCCAAAAGTATAAATTGCATTCTTAATTATATTTTCTTGAAGGTTGTTTAAGGAAGAGCAGTAAAAGGCCTGACCACTGTTGTATATTTCCTGCTGGTTTATTTAACAGCATAGGCTACAACAATCCGCCCTCCCGCTCCCGGTTCTTCAGATCTGTTGTCTTCAGAACAGCATAATAATCTACACAGGTCCTCTTTGAGTCTTCATTCCCAAGTCTCCTGGATTTTCTTATCTCCATCTGCAACATTAAATGCCATCATTCAAAACAGCTAACTAAAGTTAATTACCATAGACAAGTGTTAATAGATTTTAATACTACCTTATTAGAATTTATGCAAATGACACAGAATAGGATACCAAGCAGCATCATAGCTGTTACTGTCTATCTCTGTTGTATTAAAAAAAAAATAGGAGGGGAAACGTGTGTTTTAATTAATGCTAACATGATCTGTAGATGAAAGTGTTTTTCCTCTAAGCAGCAAAATGTCACCAGATTATTTCAAAAAGTCTCTGGGCATCATAAATTATCATTTAGTTCAGTTGCCTCTCTAAATTAACAGTGCACTTCAGATATACTTAAGGGTGGTAACAGAACAAGAATGCAAGCAATCAGGATTTCCACAGTGTTTTCTCACCAGAGTTTATGTCAAAGAAAGAAACTAATTTAAACTACTTGCTATTAAGTTACTTGTAGCTTTGTAAAAGTGAATATTTAGCTCCAGAAACCCTGGCTGGGCTGTAATTTTTTAAGCTAGTTACGGTTTGCCACCAGTCCATTTCAAACTCAATTACAGCATCAAAAAGATGTAGGTAGGAGAAAGTCAAATTACTCAAACCCGCAAGACCCTGTGTGGAGCCGAAACATGATTTAATTGTTGTAATCACCTTGTAGTTGTATACTTCTTTGAAGGTTTAAGACAGAGCACCACTTAGTGCTCCCACTGCCACTGTGGAAAAAAAAAAGCAAGAACTTGTTCTGCAAATAAACGGAGCTGCTTAGGAAGTGCATTATTATCCTGCTTAGTCTACTATGCATGGAAAGTACCAATATCTGTCTTTGGCCAGATGATGGATCAGTTGACCAGATAATGACCTCAATAT
Source organism: Neoceratodus forsteri (assembly GCA_016271365.2). Lineage (NCBI taxonomy): Eukaryota > Metazoa > Chordata > Ceratodontiformes > Ceratodontidae > Neoceratodus > Neoceratodus forsteri. The sequence continues at coordinate 176,490,427 of CM057456.1, read as the reverse complement.
CTGATTTCAGATCTGAACAATTCAACTCAAGTCAAAAATGACCATTATCTGGGGGGTTCTAGTGAATGCAGAAGTTTTTCCAATCCACACTAAAATTAAAAAAAATACAAATAAACAATTTACTTACTTGGCTGGAGTGGGCCAAGGGGAAGGGTAACATATGTTTAGGTTCAAATGCCTGATGGCTAATTTTAGCAAATGAGATATTCCATGTTAATTTTTCTTATCTCACATATTCTTAATAACCGGTACATAACTGAGGGCTGCAAATCACAGTGACTATGTTATTTTCTGTGTTTTGTCTATGATCATACGTCTTATATTTTTTTGCCTTAGCTGATTTTGTGTGTGTGTGTGTTAGTGTTTCACAGTGATGTCCACTTTTTGATTCTTCAGTGACTTTAGCTGGGAAACTAGTCTGGGACCATGATTCCTTCTAGCCAGTTTGTCTCAGACCTTAACCCTAAATCCTGAGTTTAGATTGGAATGGGCTGCTGTTACAGCTCCTACTTGCAATCTGTATAATGTAGGTCACTTTAATGATTTAAACCATATTATCATAAGAATCTTGAATGTGTAAAGCCCTTCTGACTTTAAGAAAATTGAGTAAAATGGGTCTGATTATGTGCAGCCATTGTCTGCAAGGTTTATTTCCATTATGATGAACTCACACATTTAGAAGGCATCTCAAGCAATATTTATTAAAAAAAAAATTCTCCACAACTTGCAGGCACTTTCAGTTGCTGAAATTTTTTTAGTTGTAAATGAGGGCACTCCTCACACCCAGGATCCATAAGTTCCAGACTGCAGTATTTCATAAAAAGGCGTTGGTAAGAGTTGGCACATGTAACTTCTGCGCTTGACTTCACTTCTACTGATTACAGCTGACGAGAGTTAATAAAGAGCAAAGCTAACTGTCAGAGCAGATTAGTGTGTAAAGGCAGGACAAAGGAAGAATGCGGTCGTTATTATTTATGGTCATTAACTGGTTGGTCTACTCCTGCAGTATCCTACCTGAGCAGTAAATGATAATCTAATCAAAAGTATTGCATTAGATATATGGCATGTCATAACTTTGTTAACACTAGCATACAAAATGTCACAAATAATTTTTTCAAAAAATATCCATTAGCAAAAATATACAAATATGTATTTAATTACATTTCAAGGCAGCCTCTTCTATGTTTATGAAAATAATATATGGCTATAGTATAAATTTCTTATGTGTTAATCCTGGCTTACAACCATTTTGTCAGTCTGCAGTCAAACCTCAAGATTTCAATATTATTGCAATTCTTGCAAAAGGTTAATATAAATCTCTGAAGGATTGCTATTGTTTTATGAAAACCATAAACAGAATAAAGTAAGACTAGCTATTTGCCCAACTGCTTGGAAAATTAGGATTCTTTGTTCACTCAGATGTATTTTACCCAATCATATGACATAATTTAAAATTGTGTCCAATCAGATCTCCTGCTCAATTCATTGCAAGATCATTTAGAAACTTGTTGGTGGGTTCATTTAAGCTGTATCATGGGGTGTTGCCATCCAGCTGCTGGGACAATGAAAACTGCAGATCATTATTCAATAAATGCATCCCGCTTGTATGCTGTCATTATGCAGAGAGTCTGTGATCTACTGCAAATTAAAAATATTGGTCTTATGCGGAAAGCACAGGTTTTACCGTGGATTCATGCACACAGAGCCTGGCAGCATAGCCCAGGACAGGCACACACCGGCTGGTATTCACCATCATCAGCTTCCTGTTCACACCTCTGCCCACCCATCACACAGCTGTATGGGTGTGGAGCTCAGCTGCATGGGAAAGGAACACAGGGCACTGGCATACCTCTCAACCTTTTGTCCACCAAATGTGAAACATTGCCTCTCAAAATGTGGAACAAATGAGCAAAACGTGGAACACTTAATCAAATCTTTACATAGGAGGTTCAGAACACTGTTAAAAGGTTTGCATTCATGTTCAGAATGTCTGTTATTAATTGAATAATATATTTTTTGCATCATTTACTATAGATTTTTGCTTTAAAATGTTAATACTGAATGTGGAACAAGTCCTCACAAAGTGGAACAGGGAGCTTTTGTGAAGTAAAATGAGGAACGTTCCTCGTAATGTGGTACAGTTGAGAGGTATGGGCACTGGTGGATATCCAATAAGATGCCCATCCTGGGTCCTTTAGTGGATCCCCTGCTATGTGTGAGCAGTGGATTCTGGGCATGTGTGGGTCCTGGAATTTTAAATGTATGGGCATGAGTCTGACTGGTTGTTCCCAGCCCTACCACGCAGCTAGGAGGGTTGGGATATCAGGTTGGGGGATTCTCTGTCCTGTTGGTGCTGGCAGGTGTCATTGGTGGAGGCATGCACCAATTACATTAGGTTCCTGCTGTGATAGCCTGCATTCCCTCATGCCAGGCACTCCATACCTTAATGAATTTGTGGAGTCTGGGCATGCCCATTGTCACTCCCAGACCACCCATGGTGCATTGCTGTGTGGCAGCCAGGGACTGAGTGCGCACTGGCCTTGTGCACCAGCTGTGAATGCTGCCAGGGTCTTCTGACCCCCACTGCATGGCATTCAGACTTGAGTACGCACTCTCAGATACGCAGCATAGGCAACCGGACCTTTCGTGAACAGAGGCCATTGTTTGCTTTTGATAACTATATTTCCAAGTTATAGTTCTTTGCACAGCAATAGAGACCAAGGCTATGTTAAATTGCCACGTGACAAAGACCGAGGTGTGATGGTACTCCCTGTGATAGTTTGGAAAACTATGGGCAATAAGTTGACATTACTAAATAAATTATATTATGAACTGGTTCTGGAGAATCCAGCAACCTGATTGGCTGAGCCCTCTTCTTATATGTGATTAAAATCCACATCATAATCACGGGTAAGAAAAAGTGGTAGACAACAGGTCATATTACCTGTGCAGCTCCATCCACCTGTAACAGCCAGGCAGTGAGGCCTCTAAAATCCCACTCAATGAAGTGTATCAGCTGCTCTTGTTGGGACTGACATTTTATTTTACACTCCCCCATGCAGTGCTTTACCACTCTACTGTCCGTTCTCTCACCAGTCATACTCCTCTTGACTGTCTTGTCTGTGCATTATAAAGTTTGAGCCACTCAAAATCTGACTAATGGCATTTGCACACCATCGCAGCATGTGGCTTTTCTGTTAAAAAACAACAACAAAATACACAGAAAAACCACAGTCATGACAGTTGACTATCTGCTGACAAGCTCCAACTGCAAAACAAAACCCTTGACACCTTCTCCATTTGGACACTACAACAGCCGTTCATGGCCAAACATCTGGTCCACTACACATAGCAACACACCATGCCACTACCAGAAATAAACAGGAACCAATGCAAAATTAAGCACAGTTCACATCTGAGGGGATGGGGGTTGAGTTCACGCTGACACAACAGCACCACCTCTACTATCACCTTCAACTACAACAGCTCCACCTACTGACTATAACCCTCCAAGAACTATTTTCTTAAAATGTACTCCTACAACACCCCAACAACTCATTTATAAAAGGTTTTAAAATGTATTTCTTTTATGTATGTATTTATGAAACTTTTAACTTAGTTCACAATAGCAATAATATACTCCAGAGTGTTATATCATGGGATATTGTTACTTTCCTGGGTGCACGGGACACTAGGCCTGCAGCCTCATGCCTCACAATGCACCCAAGTTGTGATGATATCCCATGATATACCACACCCTGGAGAGTATTATTGCTTAAATGTATACCAGTCAAAATGTAGGAAGTTCTGCTTAGACAATAAGGTCTCTCTGTTAGAGGCATTTATCTTGTTAGAGAAAATTAGTTCCAAAGCAAAACTTGCCTTTACCTTATACAAGTAGCAGCACACCATTAATAATTATAGGGTTCACAACTATTTACAGATGTAAATGCAGTATGTTCATTACAAAACTCCCTGAAAACACATTTACCAGTAAAGACCACAAGAAACCATAAGTCTCATCTGCTGCTATAATCCCGATACTGTGATTAATAAGGGTGTGCTGTTCCAAGTACCTGGTTATGGTATGTACTGTTCAGGAATTTATGATAATTCAGTGAGAGTGTTGCCCTCCAACATCCTTTGGAAAGCAACTCCGAGCCAGCAGGAAATGGAATAGCAGTATAGCTGATTAGTGTGCCAATTTCCTATGTCACAGTCAGCATGGTTCAACACAAACGATAATGTTATTTGATGCCAACAGTCATGTTCCTTTTTGCCATATAATAAGCATATGCTATTTGGCTATTTATTCTTGCTGGGTCTTAGTGCTGTTGGTATTAGGATCTACTTGAACTGAAAGTGAGCACCTCTGTACCGTGCCTTGCTGCTCACTTCTCTGTCACACCTTCTCCCTCCTCCTTGCCTACATTCACTTCCATTCTGTGCTGAGCTGACGTGTTGCTGCGCATCTGCTTAGTACACTGAATGACAGTTCCTGAAGTTAACTTCTAGGGATTTTTCTATAAAATCTTAGTTTTCACCCTCTACCAGCTAAAGATGAACCTGTTCATATTTTGCTATTTTTGTCTCAAATGCCTCTCCATGTCTTTTACCCCTATAAAATGATCAGTCCCTAAATTATGACCTCCTTACTTCCATACCATAGTACTGCATTTGGTTTGAGAGAGCGGTAATAACCATTCCCAGGAGAATGTTTAGCTTGTGCTCTGGTTCTACTCTGTCTCTTTCTTTTCACAGCAAATTGTTTTCTGCTTCTCTTGCCCTGTTTTATTGATTCACCAGCGTTAACAAAATTTAGACATCTAACTGATACAACAGCAATACTGTTTACTTGCAGTCTACAAGTCTCAAATAATTCCACTTCTTTCCTGAGGACACTTGTACTCATACCAACTGTATGGGCTGCTGACCTTTGCCAGTATACATCTTATGTTGTATTTCTTTTATCTGCTCTATTGCTGTCATCTTTACTGAAGACCCCGATGCAGAGGTCAGATGTACATTTTTTTGCCCTGCCCTAAACATAGTCTGTATATACTTCATAGGGGGAAAACATAAGGGTCTGGATTTTCAAAGGTCAGAATGCAGTATTTAGTCGTACTATCACAGCTGCATTCCTGTACATGTGCCAAAATGTTTGCAGATGATTTTCTAATGTTCTGTTGAATTAATGACACATAGCTTAACTGATGTCTCGCAAGCGATGAGTGAGTCAGACATTTGATGCTTTCGTCATTTTTGGTGCACAAATCACTGCATTTGCAACATGAAGATAGATCACAGTCTCTGGTTTTCTTTATTTAAGGGGGTCAATGGGATGATCTTTGGTGGCACCAGGGAGAGGGACCCCAGTGCTGCAAACCGTACATTGGGGAAGGTGGAGAGGCAACCTGAAGGGGAGGGTGGCAAGGGAATTAGTACCGGGGGTGGGCACCTCTGTCCAATAGATAGATAGATAGAAAGAAACATAGAAACAGATGACAGAAAGGGGCTGCTTGGCCCATCTAGTCTGCCCTTAGTCATTGTGATTGCTTTCTCTGCAGACCATTTTAGATCTATGGCACTTTCTCTTCCACCTCTTTCCTTTTCCTTATGATTCCTTTGTGCCCATCCCAGGCTTTTTTGAATCCCACCACCATTTGTTCCACCACTACCTCCACTGGAAGACTGTTTCAGGTATCCACCAACCTTTCTGCAAAGAAGTACTTCCTTGCATCTCTCCTAAATCTACCCCCTTCACTTTTACATCATGAGCCCTTGTTCTAGAGCACCCTTTCTTCTGAAAAATACCTCCTTCCTGTACCTTATTCACCCCTGACCCCTGTGAGGTATTTAAAGGTCTTGATTATGTCCTGGTTCTCCCTGCTGTCCTACAGGGTGTACATGTTTAGTTCCTTTATCCTGTTCTCATAGGGCTTTTGATGCAGACCCTGTACCATCTTGGTAGCCTTCTTCTGGATGACTTCTACTCTGCCTATGTCATTCCTCAGATGTGATCTCTAAAACTGGACCCAGTACTGCAGGCTGGGTCTTACCAATGATCTATATAGGGGCAACACCAATTCCCTCTTCCTGCTGGTGATACCCATACCTAAACACCCCAGCATCCACTAGCTGTCCTGATTGCTTTGTTGTGTTGTCTGGCTACCTTCAGATCATCCAGTATGATTACCACCATGTCCCTTTCCTGCTTGGTCATTGCAAGTATCTTTCCCCCAATTTTGTAGTCCACCCCTGGATTTCTGTGACCCAAGTACATTATTTTGCACTTGCTTTGCATTAAACCTCAGCTGCCAAACTTTTGACCACTCCTTCAGCCATTTTAAATCTCTTACCATCTGCCCCGGAGTGTCCACTCTGTTGCAGATCTTGGTGTCTTCCACCTAGAGGCAGACCTTCCCTTCAAGTTCCTCTGCTTTGTTGCTAATGAAGACATTAAAGAGGACTGGCCCCAATACTGACCCCTGTAGTACACTGATGATCCATCTACCCTCCTGAGAGTGAACTCCATTTACTACCACCCACTGCTTCCTATCCCCAAATAGTTTCTTACCCAGATTATCTCCTTATCACCCACCTCCATGCTACCCAACATGTTTACCAGCCTTCTGTGTGAAACAGTGTCAAGGTCAGTGATGAAGTCCAGGTAGGCCATGTCCACTGCCCCTCCCTGATCCAACACCTTGGTTACCCAGTAAAAAAAATCTAATAGGCTTGTTTGTCACAACCTTCCCAATATGAAGCCATGCTGTCTCGGGCCCTGTAGTCCATTGGATTCCAGGTATTCTACAATCTTTTCCTTTAATAGTGTTTCCAATAATTTCCCTACCACTGAAGCCAGGCTGATGGGCCTATAATACCCTGTCTCCTCCTTGTACCACTTTTGTGAAGTGGGACTATGTCCACTCTTCTCCAGTCCTCTGGAACCGCGCTGGTCTCCAGTGAACTGTTAAACAAGTCTGCCAGGAGTGTAATTAGCACCTCCTTGAGTTTCTTCAGCACTCTTGGATTCACCTCAATTGGTCCCATGGTTTTGTCCACCCTCAGATTAGTGAGTGCTTTCCTGACCCCTCTCTCAGAAAAGGAACAGGTGTCCACTTGCCTCCTCAAAGCTTTTGGTGCTTATTTGTGGTACTTGCCTTTCCCCTTCCACTGTGCTCACTGAGCAGAAGTTTTTGTTAAAAATATTTGCCTTTTCTTGGTCCTCCTCTGTACAACCCCACCCCAGCCCCTTTTTTAACCATACAACCCCTTCCTTGGTCTTTCTTTTCTTGCTAACATACCTGAAAATGTCTACTCCCCTTTAATACTGTTTGGGCTATTTTTCCTCAGCTTAGCCTTTCCCGCTTCTTACTGCTTAACCTGCCTCCCTTCATTTTCCTCATATACACTTCCCTATTCTCCAGTCTCTGGGTCTCCTTATACCTTTTACATGCCACTGTTTTTGCCTTTTGCCTTTCTGTCACCTCCTCAAGAACCATAATGGTCTCCTATCCTTCTGCTTTTACATACTTGCTTGATATACAGGTTTGTTGCCTTTGCTATGCCCTCTTTTAATCTGGCCCATTTGTCCTCCACCCCACCAAGAACATCTCCCCCACCAAGTCCCTTCGGAGGTATTCCCCCATTTTTGTAAAGCCAGCCCTTCTGAAATCCAAGATTCTTCCCCTTATGCAGTTGGATTCCACTGCTGTTCTTGTATTAAACCACTGTGCGATTGTTTCTGGTCCACAGATGACTTCTCACCCTCATGTCTGCCACACTGTCCCTGTTAGTAAGCACCAGGTCCAGTATTGCCCCACCCAGAGTGGGTTCACTGACTAGCTGCCTGAGGAATGCCCCCTGCAGGGAGTCCAGGATGTCTCTACTTCTAGCTGATGCTGCAGCAGGGAGGCTTCAATCTACGTCTGGAAGATTGAAGTCCCCCACCAGCAGCACCGCCCCTTCTTAACCATGTTACCAATATCTGCTAACATTTCTATGTCCAAGTACTCCACCTGTGTTGGAGGCCTGTATATCACTCCTATCCGGATAGCATCTGTTTCCTGACTTGAGGTTGACCCACAACACCTCAACTCCCCTTGAATTCCCTGTACCTCCATTGTTTTTATGTTTTCCATAACATAAAGCACTACTCCCCTTCCTGTCCTTTCTACCCTGTCTCTTCTAAACATCGTGTAGCCAGGTATGACCATTTCCTAGTCATGGTTGTCAGTGCACCATGTTTCTGTAAGGACCACAGTATCCAGGTCTGCCTCTGCTATGGTGGCCTCCAGGTCTGGAATCTTATTTCCTGGACTTCTAGCATTGGCACACATGACTATCCAGATTTCAATTGTCCTTCTCTTGTCCTTTCACACTTTTTCTAGCTGTTCACCATTCCTCACCTTTTTATATAGCCTGCTCTTCCTCCCCTCCTCCATTGCTAAGCCCTTTATTGTCTTGCCTCCTGGTGGGAATCTTTTCACTTGGGAATTTTCTACCCTCTATCATAGTCTGTGGGGGCAGTTGCTTGTCTCCCTTTGCCTTCTGCCACCCCCTCAGCTGGTTTAAATGTCCATCAAAGTAACAGTTAAATCATCCACTAAGGACTGCTGTTCCCTTCCTGGATGGATGCAGGCCATCCCCTCAGAAAAGGTTCTGATCCCTCCAGGTAGAGCCACAGTCTCCAGTGTAGCCATACCCCTCCTCTCTGGACCATTTCTTCAACTATGAGTTGAAGGCCTTAGTGCAGACTCTCTCTCCATCACCCTGTTGAAGATAGGAACACTTATGTAAACACAACTGCCAAAGTTTAACGCATTTCTGTGGGAATTTACTGTTACCTTGCAACTACTGAACACTGCCAGGTGGCTACCTGGTTATATAACAGTTTAAAATCGCACAGTCCTTATAGAGACGGAAAAGAACATTCATAAACTGTGTTGCAGTATAAAAGAGCTTCCTTTATTACAAATGTCATACAAAGTAGGCACAAAACAGAGCTATCAAATTCACTGACCACAGTTACTCTGCTGCTGCTGCTGCTGAAGAGCTCCATGGAGGAGAGAGAGCCCTATGCCAAATTAGGGGACCCTTGCTTCACAGAAGCTGCTGTGGCAACTCAAGTGGCAGATAGAGAGACAGATAGATAGATAGATAGATAGATAGATAGATAGATAGATAGATAGATAGATAGATAGATAGATACAGACAGATATACATAAAAAAAGAGAGAGAAACAATGATTGCTGCCTCACTGCTCTTACTCAAGCCAGCAGCAGCACTCCAGCTGTGGCTACAAAAAATCAAGGAAGTCCCACTGTTGATCTCATGAAAGAATTATCATTCTTTTGTCTAATCCCATGAAAGAACTATAGTTCTTTTGTATGATCCTGGGATCGCTGGCTTACTGCTCTCACTCAAGCCAGCAGCAGCTTTCCAGCTGCAGCTACAAAAACCAAGAAAGTTCCACTGCTGATCTCATGCTGTTTGCTCACTAAGAACCATAGTTCTTTCTATGAGACTTTGTTAAGTCCATGGTATGCCATCCTAAAAGGATCTGAGTGATATCCCAAAACCATATTTGAGGGTTATTTTTAAAAACAAACTCAGAATTTAGCTAAATGGCTCCCATTTAGCTAGACTGATGTATTTTTGCCTCCAGGACATCATTTTTATGGGTTTTCAAATTGTGTTTTTGAAAGTGAATAACAAGATGCCAGCCATACAAAATCATATTTTTTCTCAAGACAGAAGAATTTCAGCTCATGAAAAAATCTTTCAGATCAGACATATAAATGAAATGGCCATACTACATGTTCAGAACCAAAATTTAAAATCCTTGTAACTCAGAAAATTAAAATTTTCACCATACCAACAAAAAAATCCCTTTCAAGGTCAAGCCCTTCTCCCTTAAGATTTCATAATAAAATTCCAAACCATCTGGAGTGTTGGTGGAGAAACTGATTTTTCTACTTTTTTTCCATGCAAGTGTTTTTCCTCTGGGACGGATCGGCTGGCTTCCTCAGCCCTGTCCCTGCCTATAACAGCTATCCCACATCTCTGGTGGACCAAATACATCAGACAGCTCAGTGGCTGGGCAGGCAGGGCTTCATGTAGCCCATCCCCACTTTCCACCTGATTTTTTCTCCTCTGGGCTCAGCTTGACATGTAAAGAGTGCGACGTGCATGTGCCACATCCGTGGAGGCACCCAAGCACTCTGTACACTGGCCCTTCCCTGAACTGCAAGACCTGTAGGCACCAGGTGGCAGCCGAGTGTCGAGTCATGGGGACCCCCCACCCCAAGAGAAATGAGCTGTCCTATGGGTTGTCAGTCTTACCTCTCCTGGCTGAGCCCCCCGAGTGACCCAGTCCATTCCAGAACCTGGGAAGCTGGCATGGCAGCAGGGAAGCATAGATGCCTCAGCCCTCCATGCAACTGGGCTGGCTTTTGACTTTTCCACTTTTTCTACTGTCAGGGCCTCAGAATCCAGACATTTGACCAACACAGAACTTGCCATATCAAGTAATCTTGCCCCCCCCAGACCATGCATGGAAAATGTCATGCAGTTCCACTGAACAAGGGCATACTTATTAAGGTGCAAAGTAGGTATTTTAACATTAAACACCCTACTCAACCCTAACTATATGGGTGCTAATACAATAATAGATAGGGGCCTGTGTATTATGAGGCTATAATACTATTGAGACATTCTGGGACATGCAAAGCTCAAGAGGTTCCAGCATGCCCCTAGAACCTTGAGATGGTATTGTAGCTAAGAAATCTCAGTCCTCTGTTTGTTATTTTTGTAGTATATGGATGTGAGTTTTACATTTTAGTTTTGATTTAGAAAGGTGGAGAGAACGCCTTTTGGCAGCTGACAACTGACTCTAAGCAGGATAGTGTTTCGCTTCCAGCATGTGCTAAATTTTCTTTCCAATAATGCTATCATTGGCACTCCATAGATATTATTACAATATATCATAATGTTACTGATGGATTCAAATGATAGTATTACAGGAAGTTTTTAATATACTTTCCAATAGTATTACTATAAAGATCCATGAATTAGATTATAGATATAGATAAACATAGTTGGGACACAGTAGCACACCAATTATTTGTATTGAGAAGGCACTTCTATGTTATCCCCTGATTTTTTTTCACCTTAATACCACAGTCACCCCTAAACAGAATAACTTAAAATATGGCAAGCATGTTCTCAATCTCTGAAACCTGAAAATGTGGCAATGATCAAATCAGCAGTTAAGTTGTCAAGGGTGAAAACATTTTAAATATCTTCAAAATGTTTTTGCTCACAGATTACACAAAAACAGCTGTGAATTCAAACCTGATTTATTTAGTTAGTTAGAGTTTGGCCTAGGTGTACTATTTGCTATGTCTTAGCTGATGACTTTGTAGGTTTTTCTGTACATTTTAAATTATAAATAAATTATTTTTCATGCATGCACAGGTCATCTTTTAGGAAGATTTGATAAGGTGTTTTCACAACAGCAGTTATTTCTATTTTCCTGTTTTTATAAGATAAACTCCATTTTCCTGAGTCATGAAAATAAACTCTGTTTTCATGACTTGAAACATGTTTTTGTGACTTGCCAATCCATTTTCTGAGTAGAGCTGTGTAGGATATAAAATTCCACTCACTGAATTATCATTCTGATTCTGAGAATTTTGCAAATTTTGTGAAAATTCCACAAAATTTTGCTAGATTTTAAATGTCTGTTATTTTGCTCCAGTTTTAAAATTTCACATCCAACTGGTATTAAATTTGACATATAGACAGTTAGTAGTGGTGTACATGAGTGAATTAAATCTTAGAGTCATAGACTGAAAGGGAGCTGAGTTATGGGTGGCCATACTTTTATTCAAAATGTAAATTTCACTTATTTTGATCTAATTTTAAAATTTCTTAGCCAAATTTCTCCACAGTTTCAGGATTTAGAGAAATGTACAACATGAATATGTGTACCACATCTTAGGTATTAAGCTTCAAAGGGGGCTGAGTATATAGCTAAACATTTTGCCAAAATTTAAATTTCTGTTATTTTAGTATAATTTTGAAAGTATTCATTGAAATGTTATAACATTTTACAGGTATGCAGGCTGTCATTACATTTATAAGTGTGCATAGTTGCAGATGTCTAGTTTCAAATGGGACTGAGTTATAGGCTGCCAAACATGTTGCCAAAATTCAAATTTCTGTTATTTCCCTGAGCAGATCCAGAAACAAATGGTTTGATATCTTTTATTGGACCAACATGGATGTTACAGAAAAGAACAAAGTGCTCTAGCTTTGAACCAACCAGGTCCTTCTTCAGAAGCTTTGTGGCAGTTATTTTGAAAATCCCATACTATTAACACCATATTATATTGAAAAACAGAAATAATTTGCATTGGTTTAACATATACATTTAAAACATAACAGAGAATTACGTCAGAGAAGCTAATTAACACCAGTATGCTTTTAACTGAGGAGCCTCAGAAGGGCAAAGGTTATCAAGAATTCTCAACAGCCACCCAACTATAAAGCTTTCCTGAATATTCTGTCACCAGTGTACATTTTCTGATACCACTGTCACTATTAAGGATGGAACCCTACATACCTGTCTTACAGGAAACCAACAGACAGACATACTTACACAAGAAAAGTAACCAACCAAGCCACACAAAGAAATCTGTCATATATAGTCAAGACTTCGGTATCACCGCCTGTTCAAATGAGGAAGACAGAGACACACATCTGGCGATGTTGAAAAACACTTTTATTGAGCAGGGACACTTGCCAGAGAAATTGACAGAGCAGTGGAACGGTAACACAGGTCCCAAGAGAACAGCTACTGCAATATAAGGAACGGATAACTACCAACAGAATACCCTTAGTAGTCACATACCATCCTGACCTTGAACTCTTACATAAGATTATTAAGGATCTCCATCCAATAATTAGTGAGGATGAAACCCTAATTGTATTTTCAAGAACTACCACTACTATCTTTTAAATAACCACCTAATTTAGCCAACCTGATTATAAGAAGTCAACTTGTACTGGAATAGAATACCATGACATCATATGGTACACGACCCTGTCATCAACGCACATGTAATACATGTAACCTCATTTCCACTTCAGACTGTGTGGTTACATCACAAAACAGACTATTCAGGATACAGGGAAATTATACATGTACATCAAGTAATGTGGTCTATTTTATCCAATGCAAAAAATGTCCTCACACAGGCTATGTGGGAGAGACAAGCCAACAACTCTGCACTAGAATGAATTCACACAGACATTCTATTAATCACAAGAAGACTGAGAAACCAGTAGCCCAGCACTTCTCCCAGGATGGCCACTCAATCTCAGATATGTCTGTGATGGTCTTAAAAGGACATTTCAACAGTACACAACAGAGACTGGCTTCTGAAATTAGACTTATTTTACTTCTCAATATGGTGTCGGATGGAATGAATATTGATGTTGGTTATATGACACATTACTCCACTTAAACTTACACAGACCTTTACTTTAAAAGATGGACATAAATACTTCAGTTCTTCAACGGCCTTTGATTTTGTAAGTTTATGGTTATTCATATGTTGACTTCTCACCTTAACACTGTGGTGAGTGTGTAGAGTGTGTGTATACTGATGTATGTATGTATGTATGTGTGTGTTTGTGTATGTTTTTATGTGTTGTGATTTTGAGTGCTGTGGGTATGGTGTGTGTGTGTGTTTTGTTTGTGTGTGTGTGGCATGGTGTGTGTGGATTCTGTTTGTTATATTTGTTGTGTGTTGTGGTTGTGAGGGGTGTGCAGGGGTGTGGTGTGGTGTATGTACACAGGTATGTGTGGGGGGAGCGTGGCATAGGGCAATTGTTATGTGGCTAGGACACTTACTTTTCACATATAGTGTACATTTACTTCCTTCTACTAGTTGTCAGTGGTTGGATTACACATTGTCAAATTTTTAAATCTACTCATATTAGGATGCATATCTCATTTACTTGGGGGTTCATAAAAGGTGTAATTCCTTTGGTTTTTCATTTAGATTCCTTAGACTGATTCTATGCAATTTTGTTATACACTGACTCTGTGTTGAAATCTGCACTTATCAGGCCTATGGTCTCATTTTCTCGGGGTCCTTGACAAGTATTTTTATTTTTTTATTTGGCACTTACACTTACAAGTGATACTATCATGCATCATGTATATATGGGTATGTTAATTTGAGGCTTGTTTTCAACTTGCAGTTATACCTAATTTCAGGATTTTATCTCTCATTATCTGTTCTTTAATACACCAGGACAAGTGGAATGTAAGTTGTAAGCTCATCTTATATGTATTAGAGAGAATGCCACCCTAGGTTTTTTTTTTCACTAGAATGCTTTCTTAGCATACTGAGACATTTTAAAATTTATGTGAGAAGAACTCTCTGGCTGTTGAGAATTTTGATAACCTTTGCCCTTCTGAGGCTCCTCAGTTAAAAGCATACTGGTGTTAATTATTTTCTGACATAATTCTCTGTTATGTTTTAATTGTATATGTTAAACCAATGAGAATTATTTCTGTTTTTTCAATATAATCTGGTCTTAATAGTATGGGATTTTCAAAATAACTGCCACAAAGCTTCAGAAGAAGGACCTGGTTGGTTCTGAAAGCTAGAGCACATTGTTCTTTTCTGTAACATCCATGTTGGTCCAATAAAAGGTATCAAATCATTTGTTTCTGGATCTGTTCTTAAAGGACCAATACGGCACCTACAACATTTTTTTGCATCATGTTATTTCCTCTAATTTTAAAATAACATATCCAAATTCAACCAGATTTGAAACACTTAAACTACTATACCACATGGTCATTTCTGACAAAGTTCAACATTTTGCAAGAATGTAAACTGCAAATTTATAAATCCCTGATACTTTAAAAATAGAGAATGCAATGCCATTAAAACTGGTAGGTTCTTAGACCTTGCAAGGAGATTGTGTGTGTGTCAGTTTTATTAATTGCTTGCTGCCAAACATTGCAAAATAACATCTATACTTAAAGCCAAATTCCATGAGTCTGTGAAATTATGGAATTTCGTGAAAAGTCAATAAAATTGGTATTTGCTAATTTCACTCAGCCTTATCTGGGGATTCAAGTTAAAACATAGGGGTATGAAAGGCAGGTATTGCAGAGGGTCACCAGGTTCAGGAGTTAGATGCATAGTTTCACCAAGAAAGAGACAGCTGAGCTGGTAGCACACCAGTGGTAGACCCCCTACTTGGAGCAAGGAAGCACAGAGTGCCAACAATTCCAACCTGAATGTAGGATATTTCAGGATCACACCCAGTAAATTGATGATCCAGGGAGCCTGATGTATGCACAAGTCTGGGACTTAGAGGTACTCAAAAAGAGGAAATGGGGGAAGACAATATTGGGCACACCAGTAAGGAAAAATTCTGGTTGTTCCAACAGGATAGATTTATAGGAAAAGGAGTAGGCGACTATTGTTTTAAGGGATATTGTCACTGTAAAGAACAAAGAGGATAGCAAAGGGATCAGCAGTTCTTCTGAGTCAATCTGGCTACGCTAAGAGAGAAGGGGGAGGGCAAAATAGTTACACAGAGAGGAACAGCAGGACTGCAAAAAGCTCAGTCCAGCTTATCAAATGAAGTAGTGATATGTGCATTGTGATTGTTAAGTTCCACAAAAAGAATTCTGGAGGCTTCATCTAAATGCTTCCATAAATATTTGAGAAAATGTTATCAATATTTTTTGTTTGTTTTTTCCAATGTCCATTTAAAACTGCTAAACAAGTTTATCCAGTTGTGTTAGACACCAGGATACACTAACACTGGATACGCATGTCAAATGTTAACTTCATGCCTGCAAGAGCAGAGAAATTACAAACATTCACATTTTTGAGAGTTTTCACAACATTTTGCAAATATTTACATAGTAAAGATTTTAACCCCTGTAACTTAAAAATCTCTACTCCAATTCTTTCCATCTTAAGTGATTCTATATCCATTGCAAAAAGGCTATGGTGCTAATTTACACATGTCTAGATCTAAAGGTGTCTGAATTATACTCAAATGAAATGTTTCATGAAATTTCCTGCAAAAAATAAAATGACAGACTTTGAGCACGTAATTTTGAGAGGATACACCCTAAAGTCATGAAATTTGCCACATTTTTAGAACATCTATCATAACATAATCATGCCAAATTTAAGATATCTGGCCCAATAGACAGTAGAGGTATATGCAGATAAAATGTTAATGAAATTCCTCAAAAAATAAAATGAAAGGTTTTAAACACCTATAATTGTGAGGCAATCTATCCTAATTTCATGATATTCAACATATTAACTCCGCCAGAAAATGAGCATGTCAGATTTCAGAGATCTAGCTCAACAGATGGCCGAGCTATGACTAAATTAATAAAATTTAAACTTTCTGCAAAATTTGATGAAAGTCCATTAAATTTCATAGAAGTTCATCAAATTTCATTGAAATTCCACAACATCAGAATTTTCTCATTCCATACAGATCTATTCAGAAGTTTTAAATTCTGCTTTCATGACACAGTCTCAAACTGAGTAAAAATATAGATGATTTTCAGGGCCCTGTGCAAAATAAGTGTAACTCCCAACACAATGTGGCCAAGGAATGGTGGCAGATATGACCCAGGGAACCTCCCACGGTAGGAAGTATTTCTAGGGTATTTCTAGCTCATGAGGAGTTCCTTATATCATTTATACTTATGGTTACTTTGTTGTCCTTGAATTATGGTTAGGTATGGGACCCACTACCCACTGCATGCAAAGACCACAGATGCCAAGTGTTTATGAGTGCATCCACCCTTTACTGAACAACAAACCTTACACTTCCATACTACATGTGAGATCCAGATATCACAATTCATTCTGCATTTGACTTTCTACAGGAAATCACCCCCCTTTCAGAGTTTCCCAGTTCCTATGCCTCTTTCTAAGCTAAGTTATATTCCAGCCCCTCTTTCAGCGTTAAGATATATTCCTTTCCTGGGGTGCTGGGCTAACTCTTGACCACAATTGTAGGCTGGTCTTGGCTGAGCCATATCCAAACCTAGCCTCTTGCTGGGACTCATGATCACTCTAGCTCATCCAAGCAATTACCACTTTCTGTGTGGGGGAATGTCTTCACCTTATACTTCCCTGCCTTGACTCTTTCTGCACTTTCATTAGTAAAGGACACTGTTATCAGGATGGTCCATCTCCTCTGACTTCTTCTTATTTATCTGTACTTAACTTGTCTCCCACTTCCCGCTGTCCTAAAGGTGGTCCTACACTGCAGGGTCATCATGCCTGTAGAGCCTGGGGGGACACATGCCTCCCCAAATTCATACAAGTGTAGTGCCTTTTGAGCTGAAGAAGCCTGTAAAAGTGCCATTAAGTATTTCCCTTGGATTGATTTTGAATAATGTGCTTCCCACAACAATGACTGACATCCCTACTAAGCTCTATAGAACGTAGACAATGACAGCAGAAAAGACCAAAGCTCCATCTAGTGAGATCCTTGAGGAACACTTTAGCCTGTTTCTTATGTACAATCTGGTTTCAATGATATCCAGTGAACACAGCGATCATGCACTGAGTGCTTTCAAAAGGGTGTCTCAATCACGGACCTGTGTTCAGGGTTACCTGGCAGGGTAGCAACCGAATGCCTGGGTGGGTGAGGTAGGATGATGGGAAGGTATGCACGTGTACCCATGTGCACACACGTGGGGGAAGGAAGGGATGGGGGATATTGGGAGGATGTATGCCAGGAAGCTGCTGAACTGGTTGGCTAGCGGTGGGAAGGTGGTCAGTTGGGATGTGCAGGGTAAAGGGTTTAGGTCTGGAGCACAGTGTTTTTTTTTTCATGCTGCCAGGCGGCTTGTTATTTTTTTATGAAATTTGCCCAGCCCGGACATGCACCTCCCTGGAGTTGAGAATCCTTTAGTAGGAGGTTGCGGGGCCAAACCCTCCCCACCACGGGGGCACAGCCCCTGCATAAGTGTACTTGTCACCGCTTTGCAGTTTTCATGAATGTATATTGCTGTAATTCATTTTTGGCAATGTACACTCACCCAAACGGCGATCACTATTCTGTGATCGCCATTATCACATAGAACCAGCTTCAATTCCATGAAAGTACTAGATACAATTCCCTGGTGTTTACACTGCTGCTTGTTGAACTTCAGAGATTTAGGTCAGGTAATGAGGACCTGGTGCCTGCATGTGCGCCCATCTGCTAATTCCTCCCTGACATACTGTAGCTTGAGCAGGGATGCCAAAGGGCTAAGCAACCACATGCAACCATGCTTTCTCCAAGGCCCTGCCAGGCCTGTGCCCAAGCAGGCAATCAACTCTCCTGAGCTGGCTGGCTGCAGTCTTCCTGAAGTACTCTCTGCTTTAGGTCACCTCATTCCCCACAGGAAACAGATCTCCTATCTTGCCTGACAGTGTCCCTTCTAGCGAGAGCCTCGGCTGCTTCCTTGGATGTTGAGTTTTAAACAGGGACTCCTCTGACCTTGCCTCCCCACTAAGGTCTCCCTTGACATCTTTGTGAGGCCCAAGGGCCATCAAGTTGTCTCCCTTGGGGGTAATCTCCTGGGTTCTCACACCCACCCAGTATTCCCACTACATACTTCCCCTATATGGGTGAGTTACCATAAAATGTTTCCAGATCCCTTTCTCCAGAACACAACTATCATCTGCATCCCAGTAGTACCACTTAGGAAAGCCTCCTCAGGTCCTTGAGCTATTAGCATGTGACATATATGTATACTGCTGCTATGTGCCCTTCAGCTCTCCAGGTGCCCCTCCAGCTCTCTCTTCAGCTTGCAAAACCCTCCACCTCCTGACTGACTCCTGGAACCAGCAGCCACTGTAATCCCTGACTCTACTGGTCCCAGGAGGACACCCTCAAAGCTACAGATCGAGCGCACTGTACATACTGAACAGCCGCTTCATGAGTTTCAGCCCAGGACACTCACAAACTAAGCTACAGGTCTGTGCATTGTGCAGCACTGTGCAGGGATCATCATGGGGTGCAACTAAAAAAGGCAAAAGCTAAAAGTATCAGTTGTTATATGTCTTTTTCAGGAAGTAAGAAAATAACTGGCAAAAAAAGTACATTAATGTATCTATTAGAGTGAAGCCCAAAGTGTAAAAAGTAGGGAAATGACACATAATGATTAAAAGTCCCTGGAGCCTTGGTGAATCTGTATTGTGTTCCTCGGGGGCTGAATGATCACGCAATGCAGTGTTAATGTTAACCTACAGTAATGTCAGCATTGTCTTGTCGGACAAAATAAAATAGCGACACAGTAATGCTTGCATATAGAATGCCAATATTAGGATAATGCCAACACTGCATTGCATGATGTTTCAAACCTTGAGGAACACCACACCACAAATTTGTTAAGGTTCCAGGGACTTTTAACCCTAATATTTATTTTCTATACTTTTCACATATTTATATTCGCTCCTGTTTTACCCAAGAACCCTGTATATTTCTGTACTCATGTCTATTCATCCCGAGTCTACCCCTACTATACATGGTACAGCCTGTCATTTTATGATTGAAATATACACATGTCCTGCACTATTTTGCATACTGCTGCACATAATGTGGTCCTAATTGCTAGAATCTGCTTTGTGCTTCACCATCTACTACCCTTTCCCTTGAAATCACTGTTCTATTTTGTGTACATTGTGTAGCGCTGATTCCCATTATACCAGGCTTTGTGTTCTTTATTTTGTATTCCTTTTGTATCAGTGCTTATTATTGTATGTACATGGCTTTGTTTATATTTTATGTTTGCTTGCATGCATGTGCAAGAAACATAGTGCCATCATCCGAGATTTCGGAGGTGTGTCACCCCCTCCTCCAATTCAGTCAGTGTGTTGGCAGGCGAGGCCCCTGTAAGCCAATGCATGCTGGAGCTGTCTATGACAAGCTCCAAAATGCAGTGGCATACAGTTGAAAGGGGGAGCTACGCTTCAGTGAGCAGCAATAAGATATTGCCTGCTCATGCGCAGCTCCCCACACACACACACACACACACACACACACACACACACAGAAACGACGCATACCGCGGTTGCCCCGCAATACACGTATAGCCGACAGGGGTGCCTAATCCCCCATCGGCTTGTGCTGCGCCCCAAAGTCCTTTCACATGCCACGCTGGGTGCCCACCCAGCATGGCAACTCATAGAATAGCCGACGGGGTGCCAACCCCGCCGGCTCCACTGTCCTCACCCCCGAGTACTGGTGCCATGCTGGGAGCCCACCCCAGCATGGCAACTGATCATATGGCCGATGGGGGTGTCCAATCCCGCCGGCTCCACGCCCCCCAGTTATCTTTGTGCCACGCTGGGAGCCCACCCCAGCGTGGCAAACGCCCCACGCCGCCTTTTTTTTACCTGCAAATAAAACGGTCCCACGGTGCTTCTCCCAGCCCCTCCCACAACCCGCACCCACCCACTGCACACCCTGCCTCCCACACCCCTCACCCCATACTTATCCTCCGGAGCTCAGCGACGATCTTGGTGGACCGCAACACGCCTGCACTCTTCAAAGCCGACTTCCAAACTGAGGAAATGCAGGTAAGCTGTATAATGGGCTAGACAGGGTTTTTCAACTTTATTGCATATCTCAGAGCATTTTTAAATTTTTGCACCAAATTTTCAACATGGGGTTTTTGGGGACCCTTCTCATGAAATGCTGTTACTGTCATGGCGTTATTCGCCTGACGGGTGATTTCAAGTCACTGCAACGAAATCACCCTTCAGGCCTGAATAACACCATGACAGTGACATCACTCATGAGAAGGGGTCCCAAAAACCCCATGTTGAAAATTTGGTGCAAAAATTCCAAAAAATGACTGTTTTACGAGCATGCGTTGCGCAGTTCCTACGCAGGCTCGTAAGTTCACGAATTTTCAATATTTTCACTCCAGATTTTCAGCATTGCCATTTTACCACGCATTCTTATGAGTAATACAGCTGTCATTTTTCACATCTCACCCAAAATGTGTTTCCGCCCGTGTAGCGCACAATGGCGCAGTCAATGTGCGAAATCAATGTACAGGACAAATTAAGAAAATAACAGTGACACTGTTCATGAGCAGAGGTCTTAAAATGGCTATGTTGAAAATTTGGTGAAAAATTCCTAAAAATAACTGTTTTAATGAAAGGCTATAAGAGTTCCTACGCGAGATCGTAAGTTCAATTTTCAATATTTACCCAGATTTTCAACATTGCCATTTTACCGCACCTTCTTATGAGTAGTACAGCTGTCATTTTTCACATCTCACCCAAAACATGTTTCCTCTTTCATGAAGCTTAATACAATGCGCAGTCGGTGTAGATCAATGTACAGGACAAATTAAGAAAATCACAGTGACACTGTTCA
Organism: Neoceratodus forsteri; assembly: GCA_016271365.2. Classification (NCBI taxonomy): domain Eukaryota; kingdom Metazoa; phylum Chordata; order Ceratodontiformes; family Ceratodontidae; genus Neoceratodus; species Neoceratodus forsteri. The sequence goes on along the minus strand of CM057456.1, from coordinate 176,468,971 downwards.
TGAACTGAGGTCTTAAATGGCTATGTTGAAAATTTGGTGAAAAATTCCTAAAATAACTGTTTTACGAGTGTGCTAGCAGTTCCTACGCACTGTAAGTTCGCGACTTTCAATATTTCACTCCAGATTTTCAACATTGCCATTTTACCACACCTCCTTATGAGCAGTACTGCTGTCATTTTTCACATCTTGCCTAAAATGTGTTTCACGCTTCATGTAGCATAAATGGCGCAGTCGATGTGCAAAATCAATGTATGGGACACATTAAGAAAATCATAGTGACACTATTCATGAGCAGAGGTCTTAAAATGGCTATGTTGAAAATTTGGTGAAAAAATTCCTAAAAATGACTGTTTTATGAGCGTGCGTTGTGCAGTTCCTATGCATGCTTGTAAGTTTGCGAATTTAATGTTTTCACTCCAGATTTTCAACATTGCCATTTTATTACACTTTCTTATGAACAGTACAGCTGCCATTTTTCATATGTCGCCCAAAATGTGTTTTCGCACATGTAGTGAATAATGGTGCTGTTGGTGGCGAAAACAATGTTTAGGACAGATTAAGAAAATCACAGTTACACTGTTCATGAGCAGATGTCTTAAAATGGCTATGTTGAAAATTTGGTGACAAAAGCCCATAAATGACTGTGTTACGAGTGAGCATTGCGCAGTTTCCACGCACCGTAAGTTCACACGACTTTGTAATATTTTCAGTCCAGATTTTCACCAGTGGCATTTTTCCACACTTCCTTATGAACAGTACAGCTGTCATTTTTCACAACATGGCTGAAGTGTGTTTTCACACTTTCAGCGCAGAGATGCGTGGTCGCTGTGGGAAATCATTGTTCGCACAGATAAAGAAAATCACAGTGACACTGTTCATGATTGGAGGCACCAAAATGCCTGAGTTGACAATCTGTCAGTAAAAATCCCCAACATAATTATATTATGGGTGTGCTGCACAGTTTTATGTACGCCATGACTTCGCCAGTTTTAAATATTTTTACTGCAGATTTGCAACATTGCCATTTTTACACCTCCCCATGAACAGTACAGTTGTCATTTTTTACATCCTGTTCGAATGTTTTTGCACCTGTGTTAAATGTCGTAGTCGCAGTCATAAGCAGCTTTTGGCTAACAAACTGATATTGCCACTGTTCGAGGGGGTCAATAAAAACCATGTTGAAAATTTGGAGGAAAATACCAACGAATGCCTGAGGTATTAGGTTTTCCAAACCATAACGCCCAACCCTGTAGAGAATGACACGCTGGACGGGCGGGCGGCAGGCGGGTGGATGCTGCGCCGCCGCCGCCGGGGAGCGGTGGTGGGGCTTCGGGTGGGTGGGTGGGGGGACACTAGCCACCAGGGCTATCTTGGGGATTTGTTCAACATTTACATCCCGCGATCGGGATGTGCCACTGGACCACCAGGGATGAATTCGGCAGGAAGGGGGTTTATTAAACAACTACTGCCCGCGATCGGGCTTTTTGGTCCACTGGACCACCAGGGATGAATGCGGAGGAGGGTGTTTATTAAACAACTACTGCCCGCGATCGGCGTTTTTCGTCCACTGACCACCAGGGATGAATGCGGAGGAGGGGGTTTATTGAACAACTACTGCCCGCGATCGGGCTTTTCGGTCCACTGGACCACCAGGATAAGATCGGGGTTACATTGCTGCCCGAGATCGGGCAGGTGGGGATTAAACTATGCCCGCGATTGGGCCGGTGGGGGTGGTGGTGGGGATTGTACACCGTTTCACCCACGCATCGGGCCGCAGGGGCGCCGGTCTCGATGGCTGCTGCCTGGCAGGGTGCCAGCGCAAGTCCCCGGGATCAGCGCACCTGCATGCATTAAGAGCAAATGGGGCCATAATCAGATGCAAATGGCACCCCCGCGCTTGCATGAATTATGGCCCCATTTGCATGTCACCTTTTGAATATGGGTTTTGGCGCATGGCTAATGGTACTCTGTGCCACCGCAGTTGAATGCTCCACTCTGACAACTTTGCGGTGGTGACAGTTCCACTGCGCTATGCACAGTGGTTGTGGTTAGGAGGTGATATTCAAAGGAGTTGCTCAAGGGCACAACTCCATTGAATATCACTCTGGACATTCCTGCGCAACTATTTTGTGCAGCGTAGTTTGCGCCCACAAAATAGCGAGTTTTGAATATCCAGCCCATTATTTAAAAATAGCTACAAAATATATTGTTTAGCATTTTCATTATAGTTGTATTGTAGCAAGATTGTTGTTGGACATGTCAACAGTGTTGCATTTAGATGCACATTTTTGTGTATAGCTATAATAGTTTATGAATAAGTTGTTTATTACATTGTAATAAGGTAGTGTAGTTTCATTAGTAGTGTATATATTAGTTAATTACTATCAGATGTGGGGTAATATCTGATGTTTTTCCTATTGAAAAGTCACATTCATGTTATACATGTACATACTGTATATATCATACACACACACATATATACATATACATCACACACATATATATATATATATATATATATATATATATATATATATGTATATATATATATATATACACACACACATACATATACACATATATATATATATACCTGCACGGTAGTGCAGGTATAGTTAGGGTTGGAGGCCACTTTAATGTTAAACCCCAAAGTTTGCACTCTAATAACTTTGGAACTATTTGTCCACTTTGCCTGAAATTTTGCACGCATGCATCCAGCCATACATCTATGGATCTAGAAAGTTGCATTCTGATTGGATATTCGCTATGGAACTGTAGAGCATCCAAAATGTGAAAATTAGTCAACTTTTGTGCATTTCTTTGGTTGGGCATAGTGGACTGAAGAATGCATCTGAGTGGATTCAGATTTGCTTGTCTATATGTGGCCTGGGTTGAACTGGTGCTTTTTGTAGATTTGGTGAAAAAATATTGATCTGTTCAAAAATTATTCAACTGTTTCATGTTCCATTATAGCCTATGAGAAATGGTATATGTGCATTGCGAAAACTTTCGTGATCACATTTTTGTTGTCGTGCTCCCTGAATTTGTTTTCATGCTGCTGCCATCTTGTTTTCAGTTAACGAGACAAAAACATTGTAACTCAAAAATAATGTCCTTTGGTAAACACCAACAGCTGTGTTAACCAAATTGGGCCCTGAGAAACATGACCCTGGCATTAGTTCTTCACCAGGTGGTCTAGAAATATGTTTTTCAAACTTTTTCCACCATTCAGCCATTTTGTTGCCCTCGACAACATTTTTTTTCTTGCCGGCAATAATCAATGATAAAAAGGAACCTCAACAAACTTCTGTGCATGACAACATTTCCATTATAGAGTTAGAGTGCCATGAACACATTAAAGTTATTGCAAAACACTGCACAAACACATTTTCTCATGTGTTGTTTTTGTCACTATTGTGCCAAGATGGATTGTGCTTTGGGCTGAAATTTGCAGGGTGGCAAGCCCTGGTCCCACAGATGTGCATTTAGTGGTTTGGTCCCAAAACATTCAATGGACGATAGTTACAATGTTCTGAAGTTGAGAAATGTTGCATAGGATAACATTGCGGCACCTGCGGCGCCTTTTGGAGCCCATATCTCGAAAAAGAAGATCGATACCGACTGCTGACCCAAATTTTTCGGCCAATTCCAATCAGATTGGACCTTCCTCTTGGATTACTTACACCCTCTACTTACACTACTTACACCCTTACTTTGCTCGAGATTCATGGTTTAAATTCTTCCTTGTGGTTTCCCTGGTGGTGAGAGGACCTGGGTGTCCACATTTCTATTTACTCTATTTACTCTTTGAAAGAATATTATTTGGATTTTTATTTCTTTGGACTCCATCTGAGTAGACTTTGGATCTTTTATTTTGGGCAGTAAGAGTGCCTGGACTTCCTCTACTCCCAGGCTGTGAGAGGGCTTGGGGGGGTGGGAATTCATAATTCTTTGTTCTGCATTGCCTGTGAGAGGGGACTGCAGGAGTTCCTCGAGCCAAGTGTGGGATTGAATTATCCATATAGTGTGGGATAGGGTTGTATTTTAATTGTGTTTTATTATTTGTTTGGGTGGGTATTTTTCATTTATTTATTAGTTTTGTTCTGTCTGAGTTGGGTAATTTTATTACAGCTGTTTGGGGGTCTTCTTTTGGGTTGGGTGCTTAGGTGTTGTGTATTCTGGTACTGGATTCGCCTGTGGAATATGTAAGCCTCCCTCCCCAGTCGTGCACTATTTTTCCTCCACCCTCTTCTCCCTCCATCCCTCCCCCCCTCCATTGATGTTGTCAACTTACCAGTACTGTCGTGCACTGGGTATTGTTTGCAGGGGGGTGGAGGAGTGCGGACTTCGGAGGACGAATGAACAGGTCTCTCACATTGGGGTAGTTAGGCCTAGAAGACGCCCTGGGATGAAATGGAGTCTGGAACATGGTGCACCATGTCTAGTCCCCATACCCAAGGGCACTGCCACTTGTGGTGGGCAAGTAGTCTGGGTGGCCCTTGAAGCTCACGTCCAACTTGAGCAGTGTTATGCAATGCCAGATCTATTAAGAATAAGACTGCAATTATTGCAGATCTTGTTGAACAATTGATCTGGCTTGCATCACCGAGACCGGCTGATGAAAATCGGCCCCATATTGGGCTGCACTTGCCGGGCACTTGGTGATACACCGCTCGAGATTGGATCATGGAGGGGGGTGGCAGTTTGTTTCAAGACCGAGTTGGGCCTCACGAGTGTACCAGCTGAGGAGGCTGAATCATTTGAGTGTACCGTGGTGGCAGGTGTAGGCTGTAGGATAGCTCTCATCTGCCATCCACCTGGAGATGAGAAGCGATTTCTGCAGGAAGTAGCAGATTTCGTGGTCTATATGGCGTTGGAGTTGCCCAGACTGATGGTTCTGGGTGACTTCAATGCCTGGGTGGATGACGAACTCTCGCAATTTGGACAGCACTTCATCCACCTGATGACATCACTGGCCCTTACACAGTTTGCTACTTCTGCTACCCATAAACATGGTCACTTTCTTGATTTGGTCTTCCTCCTGGGGATTGAGGCCTTCGACTTGGGGGTGGAACCTGTCGATTGGTCCGATCACTACACCGTGAGGTTCAACTTTTGTGCCCCCCTTCAAAGGTCTGCCCCTGTGGAGATGATCAGTTACCGCCCTTTATGGGAAGTGAGCCCTGAAGGCCTAGCAGAGGTGATTGACCTCTCAGAGTTTCCTGTGGCCAGCTCAAGTCCATAACCTTTGATCATGGCCTATAATAAGGCCATTTCTATAGCTCTGACTTAATTGCTCCTGTCCATGTTTGTCCTCTCCCCTAGCCCTTGGGCCCCTTGATTTGATGGGTCTTGAGGGAGTTGAGGTGATTAGGATGAAGGTTACAGCAGCATTGGTGGAAATCAGCCCTGGATGTGGACCACCTTAGACTGGTTGAGCATTATCAGACTTGATAATCAGCAATCTCCCATAAGAAGGCAGAATTCCTGCCCTGGGAGATTGCTGCCACCAGAACCAACCAGCCTCAGCTCTTCTGAGCTGTAGATAGGTTTTTGCAAGTGGAGTGCGCTGAACTTGCTTGGATTTTTGCATAAGGTGGCTGACATCAGGTCCGGAGATCCTCATGACTCGCTTCTGTGTTGGATGCTGTTAATCGGTGCTTGGTCACCTCACCTTGAGCTTCCTGGAGTACCTTTGTCTTGCCTGAGTTTGTGGATCTCATGTGGATTGTCCAGGGTATGCACCCTACATGCTGTAGTTTAGATCTGGGCTCAACTTCCCTGATTATGGGTTGTTGTGATACTGTCGGCCCAGTCCTGGCACAGATAGTCCGGTGCTCCCTTGAATCGGGTGAATTTCCAAGCTCCCTGAAGGAGGTGGTGGTAACACATAGAAACATAGAATTTGACGGCAGATAAGGACCACTTGGCCCACCTAGTCTGCCCATTTCCCTACCTAACGGATAAGCTGCAGATCCTAGTTAATCAACAGCCTACTTCCTCCTACCCCCACCCACTAGAATTGCCTTATGTCTGTCACATGCATTCTTGAATTCCCCCACTGTTTTTGACGCTTCGACTTCCTCAGGAAGGCTGTTCTATGTATCCACAACCCTATCTGTGAAGAAATACTTCTTCACATTACCTCTGAGCCGTCCACCCTCTATCTTCAAATTGTGCCCCCTTGTTTTTGCACATCTCTTTTTCTGAAAGATGCTACCCTCTTGGACTTTGTTGAGTCCCTTGTGGTATTTGAAAGTTTCTATCATGTCCCCCCTCTCCCTCCTTTCCTCAAGGCTATACATCTTTAGTTCCTTTAGTCTTTCTTCATATGTCTTCAGATGCAGACCCTGCATCATTTTGGTTGCCCTCCTCCGGACAGCCTCCACCCTGTCTATGTCTTTGCGGAGATGGGGTCTCCAGAACTGTACACAGTACTCCAGATGTGGTCTTACCAACTGTCGGTACAGAGGGCCAACAACTTCCTGTTTTCTATTGGTGATGCCTCTCCCTATGCATCCCAGTATCCCCCCAGCCCTTACTGCCTTCTCACATTGCTGGCCCACCTTAAGGTCGTCTGATATGACTACCCCAGGTCCCTTTCCATTTTTGTTGTTGTCTGTATCTCACCCCCCATTGTATACTCTTCCCCTGGGTTTTTGTTTCCCAGTTGCATTACTTTGCACTTCTTTGCATTGAATCTAAGCTGCCATACATTTAACCATTCCTCCAACCTTGCCAAGTCCCTTTTCATCCTTTCCACCCCACCTTGTGTATCAACCCTGTTGCAGATCTTTGTGTCATCTGCAAAGAGACATACTTTATCTTCCAGTCCCTCTGCAATGTCACTTATAAAGACATAAAAAAGGACCGGCCCAGTACTGAACCCTCGTGTACCCCACTCAGTAACCTCCTTTCTTCACTGTGGACTCCATTTACTATTACCCACTGTGTCCTGTTGTCCAACCAGTGTTTTACTCAGGCTACCACCCTAGGACCCACTCCCTGGCTGGCTAATTTGTTTATTAATCTTTTGTGTGGGACTGTGTCAAATGCCTTGCTAAAGTCTAGTTCAGCCATGTCCACAGCCCCTCCCTGGTCTACTACTTTGGTCACCCAGTCAAAGAAATCAATTAGATTTGTCTGGCATGACCTTTCCACTGTGAATCCATGCTGCCTTGGGTCCTGTGCCCCACTGGCCTCTAGGTACTAAACAATTCTTTCCTTCAGAAGTGATTCCATCATTTTCCCTACCACTGAGGTCAAACTGACAGGTCTGTAGTTTCCTGCCTCTGTCTTGCTCCCACTTTTGTGAAGGGGAATCACATCCGCCATCCTCCAGTCCTCAGGTACCACCCCATCCTCCCATGATTTATTAAAAGAGTAGTCAGTGGTGTTACTTAGTTCTTCCCTTAGTTCTTTTAAAATTCTGGGGTGAATACCATCAAGCCACATTGTTTTATCCACCTTCAATTTTAAGAGTTCTTTCAGAACCCTTTCTTCTGTGAAAGGACTAATATCAACCCCCTATCCAGAGTGCTTCTTTTGACTGGATTAGGTATTTCCCCCTGCTTTTCCATTGTGAATACCTAAGTATTTGTTCCGTATCCCTGCTTTTTCACTGTCGCTCTCTGCCCAGCCACCTTCCTCTTTGTTCAGCCTCAGTATCCCTGCCTTTGTCTTTCTTTGCTCCCTAATGTACCTATAAAAGGTTTTATCCCCCTTCTTAACTCATTGCCTACACAGGCTCACTCTGAGATTACACCACTTGTCTCCTGAATCTCCTGTATACTTTTAACAGTGAATCCTGGGCCTTTCTAAGCAAATCAAGCCATAGTCAGCATGTCACAAACAAATTCTAATAGCTCATTAACTGTACATGTTAGACACAAAGTATGAGCAGCAGAGTTATTCAGCACAAAATTGACTTTCCAATGGTGGTATGCATGTAATAATAAGTAATTTAGTTTTTTTCTATGCTGGTTGAAACCGGAAAAAAATTATTTTTTTCACTAAAAAAAGGCAACATAAGCCATTTTTATTGGAAAATATGTCAAATATCAACACCAAATTAAGATACAGACATTAGATAGTGTTTACTATTATGTTTGTTAAAAAGATATCTTTTTACTATGAAACATAATTTTTCCCCATTTCAGTCAAGGTGCTTTGGTGAGATTTGAGGGATGAATCTCAACCGCACACACCATATCATAAACAAATGCATATAACTCCAAAAGTATACATGATACAAGCAAAGTATCAGCATGAAAGATGATCAGCACAAAACTGCTTTCCCAGCGATGCTGTGCGATCAATTGTAATCAATAAGTTTTTTTTTTATGCCTGCTGAAGTGTCAAAAAAGTGCATTTTATTCAAGCTGCTTAGGTTAGACTTGATGGAAAAATGTCAGCCATACACACCATACCATAAACAAATGCATATAACTCCTAGGTATACATGACACACACAACGATCAGTGGCACAGTTGTTCCACACAAAATTGCCTTCCAACGGTTCTATGCAATCAGCTGTACTCAATTTTTTTGTTTTATACTGGCTAAGATACCCAGAATGTGTGTTTTTCTCAAAGTGCTTAGGTGGTTCAAGATTTAGAAAATGTCATAAACAAATATGAATAACTCCTAAAGTGAACATGATACAACAAAGTGTCCGTGGCAAGGTTGTTCAGCACAGCATTACCTTTCTAATGGTACTATGCAGTCAATTCTAATCAATTCTGGCTGGCAAGTAATTTTAAAATATGTGAGTGACTTCTCCAGATGTTTCTAGGGCACACAGGAAGTCTGTAGGTGACTTCTGTAGGCGTCCTGCGACACACTGAAGTTAGATTTGCTGACGTCTACAGACGTTTCTAGGAGGCAACCGAGTTGGCTATCTTTTCCTCGGTTTGGGCCTTTGCTATTCTGACTGCCTTACCCGCTTTCTTCTGCTTTAACTGGTACAGTTCTCTGTCCTGCTCCTTCTGTGTTTCCTTATACTTCCTGAATGCTCTTTTTTTCCCTTACCTTCCCTGCCACTTCTTTTGAGAACCATAGTGTTTTTTCTTTCATTTTGATTTGTTTATTTGCTTCACACAAAGACTTGTTGCCTCTGTGATGGTGGTTTTGATGTTTCCCCATTGTTGCTGCACCCCACCTTCTTGCTTGTTTGTTAGTGCTTTTCTGAGGCACTCTCCCATTTTGTCAAAATCAGTCCTCCTGAAGTCCAGTACCTTCACTTTTGTGTGGCTTGACTCTACAGCTAAGTTTATTGTGAACCATACTGTTTGGTGGTTGCTTGTTCCCAGATGGCTACCCACTTCAAGATCAGAGATCCTCTCTCTGTCCCCATTTGAGAGTACCAAGTCTAAGATTGCTCTCTCCCGAATGGGTTCCAAAACTAGCTGTCTGAGGCATGCCCCCTGTAGGGCATCAAGAATAGCACTGCTCTTGGATGTGGCTGCAGCAAAGGTGCTCCAGTCAATATTTGGTATATTCAGGTCCCCCATCAGCAGTATCTCCCCCTTCTCTGCCATCCCAAGGATGCCTTCAGTCATTTCCTTGTCCATTTCCTCCCCCTGAGACGGGGGTCTGTATACAACCCCTGTGTGGATTGTGGAGCCATTTCCAGTCTCCAGGGTGTCCCACAGTGCCTCCTCTCCTCCCTGTTCACCCTTTAGTTCTGTTGCTTTTATCCCTTCCCTTACATAGAGAGCTACTCCTCCTCCTCCTCTTCTCCTCCCTGTCCCTCCTTTAGATTGTGTACCCTGGTATGTTGACATCCTAGTTATGGTTCTCTGTGTACCATGTTTCTGTGACTGCCACAATATCCAGGCATCCTCTTCCATCAAGGCCACCATTTCAGGGAGCTTTTTACCTAGACTACGGGCATTGGTACTCATTACCCTCCATTTTTATGGCTTTACTGTATTTCTTCTTTGATCCGGACTCTCTGGCCAACTACAGACCATCTCAAACCTTCCCTTTATAGGAAGGTAATTGAGAAAGTAGCAGTACAGCTGGAGGACCACTGACCATCCATAACATCTACAATCCTCTCCAGTCCAGTTTTTGAAAGAGGCACAGTACCGAGACTGTGCTGGTTTGGGTGCTCAATGATCTCCTGATGGCAGAGATCAGAGAAGCCATTCTATCTTGGTGATCCTTGATCTCTCTTCAGCTTTTGACACTGTGGACCATGGGGTATTGCTTGGGCACATGTGATCCATCTGTGGCCTGACATGTACGGGCCTCAGGTGGTTTACATCTTTCCTTACTGGCAGAAGTCAGAGAGTGGTGTCTGGGATTTTTTCCTCTGACCCATTCTGTCTGCCATGTGGGGTGCCTCAGGGTTCAGTGCTGTCCCCCATATTGTTTGCAGTGTATATGCTGCCCCTCAGAGACATTGTAAGACAGTATGGGCTGAGGTTTCACTGCTATGCTGATGATACCCAGCTCTACCTGCCTTTTGCACCTGACCAGGATAGTGCTGTCTCGGTATTTAACAACTGCCTTATTGAAATCCAGGATTGGATGAATTCGAGCTGGTTAAAGTTGAATGCTGGAAAGACCGAGGTGATGACAGTAGATCCTGGTCACTGGATAGAAGGGTTTTGGGCTGGTCAGCCCTCTGGACTTTTTCTTGGGGGCTCCCAGATCCTTTCCTGTGAACGGGTGCGAGATCTGGGGGTAGTGCTTGACGACGGCTGACTTTACGAGCTCAGGAGTCGTTGGCCATCAAGTCTTCCTTTTATCATCTTAGGAATATCTCCAGGATCAAGCACCTTGTTCAGTCTGGGGATTTACTTACATTGGTCCATGCCTTTGTGACCTCACACCTTGATTATTGCAACTTCCTGTACTTAGGGCTACCTGGGGTTGATATCCGCCACCTGCAGCTCATGCAGAATGTTGCAGCACAATTGTTGATGGGGGCTTCTCAAGCCTCCCATATCACTACTGTGCTGCACAATTTGCAGTGGCTGCTGATTCAGTGGCAGATAACCTTTAAAGTTAGTTTACTGACTTATAAAGCCCTACATGGACTTGGCCCTGACTACCTGAAAGAGCTTTCTCTGTGCCCTATCGCCCCTGAGCAACAGCTCTGTTCAGCTGACATGGTTGCTGGAGATTCCAAGGTGTCCTTGAATTCAAGCAGGGCCTGTGCATTTATGTACATGACCCTTCCCTTGGAATTTCTACCCCATCAGCTACAGGAGTGCACGACTGTGTGAGATTTCAACAGGCATTGGAAACCTTTTATAGTCAGGCCTTTACTGGCTCCGAATAAGTATGACCCCTTAAACTGTTGCTATTATTATTATTCTTGTTGTGTTCATTGATTTTACTATTGCTGTTTTTCTTTTGTAAAGCACCTTGATAGTTTAAAGGCGCTCACGTGAAATAAAGTTATTATTACATTACACTGTAAATAAACAGCTTGGTCTTTGGCTTGAAATTTACAGGGTATAAAGGGGTGTCCTAGAGATGTGAATTATGCTGTTTAGGCATAAAAAATAATAATTCCATAGATATGCCATAACAAAGTTGAGATTTTTCCCATAAGGATAACATTGCAGCACTCACAGCACTTTTCGGTGCCGTATCTTGGAAACGATGCAAGATACAGACTTATCTTGTGTGGAGGCTTTGCTGTCATGATTACAACAGCACTGGAATTTTTTCATAGCTGCTACAATTGCTGAGACATTGGCACATTAGTGTTAAAAGTGTTCCTTGCCCTATAGGGCTGTTGTATGGCTCTGCATTTAAGTGTAAGGGAGCACAGAGCCCTTAAGGGGCTCAATGCTCCCACATACAGATGCCATTATAAAAAATGGGAACCGTGAAGGAGCACAGGGCCTGAGGGCTCTATGCTCCCACAAACACATACCACTGACCACTTACTGTACATTACACTTTCTCAAAAGAAGGGAAATTCATTGCAGAAAAGCCTGTTAATGATGTTAGGTTACCACCCCACCACCCTTACCTCCCCATCCACCAATCTCTACAGGCACCAACAGGCATTGGGGTGTTTCATGGGGTAATCAGACCTAACTCTCACCCCATCTCCTCACACTATAGAGTGTCAGCTTGTTTACACATGGATAAAAGTCATAGATTACACCTGCACTGGATGACCCTATGGCATGCCCCAATGCCTGTTGGTGCCTGTAGGTTGGGGTGGTAACCCAACATTGAATTTCCAAACTTTTGTCACTGTGACATCAACCCGAATTGACGATTAACTGAGTTTTTGCAATGAGTGATATGTGTATATATCTTAGAGCGAGAGAGAATATTTGATGGAAAGTGTCATATACAAGGAAATATTACCATGGAAGGGGAAAGAGATCATAAAGTCAAAGGGTCAGTTAGGGCCTGAAGATGGTAATATTTCATGAGTACATGTGACTTTGTAGTTTGTATATTTTATATGAATTTACAATAAGGTCTGGGGTTTCCAGTGTTAGTATGAATTGCTGGATGTGTTACTGAAGTTTAGGGTTTTCATAGTGCAGTGGTATGTCTAGCACCTTGCAGAAATGTTTTCTGTAGTGTAGTAGCATTTGGGTATTTCATGGTTTATCCTTGAAGTATTTCCATCTCTATAGGAGCCTCTAGTGTGTTCAGGATGGTGCTAGGAAGTGGCATGGCATGCAGTCTGGAGCAGCTGCAGTGTGTGGTTGGAAGTGATGGTTTGGAGCAGGTGCAGTGTGTGGTTGGAAGTGATGGTTTGGAGCAGGGTGCAGTGTGTGGTTGAAGTGATGGTTTGGAGCAGGGTGCAGTGTGTGGTTGAAGTGATGGTTTGAGCAGGGTGCAGTGGTTGGAAGTGATGGTTTGGAGCAGGGTGCGGTGTGGAAGTGATGGTTTGAGCAGGGTGTGTGTGGTTGGAAGTGATGGTTTGGAACAGGGTGTGTGTGGTTTGACTTGATGGTTTGGAGCAGGGTGGTGTGTGGTTGGAAGTGATGGTTTGGAGCAGGGTGTGTGTGGTTGGAAGTGATGGTTTGAACAGGGTGTGTGTGGTTGGAAATGATGGTTTGGAGCAGCTGCAGTGTGTGGTTGGAAGTGATGGTTTGGAACAGGTGTAGTGTGTGTTGGAAGTGATGGTTTGAGCAGGGTGCAGGTGGTTGGAAGTGATGGTTTCTGAGCAGGGCAGTGTGTGGTTGGAAGTGATGGTTTTGAGCAGGTGCAGTGTGTGGTTGGAAATGATGGTTTGGAACAGGGTGTGGTTTGACTTGATGGTTTGGAGCAGGGTGCGGTGTGTGGTTGGAAGTGATGGTTTGGAGCAGGGTGCAGTGTGTGGTTGGAAGTGATGGTTTGGAGCAGGGTGCAGTGTGTGGTTGGAAATGATGGTTTGGAGCAGCTGCAGTGTGTGGTTGGAAGTGATGGTTTGGAACAGGGTGTAGTGTGTGGTTGGAAGTGATGGTTTGGAGCAGGGTGCAGTGTGTGGTTGGAAGTGATGGTTTCGAGCAGGGTGCAGTGTGTGGTTGGAAGTGATGGTTTCAAGCAGGGTGCAGTGTGTGGTTGGAAGTGATGGTTTGGAGCAGGGTGCAGTGTGTGGTTGGAAGTGATGGTTTGGAGCAGGGTGCAGTGTGTGGTTGGAAGTGATGGTTTGGAGCAGGGTGCAGTGTGTGGTTGGAAGTGATGGTTTGGAGCAGTGTGTGGTTGGAAGTGATGGTTTGGAGCAGGGTGCGGTGTGTGGTTGGAAGTGATGGTTTGGAGCAGGGTGCGGTGTGTGGTTGGAAGTGATGGTTTGGAGCAGGGTGCAGTGTGTGGTTGGAAGTGATGGTTTGGAGCAGGTTGCAGTGTGTGGTCCGAAGCAGCATTCCAGAGAGGCAGTCAGGAGTGTTGTTGTTCTGAGCATAGGAGCCAGCAGCTGGAGCAGCATGTAAGCAGAAGAAGCAAGGAGTGTTTGCCAGTTGAAATGAGTGCTGAGCATCAATTAAATGGCTGTTTGGTAAATAAGGTTTTAAGGAGGTGTGTTTAGGTTAGGTACATTTTTGGGGGTAGATGTTTGGTGTTGGTTTTGTAGGGGCTGTAGTGGGAGAGATTCTTAGGTCTTTAATGTGGTTGTGACATGCATTTTTAAGGTTACAGCTACATGTACTATTAAAGGAAAACTGAGCAAAGCAGTGCCTGCAATCACCAGGGCTGCAGAAATGCCTAATTAACATACCCTGTAAAGTTTAAAATCACTGCAGCTAACCTTGCAAAGTTATTATTTGCTTGGTAATGTGGTCCTGGATGCGCCATTTCTAAGGTGCCACTGCACTGAAGACACAGTGTGATCTTTACTACCTCCGGATCATCCTGTCCTTGCCGGAATGCTCATTCGTGAGGAGCGAGGCACATTTAAACTGAGTAAAACTAAACTATGACCCATGTAGAGGTCTTTGAGCTGTACCTCTACAAGTAATTCCCATTGAAATCAGAGCAGTGTAAGGTGCATAAATTTATTTTTAAAAATTCCAGCTTCGAGCTCGGGCATGCTAATTGGGCATTTCTGCAGCCCTGGTAATTGCAGGCACTGTTTTGCTCAGTTTTCCTTTAAGGTTGCTGTTACAAGTGTTATATGGATTGCTGTTTCATTTATTATGAAGATTTTAATAAGGTTGTTTATATTGTGTTTGTTAGATATTAATGCATTATTGTGTGTTAATAACACATTAAGAAAGCGGTAGCAGTTAATTGGTTGCATATCTGCTAATTGAGTACCAGCAGCTGTAAAACACATTTCAGGACACACTGACAAGGTGCCACTTATCTGGTTTTGAGATGGGTGGTAGACTGGCCCCCCTCAACATTTGGGATCAAAATGATCAACATTGGCCAATTTATAAGTAAGAAGAAAATAAAACTTCAAAAAATATATTATGCAGCTGCACAGTATGTGCATTTCAGGACTTTGTTTTCTCAAATGCTGAAAAAAAAACAAATGGCATACACATTTTCTAAGTCCAACAAAAAGAAATATTTAAAGCAGCAAAATGGTGGCAAAAATTAACTGTCAAAGAAAGTTAGGCTCATATGTAGTATGTAGTGATACAGAGAGAGAGAGAGAGAGAGAGAGCAGCCAAAGCTCTTAAATCAAGGAGGTTATTTACTAGACTACACTGAATTGAATTATTACTTTTTGGACTTGTGTAAGTAACTAGTATTGATTCTCTGCTTTGGGGTTGCCTTTTTCTTAGTTTAACTTTAATTTGCTAGGAGGAACTGTAGCTGGGAGATATTTGCAGTCATTTGTGACTAAACCTGTTACTTAACCTCTGTAAAATAGGTGTCTGAAAGGAAGGAAGGCACTGCCTGGGATGGAGGGTCAGAGTTGTAGTTGATTGTTTCTGGAGGGCACAGGTTTACTCCCACCCACCCTACCTCTCACCCCACCCACCCCAAGCGCATAACTTCCTTTATAGCAGGGGTTCTGACATCACTTCCCCAAAACTGCTAACAACATACACCTGTTCATATCCTAAAAGGCACAGTGCACTGAATAGGGGGCAGAGACACTCACAAGCTTGCACACACTAAAACAAGAACAAAAGAAAAGCATCTGTAACAGGAAGGGACACAGACATGTGGGAAGTGGTGCAATGTACTGGCTGTGGAGCAGCAGTCTTCTGGGAGACATTCTGAGACTCACGTCTGTCCCATTTGCAGGGACCTCTCTGGTCTGAGGAAGGAAGTTGTTTGTCTCCATGCTGACCTGGCAAGGATTTGGGAAACCTGCTCCCACACACAAGGACCACCCAGGCCACCACCACTACCTCAGAGGTTGCCAAGAAAGAGGAGTGGCTGGACCACGGTGGGTGCAGGGAGGGTGAGGGTGGTGGAACAGAGGTGCATCAGTCCAGTTGTGCCTCTCCACAATTTATTTGCCACTCTGGCGGAGCATGGTTCCTCTATGGAGGCACCTGCAGTGGAGACCAAGGATGATGCTGGAAACTTCCACAATGGAGACCTACAGGAGGGTGGCACAGGACCCTACAGGGAAAGGAAACAACTCCTGGTGGGGGACTCAATTGTTAGGGGTTAGAACTGGGGGAGGGAGAGGGAAAGGGAGCTAAGGTGCCTGCCTGGCGCCATGGCTTGAAGGGACAGGAAACGAATCCTCAGGATTGTGGGAGTAGCTGAAAGGAGGAGTGAGCTGGATGTCATTATCCAGCTAGAGACAAATGACCTGGCTGAAAATTGGGATCAGAGCAGTGCAACAGGAGTTTGTGGAGTTGGGAAGGGGGCCTTTGACAAGAAGCACACATGGTAACTTTCTAGGAAGTGTTACCTATCTATGGCATGGATGAGGCTAGGGTACTCTGCACCATGGGATTCAATGACTTCTTGAAAAACTGGTGCAGAGCTCAGGGATTTGGCTTCATTGGGGACTGAGGCTCCACCTGGAGGGATGCAGACCTATACTGGCATGATGGCCTGCATCTATCCAGGAAGGAACCAGGATCCTAGGATAGGTTTAAATGCTTCATTAATAAGCATTTAAACTAGCCAAGGGGAGGCACTGAAAAGGGAAGGGAACTTAGCCCCCCAAAAATCAGGATAGTTAGTGAGGTAAACATCAAGATAGAGCAGTCGATAGGGAGAAGGGCAGGGGTAATGGAGAAAAGACATGGCTGTAAGGTCAGGATGGGGAAAAAGAAATAAAGCATAAAAATGGAGGGTAATGAGTACCAATGCCTGTAGTCTAGGTAAATAGCTCCCAAAATGGTAGCCTTGATGGAAGAAGAGGGATGCCTGGATATCATGGCAGTCCAGAAGCATGGTACACAGAGAACCATGACTGGGATGTCAACATACCAGGATACACAATCTACAGGAGGGACAGGGAGGGAAGAAGAGGAGGAGGAGATCTTTATGTAAGGGAAGGATCAAAGCAACAGAACTAAAGGGTAAACAGGGAAGGGAGGCGAGGAGGCACTGTGGATCACCCTGGAGACTGGAAATGGCACCACAATCTGCACAGGGGTTGTTTACAGACCCCCATCTCAGGGGAGGAAATGGACAAGGAAATGATAGAAGGCACCCTTAGGATGGCAGAGAAAGGGGAGATATTGCTAATGGGGGACCTGAATATGCCAGATGTTAACTGAAGCACCTTTGCTGCAGCCACATCCAAGAGCAGGGCCATTCTCGATGCCCTACAGGGGGTATGCCTCAGACAGCTAGTTTTGGAACCCACTTGGGAGGGAGCAATCTTAGACCTGGTACTCTCAAATGGGGACAGAGAGAGGATCTCTGATTTCGAAGTGGGTAGCCATCTGGGAACAAGTGACTACCAAACAGTGTGTTCACCATAAACACAGCCTTAGAGTCAAGCCACAAAAGTCAAGGTACTGGACTTCAGGAGGGCTGATTTTGTCAAATGGGAGAGTGCCTCAGAAAGCGCTTAGCAAACACAAGAAGGTGGGGTGGAGCAACAATGGAGAAACATCAAAATCGCCATCACAGAAGCAATAAACCTTTGTGTGAAGCAAATAAACAAATCAAAATGAAAGAAAAAAACACTATGGTTCTCAAAAGAAGTGGTGGGGAAGGCTAGGGAGAAAAAGATAGCATTCAGGAAGTACAAGGAAACACAGAAGGAGCAGGACAGAGAACCGTACCAGTGAAAGCAGAAGGAAGTGGGAAAGACAGTCAGAATAGCAAAAGCCCAAACTGATGTAAAGATAGTCAACTCAGTTAAGAAGAGGGATAAAACCTTCATAGGTACATTATGGAGCAAAAGAAAGACCAAGGGAGGGATAGTGAGGCTTAATAAAGGGAAGGAGGTGGGCAGAGGGTGACAGTGAAAAAGCAGGGATACTGAACAAATACTTCTGCTCAGTATTCACAAAAGAAGATGAGTGGGAGGTACCTAAACCAAACATAGAAGCACTCTGGATAGGGAGTTGATACCAGTCTATTCACAGAAAAAATGGTCCTGAAAGAACTCCTAAAACTGAAGGTGGACAAAGCAATGGGGCCTGATGGGATTCACCCAGAATTCTAAAAGAACTAAGGGTAGAACTAGTGACACCACTAACTACCCTTTTTAACAAATCATGGGAGGATGGTGTGGTACCTGAGGACTGCAGGAGGGTGAATGTGATTTCCCTTCACCAAAGGTGGAGCGAGCTGGAGGCAGGAAACTGCAGAAACTAAAGACCTGTTAGTTTGACCTCGATGGTAGGGAAAATGATGGAATCACATCTGAAGGAAAGAATTGTTGAGTACCTAGAGGCCAGTGGGGGACAGGATGACAGGCAGCATGGATTCACAGTGGGATGGTCTTGTCAGACAAATCTAATTGATTTCTTTAACTGGGTCACCAAAGTAGTAGATCAGGGAGGGGCTGTGGACATGGCCTACCTAGACTTTAGCAAGGCATTTGACACAGTCCCACAAAAAAGATTAATAAACAATTTAGCCATCCTGGGAGTGAGTCCAAGGGCTTTAGCCTGGGTAAAACACTGTCTGGACAACAGGACACAGAGGGTAATAGTAAACAGAGTCCATTCCGAAGAAAGGGGATTACTAGTGGGGTACTGCAGGGTTCAGTACTGGGGTTGGTCCTCTTTAATGTCTTTATGTGATATTGCAGAGGGACTGGAAGGGAAAGTATGCCTCTTTGCAGATGACACAAAGATCTGAAACAGGGTTGATACACAAGGGGGAGTGGAAAGAATGAGAAGGTACTTGGCAAGGTTCGAGGAATGGTCAGAAATATTGCAGCTTAGAGTCAATGCAAAGAAGTGCAAAGTAATGCACCTGGAAAACAAAAACCCAGGGGAAGAGTGCACAATGTGTGTGTGTGTGGGGGGGGAGGCACTAACAACAACAAAAATGGAAAGGGACTGGGGTAGTCATATCAGGTGACCTAAAGATAAGCAAGCAATGTGAGAAGGCAGTAAGGAGGGCTGGGGGGATACTGGGATGCATAGGGAGAGGCATCACCAGTAGGAAACAGGAAGTTGTTATCCCTCTGTACAGACAGTTGGTGAGACCCCATCTGAAGTACTGCATGCAGCTCTAGGGACCCCATCTCTGCAAGGACATAAACAGGATGGAGGTAGTCCAGAGAAGACCAACTAAAATGGTGCAGGGTCTGCACCAGAAGCCATATGGAAGAGAGACTATGGGAGCTATTATGTACTGTAGACCCTCAAGGAAATGAGGGAAAGGGGGACATGATAGAAACATTTAAGTACCTCAAGGGAATCTAAAAAGTACAAAAGGGTAGCATCTTTCAGAAAAAGAGATGTGCAAGAACAAGGGGGCACAATCTGAAGATAGAGGGGGACCGCTAAGGGGCAGTATGAGGAAGTATGTTTTTACAGAGAGGGTGGTGGATGCATGGAACAGCCTTCCTGAAAAGGTTGTGGGGTCAGAAACAGTGGGGGAATTTAAGAATGGATGGGATGGACAAAAAGCAATTCTAGTGGGGGGGGGTATGAGCTGGCAGGCTGTTGGTTAACTAGGATCTGCAGCTTATCTAATAGGTAGGAAATGAGCAGACCAGGTGGGCCAAGAGGTCCTTATCTGATGTCAAAATATATATTTCTATGTTTAAGTGTTGGGTACATGGAAATAACTAACCATATAGTGAAGAGAAGTCTTCTCTTGGTATAGGGCCCAGAGGGTCCTGCATCTCTTCACCCAGAGCTACATGGAAGCACAGGGCTCAGAGGATCCTCAGCCTCTGCTGCCAGATGGACTCTTAGCCATAGATATCTGCATCTATAGCCACATGGAAGCACAGGGCATAAAGGGCCTTGTATTTCCACAACTCCCTAGACAGTCCTACAAATTCTTTTCATCCACAGCTACATGGAAATACAGATCCCAGAGGACCATGGACGTCCACAGGCAGATGGAGTCTTTCCTTGGCATAGGACCTTGAGTATCCTGTTATCTGGGTCTGTTTATGGAGGACTTGCATGAATGAGAATACAATTCCACTATCTTAAAAATAAAGGAATGTTATTGCAAAAGCTGCATTAATACATAAGTTAAGGTTCAGCTTAATACCACAAAAATAGGGACATGCGGTGCTAGAGTTTCCAACCCTAACTCCACACCCCACCCTAAGCAGCAAAAGACAAGACCTCAAAAGCAACCACAGACAGGCATCATCCGTAAGACAAACAACATACAACTGTTTCCAGATTATAAAATGCTGCAGCATTGATTTGCTACCTTTGTGGATTTGTGTTTGTTCTTACAGAAGCACAAGTTCCACAGCTGCCTGCACTTCTGCAGCCAGAAGTGAGTGTATATATTACAGTATATATGAGTACGGTGGTTGCAGAAAAGCTCACCCATAGGGCCTCGCGCCTGTAGACAGAAGCAGCATTGCAGTTTAGGTATTATGGATTTCTATCTGTGACTTCTGAGATTCAGGCCCTGTAGGGTGTGTATGTCTTACAGTGTACATTAGTAGCTGTAGCTATAACAGCGCTGGCCCCACTGGAGCCTATACATTTGCTAACAGAAGTAGTGTTGCAATTTGTGTATCATGAATTTCTATCTGCAGCTGCAGAAGTGCAAGCCCACAGGAGCCAGAGCTTCTGCAGACAGACATCTGTAAGTATGTTTTACACTTGCATCTGCAGAAGTATGTGTATATCTTACAGTGTGCATGAGTACCTGTTTCCACAAAAGCACTGGCCCCACAGGGGCCTGCACTTCTACATACAGAAGTAGGGTTTTAATGTGGGTATGATGGACTTCTATCTGTGGCTGCATAAGTGCAAACCATATAGGAGTCTGTGCTTCTGCAGTCAGAAATTGGTGTGTATGTCTTATGCCAGTGACCACCAAAGCACATGCACTTCAGGGGCCTGCACTTCCGCAGCCAGAAGTCTGTGTACGTCTTACAATATGCACGAGTACCTTTGCCTACAGCAGCACTATCCCCACAGGGGCCTGAACCTTTGAAAGCAGAAGAATTATTGTAATTGGATATCATGGATTTGTATCTGTGGCCGCAGGGGCCCATGCAAAAGTACTGTTCTGATTCCAGTATTGTGAATTTTTATCTGCAGCCAATACTGAATGTATATGTCTTGCAGTGTGCATACCATAGATACAAATCCACAAAGGAAGCACATAAGTGCTAATGCATTTGTGTAATCTGGAAACAGTTGTAGGTTGTTTGTCATGCCTGATAATGGCTGTGTGTGGTTGCTTGTGTTGTCTTGTCCTTTTCCTGCTTGGGGGATGGGGAGTTAAGGTTGAAAGTCCTAATGCCACATCTTTCTACTTTTGTGGGGTAACTTGAAACCTAACTGGTGCAGTAACAGGTTTTTCTCAATGAATATACAGATATATATCATAACAGATATTAAATAAACAATTTAGTCTTTTCCTAATAAGCACTGCATAATGTAAAGAGGAGAAATGTATGTTTTCAATGTTCAGTAGCTGTTTTGAATCAAAATGCATGCCTCATGGTATGTTGTTATTTCAGTATGTGCAGTGTATTCTGTCTTGACTTCCTTACATGAAGTGCAAGTAGTTGTGGGCAGCTGGTAAGAGTGACTGTTAATTTAAAATAACCTGTTTGTTAATTGCTTTGAACCCTGGTCAGTTTGTTTCTGCACTGTGAACCCTAAAGGTAGTTTCAAACAAATGCGTCTAGGGAGTGAGAGGTAATTAATGCAAGCAGGCAGCCATAGCTGCAAGACAGAGGTTAAGATGAAAAAGGTCTGGAATTGGTGTGTACACTCTCAGGAATTGACCCTGCTGATTTTATTTTTCCCTTCTGCTATATAGTTGCAGGCTACAACTGGAACCTTCTGCCAAAGCAGGGGTGTCCCATCAGCCCTCTGGCACACTGCATTGATCAGTAGATACAACTTTCCAGGCAGCAGCAGCAGAGAGCTAGCTACACAAGCCCCAGCAGCTAGACTGGGCTTACTAACTGCCTTTCCACCTGCCGTCATCGCTGCACACTTTCTTCAGTTCCCTGAAGGTTGGATTGCTGCTGGAGTTATGGTGGTTGCCTGACACTGGGCCTATTGCTGGGCCGGTTCCAAAGGCTTCGCCTAATGAAAAGGTGTGTTAGTGCACATCGTGCTCACTGGATTATATACGCAGCATCAACCTGCTGCAGTCAGTCACACAGCCACAGCAATTCCCTTACAGGCAAACATTCTGCTTTTTCTGTTTTCATTCTATTCTGTTCTTCATGTGCAGTGGAGGCTCAGACTATGACCACCTTCAGGCTGAAAGGCAGCTGAAAGAATGGAAATTAGTCATTTGTTTTCCAGGCAGCTGAACATGATTTGCTACATGTTCAAAATAGCAAACAACTGGACTATAAGTTATTTAAACCTAAGTATCGCATTTAGACACTGGGGCAATAGATTTCATTTGACTGACATTGCTTTAACCCTTGGAAGCCCTTGTGGATTTCAGTTGGTGACTGACTTTTTGTTTGTTTGTTTATTCACCAAGGTTGGAAGCTGGCAACTACTGTTTCATGGGAAAGCTTAACAACAAGACACATGTCAGGCACACTCACTCCTGTACACCATGGGCCCTGGTTTCAAAAGGCTGCAAGTGTTCAATAGTGGGAATCTGTCTGATATCATGAAACATTGTTTTGCCCCACAGTTGTTATATAAATGCTTTTATGAGTACCAATAAAGGCTATAACGTAACAAACTTCCACAATTCTGTTCCTATGGCAGGAAAAGATGGATGGGGTAATGTAACTACCGAAAGGCACTCTTTACATTAAAAATACTTATTCCAAAATAGAAACAAACTACTCAAACAGGAGATATATTCTCTTCATTTTTTTCCTGTTTGTTTCAGTAATTCTTTCCATGAGCAGTAACCCTACACACACACTCACACACGCTGCACACACACACACACACACTCACTTTCATACATGCACACATACATACATACTATTACATTTATGCTTGCAAATATACAATAATTCATGGACATACATTTATACATTCATGCCAACATATATACATACACACATTCATGCCTATATATATATATATACTATATATATATATATATATATATATATATATATATATATATATATATACAAATGGATGCAGTCATACATGAACATGCATTAATATATTCATACATACATGCATACCTACCTGCATACATATCTTCATAAATGTAGACGATATTCTGCAGGCATTAGTAGCAGATACTAGGGTAGACCTTTTTGTTGTAACAGAAACCTGGGCCATGGACAACAACGACTGGGCCCTTACAATACTGGGATACTTACTTTTCAGAAGAGATAAGAAAGTGGTTTAGCGGGGTGGCCCTCTATGTTAGAGAGGGTATCGATATTTTAGAAAATCTAAGTGCCAAAAGTAGTACAGAGGAAGTCGAGTCACAGTGGGTACAGCACAAAACAACACTGGGCAAAAAAAATTAACATGGGAGTGATTTATTGACCACCTGGACAGGGGGAGGGAAAGGACATGGAACATACAGAATAAATAAAAAGGGTGACAGGAAAAGGAGAGGCAGTCATAGTTGGGGATTTTAACCTACCAAACATAGACTGGGGTGTTCCAGTAGCTATGAGCTCAAGAAGTCAAGCTATATTGGAAGCCCTCCAAGACTGCCTGCTGATCTAGCTGGTGAAGGGTCCTACCAGGCAAGAATCCATCCTGGATGTGAGTCTCACAAACTAAGAGGCGGTTAGGGCATTATGGGTAGGGGGAACCACTAGCTAATACTGACCACAACTCCGCTGGTTTGAGTCCTTAGAGAATGAAAGAACACACTCATAGATGGAGGTCCTGAACTTTAAAGGGGTGGACTTTGATAAGATGAGACTGATGGGGAGGGACAAATTGGCCAATGTTAGGATACAACTGGTGCGGAAGACATGTAGGGTTTATAAATGGGGCTGTCCTAGAGGCTACAAAACTCTGTATTAAATCAATTGTTAAAAGAAAAAAATACAAGTGACCCATATGGTTCTCAGCTAAAGTTAGGGAAGTGGTTAGGGCCAAGAGGGAAGCATTCCACAGGTTTAAAAGATGCTAGGGGGAGGAGGAGGAGGAGTGGGAGGAATGCATTCAAAAAAATAGGGAAGCTAAAATAACAGTAAGGGAGACAAAGGCAGCCATGGAGCTGCGGACAGCAGAGGGAATTAAAACTGGGGAAAAACACTTCTGTTACATCAGGGTAAAAAGAAAGAAGGCGAGGGAGATCGTTTGGGTAGTATATGATTGTAAGGTGATTGAGGACAATGGACAGAAGGCTGCAGTCCTAAATAACTATTTCTGTTCCATAATCACCATGGATGGTGAGGGCCCCCTACCCGAAAGCAGCATTAATGCAGCTGCTAGAGGAATCCAAAGAATGGAAACCTCCGTATTCACCAAAGACAGGGTTCTGAAAGGCCTGTGAGCCCTCACGCCAGATAAAGCTCCAGGCCCAAAAGGGTTGCATCTAAGTGTACTAAGGAGTTGGTGGAAGAGCTAGCTGATCCCATGGTACATCTGTTCAATAGCTCACTACAGACAAGGATAGTACCCAGTGACTGGAGAGTGGCCAACGTGGTGTCACTCCACAAGGGAGGGGACAGGGAGGAGGTAGGAAATTACAGATCAGTTAGTCTCACATCTATTGAGAGAAAACTGATGGAGATCCTAATTAAGCAGGACCTCATGGAATACCTAGAAGTGAACAGTCTTCAGGACATAAGAAGTACAGGTCCATGGCAAGGCGGTCATGCCAGACCAGCCTTTTTGTCTTCTTTGATTGGGTGACTAGGGAGCTGGACAAGGGACACACAGTGGACCTCGTCTACTTTGCTTTTAGTAAAGAATTAGGACCTTGGAGTGGCCAAGAACATAGGTGGGTGGGAAATTGGCTTAGGGACAGGAAAGAGAGGGTTGTTGTAAATGGGGTGAGATTGACAGAGGGGATGTCACAAGTGGGGCTCTTAGGATCTTTCCTGGCCAGGTCCTTTCAACATGTTCATTAGTGACATTGGCATTGGAATACAGGCTAAACGCGCTCCTTTTGCTGATTACATTAAGCTTAGTGGAAGGGTGACAGCACAGAGGGAGTTAGGGAACTACAGTAAAAGAAAACCTCAAAGGCTAGAAAGATGGTCAAATGTGGGTAGCTAAGTTTAGTGCAAAGAAGTGTGAAGTAATGCACCTAGGGAAAGGTAACCCCGGACAGAGTACTGGCTAAATGGGGTTAAACTTAGTACCACTGCAGAAGAGCAGGACATGGAGTCATCATTTGTGACCCCAAAACAATAAAGTCAATTGAACAAATCATACAGTAAAGCAAGCAGGATGCTGGGGTGCATAGGAAGGGAATAGACAGTGGAGCAGGCAGGTGACCCTCCCCTTTATTGATCCCTGGTGAAACTACACCTGGAGTACTGTGTCCAGTTCTGGAGCCCTCACCTTAGAAAGGACAAGGACAGGATAGAGACAATGCAGAGAAGAGCAACAAAGATTATGCAAGGCCTCCAGGAGTCTCCTACGAGAAGTTGTTGAATGAGCATGAACACATACTCACTGGAAGGCCATGGACGGGGAGGAAATATGATTGGAACCTTTAAGTTCCTGAAAGGCATAAATACAGTGCCCCATACAGAGATATTCAAAAAGAGCAACAGCACAATGACACACGGGCATGAGTGGAAACTGCAGGGAGGGAGCTTTAGTCAGAATTCGAGGAAACACTATTTTTCGAAATGGGTGGAGTAGCCATGGAACAGCCTGTTGGCCAAACTGATGGGTACTCAGACTGGCATACCATCACCACAGCAACTCCTCCCACCGCAAAGACCATCACAGTAAACAGAATCGGGCAAAACCCGCACATCGCTGTGATGGTCTGTGCAGTGCCCAAGACTACCTTGCAGGGTGTATTGCCCCCCCCCCCGGTCTAACTTTGACTCAGAGTTGGAATCCTAGAGACCAGGGTGTGTGGAGGGGTGGAGCCCCCCACATGGGGGGGTTTGGAGGTGCAGCCCCTATAGAAACACGGAGGCATCCCTACACTGCAATGCTGACAGTCGGCACTGTGGCTGTCACTGTCAAGGGATGTCTCCGTGTTCGATGCCACGGCGGCATGGTAAAACCACTAGGACCATGGTGGGTTTCCAGCAGGGGTGGGACAGAGTAAAGGCATTGATAAAGAGTACAAGGGTAGGGAAGGATGAGCTATTGGGGAGGGATAGGTCCCTGGAATGATACTAGGTCCCAGGAAATTTATGGGCAGACTAAATGGACCCTCGTCTTTTCTGCCTTCACTTTCTATGTTTCTAAATTCATACATTCATTAATACTGTACATTGATACATGAATACATGCATACCCTTTCATACATACATATACTTATGCATACATACATACATACACAATACATATATTCATACATTCATGCATACATGCATGTATTCATACTTGCATGCATACATACATAAGTAATATGTTTATGAGTAAAGTTGCTATGTCTTTTACAGTTATAAAAAGCATTCTCAAGTTCTTTGGGTGAGAGAACTGTGAAGATCATGTAAGGTCAGAGGTTGCAAACAAGTGTAGGGTATGGGCAGACTGGATGGGCCTGGTGGTCCTATCTGCCAACAATTTCTATGTTTCTGTGTTTCTAAGTGAAGCTGAGTAGTTCTGGCACACAAAGGGCTTGAGAAGAAACTCTTCTTGGATTCTGGGCTGCAAGCGCCAGGCACAGCATGAGGTGAAAGCCTAACATGAGATCATGTTGGCATGCTTCTCAGGGCAGGCACCATATTTAAATCACAATTTGGCTGAGAACCACTCATAGTGGGAGTGGAGCAGTTGTGAGTCAGGAATGTAAAGTAGTTTAAATAAGTAAACAAGTGTGGGCTGGTCCAGTGAAGCCAGTCTGTAAAACGATGGGCAGGTGTGAATCAGGAGATGAATGAACGTTTACACTAGCCACGGGGGTGGAGGAAGAAATCAGGAGTTTTTCTTTCTTCACTCTTCCTGGCCTACCCATAGTTTTTCTGGTCTTTCCTGTTCTGCTCAGGCATTGAAGGCCTATTCTAGAAACAGGGTAATAAACCCTTTGTCATCAGTTTTTCACTTTTCCCTCCCTCCCCCACCCCACCGTTTTTTATTGAAAATGCAGTCCAGAAATTTAAACCTTTTTTTGAAATTCAAAATTTTATTGTGACAAAATCTCATATCAGATACACTACACATAGGAAAAAACAAACACATTTTGTTCTATCGTAACTATTGACAAAATCAAATCAAGTCACCAATTTTCTCTCCCCAGCCCTCCACAATAACGAAACCGCCCCCTCCCCTGGACTGACCCACCCCCCACTACATCATACCCTTAAGGAAGATCTGCTCACCCACCATCATCCCTCCTCCTGCTTTATTCGTTCTGGCTACACCTAGGGAAGGTATAGCGCTTGAAAACGGCTCCAAATCTTTTCATATATGTAGAAACCTGTTGTTCCTTCCACTTTAATTTCTCCATGTTTAAATTAGACAACATCTCCTGTAGCCATTCCATATACGTAATTGGTGAGTCAGTCATCCAATGTCGAAGACTACCTTTTAAGCGAGCATGGAATCAGGCCATGTAAAATCTATGCTCCCTAAACATGATGCCAGAGTAATCCCTATCAAACATATATCAGGGTAAAATACTGATCAATACCCAACAGTGGGTCTGCCCTCTGCTTAATCTGCATCCACAACTGCTTTATCGGTGGGCACTCCCAAAAATATGATACAAGTCCCCACTGCCTGACGACACGGAAACAATTTTGGTCCGCCTACTACCCACCTTAAATAGCTTGGAAGGGGTCCAGAATAAGTTATTCAAGAAGTGAAACTGCATCACCCTCAGCCTGTCCTGTCTAACATACCTGTGCATCTGCCAGACAACCTCCCAATCCCGCTCTTGCTCCCCCAAACAATTAATCCAATATCTAGGTTTGTGGTCCAAGTCCACAAGAACTTGGTGAAGTTTCTTATATACTCTAGAGACGCATGTGGTTCCCACACCACTTGCGCTAATGACTCAAACCACTTCCGTCCACACGCCCCTCGGAGATTGGTCTCACTTGCGCCAACAAATGAGTAACTGGTATAATTTAAAGACCTTCTTAACATCTATATTGTACTTTGCCAGGATCACCCTAATTGGGAGTACGTGACTATCTTCCATTAGGTCCTCAATTAGCAGTCCTTCCAACTGGGAATCCATCTACCCAAAATCATTTCCCCAGTCCTCAAATTGGATTTTGGCATAGCGGTTGATACATGTCCCTGTCCGGGATATAACCAAGCTTACTACAAATCTGCCTATGTATACATAAAATTTTACTATTGGATTAGTAACCAGCCTGGGGGCAGCCTCCTGGGGTGGAATAAGAGCAACGATCAGGTCCAATCCTGCCTCCCTGATCACCTCTATCTCTAATCTAACCCACGAGGAACATAGGGCAAAGAGTCAAGTTTGCTGTCAGGAACCACCCATCTCAAGTATTTGCACAGATTACTTGCCCAGTAGTATAATCCGAAATGTGGAAGTCTCAGACCCGCCTCTCTCCTGGGGGCCGTAGCTTACTATAAGCCCCTCACGGGCCTTTTCCCTCTGCAGATAAAGTCAGAGATTAATGAGTGCAGTTCTCTAAACCAATTTAGGGTAGCAAAACATTAAGCATATTGAGTGGATAAAAATCCTAGGCAGGATATTCATTTTAACTATGCTAATCCGGCCCCAGAGCAATATCGGCAATCCGCTCCACCTTTGCAGATCCTGCTTAATAATATTTCTAATGGCGTTCAGATTTAGATTGACTAATTTCTGATCCGATCTAGCCAGATAAATACCCAAGTACTTCAGCATATGCGGAGTCCACTGCATACCCATTTCCAACACCTCCGACCTATGCACTCTCATATTCAGCGGAAAAATTTGGGTTTCCCCACATTAATCCTGTAATTAGGACAGTCTGCTATACTCTAATGATTTCCAGCACCGCTCGATTGAGCTTATTTGGCTGAGCAACATGCAACAAGATGTCATCCGCATATGCTGAGACTTTAAGCTCCTGTGACCCGACTCTAATACCCATAATCCTGGAATCTAATCTCACTCTGGTGAGGAGAGGCTCCAGATACAAATTGAATAGAAGAGGCGACAGGGGGCAACCCTGCCTGGTCCCAGAATTAAGCAAAAAACTTGCAGAAAATACCCCATTACAATATATTTTGGCCTTTGGATCCCTGTATAAAGCAAACACATATTTGATAAACTGGGCTGGAAAACCAAATTTTTCCATAGTAATAGCTAAAAACTTCCAGTCCACTCTGTCAAATGCCTTCTCCGCGTCCACTGACATCAACACACATGGGGATTTACAGTCCTTGGAGATGGAGAAGACATGAGACAATTTACACAGGTGGGCCGACGCCAGCCTGCCCTTCATAAACCCAACCTGATCATGATGAACTAGCCTGGGCATGACCCTGGACAACCTAGAGGCTAGAATCTTCGCCAAAATCTTGATGTCGTAGTTAATCAGGGAAATAGGTCTATAACTTGTAACTTTATCTAACTCCTTCCTTCTTCGGAATAAGCACTATCAGGGCTTGAATAAATAACCATCTACTTTGTCCAGGGTCAAAATACTCTGACATAATCTTTTTAACCAGGGCATAACAAAAGGTCGTAAAACTTTTGTAAAAATTAGGTGTGAACCCATCCGGGCAGGAGCCTATCATTGGGAAGCGTTTTAATTGCCTCCAGAATCTCCGCTTCAGAGATGGGAAATAAAAGCTCTCTCTTTGATCTTCTGATACCTGGGGAGATTACAGGCAGATAAAGTCCTTTACTTCTTGCATACTAGGCCTAGGGGTCATTGGGCTGTATAGCCTTATAGTAATCTTCAAATTCCTGACAATTTCCATGGGTGATGTTTAACCGTCCATCAACACTAGGCGTGATACTCTGAATTATTCTAGATGCCTCCACTGCCCTTAACCTCATAGCTAAGAGCCTACCTGATTTCTCTCCCTGGTTCAGATACAGGGCCTTGGTTTTCAGAATCGCATATTCTGCCTCTCTCCCAGGATCCCTTCATACTCATGATGCAACAATTAGTAGCTCCCTAGTCTCCTCTGGCGTATTCTTTGACAGATCCTTCTCTAGATCCCTAATTCGTGTCAACAAAGATCTAACCCTTTCCTCCCTCTTCCTCTTTCTTTCCACCGCCAGCAATAGACTCCCCCTTAACACACACTTTAGAGCACACCACCATAAATCTCTCTTAGTAATTAAATGACTATTCTCCATCTCATACTGTTCAATTCGACGTCCAACATACTCCCTTGTTTCTGCGGAACATAGTATTTGGTTATTCAACTTCAAGAAGTCTGTCTGGGAGTGTTAGGAGTCAAATTGAGGGAGCAACGAACCATGGAATGATCTGAGAAAATCCCAGGCACAATATTACAGTTCACCAATCCTGACAACAACCCTCTACTCACCAAAAATAATCTATCCTAGATCTAGATTTATGGACCTCTGATAAAATGTATATTCCTGCCTGAAGGGTTCAAGACCTCCATGGGTCACATAATCCCAAATTATCAACCAGTCCTAATAGCGCTCTGAGCTGGCGATAGAACCTTAACTCGCTTACCGTCCTTATCCAGATCTGGAGTGAACGGCAAATTCCAATCCCCACCCAGCACTATCGGAAGCTGATGAAACGGACTTAAGGTATTTAGTAGATCCACAAAAAACCCAGGAGAATCAGCGTTGGGTCCATAAATACTTCCCAACATTATTCTTGTTTGGTTTAAAAGCCCTACAACAATTATATAGCGGCCTGCCGGATCCACGAATTCCTTCTCACACACAAAAGCCACATTCCTATGGATTAAGAGTGCTACCCCTCTACCAGCTGTACTAAATCCAGCCCCAAATATTTGACCGACAAACTGACATCTAAGTGTGTTTAACTCTTTATCAAGCAAGTGCGTTTCCTGTAAACAAATTATCTGTCCCTTTAATAATTGTAAATGTTTTAATATTTTATATCTCTTTATTTTTTGCCTGACTCCCTTAATGTTCCACGTACAAAACTCAAAAGGGCTACCCATACACCAGGTAATCCTCGTACCACCTTCTAATTACCTTCTCGGCTACACCAGACATCATTTCGGGACAAACTATTGGGTGAGCAGATCTTCCCAAACCTATCTTCTCTGACCCCTTTACTAATACCCCCGGGTCCAGAAATTTATTCCTCATTGTCCTTCTGTCCATTTGCAAACAGAGGCCTGATGGAAAGCAAAGAATGCTATAGATGACATTAGTGATAAGGCACAAGTTGTGCAATAAATTCATTGCATTGGCCCTCTTTATTTCTTTGCATATGATGAGTCTAGAGATGAGCCAGTCTCTCCTTTGCCCTTTCCTTTTTTTGTTTATTATTATCATATATTTATTTTTTAATTTCATATAACATGTTTCATTACTTTAGATGAGCATAAGCTATTTACTGAGTTAAAAGTTGGTTTATGCTGTTTGATTCTGCAGGTTACTCACAGGTTTAAAGTTATCAGGTGTGATATTTTGGTGTGGCTTTATGGTAAGCATTTGTATTGGGTTCAGGTTAGCATTTTGAATTGGTTTGGTTTGTATAATTTTTATTTATATGCTATGTCTTGCTTTGCAAAAAAAATATTAGTAACTGTCTCTTATAAGTTGCCAGTCACTTACCACCAGTGACAGACATATGAAATGTTCTCACTGGCAAGACTGAGGCATCTCCTTGTTGGTATTCCTTTTCCTTTTGAGTACAAATCAATCAACCAACTAATAGCCTATAACGAAGTTCACACACAGATAAGTCATGGTATTAATAAGCTAAAGTGGTTGTGTTGGTTTTATAACCAAATACAAAAGTGTATATTAGTTGAATAGTTAATTGATTAACTGGCTATTAATGATTTAAAAATAGTACAAAAAGCAACCATGGGACATGCAATAGCACCTCCCCCTGATGAACAGGCTAGCTGACCTTCAAAGTGCAGTTGTCTTCTGTTCCCTGTTTATAGCCGTTACACAGACGCAGTGTACGACTATGAAATAATAAATATTGGATAATAGCATCACTTGCTCTGTGAGTGTATTCTTTTTTTTTTTCAAGCAATAAACTCTGGTCAGAAAGGTCAGGGTGGGACAGAAAGGAGGGTGTGTGGTGCTTTATGAGAGGGAAAGCATAAAAGTGACAGAGATATATGGAATACAGAGGGGAAGAGGTACTGTCGCTCACCTTGGAGATGGGGAACGAGCCACAATTCCCACTAGTGTGATCTGTAGACCTCCAGCACAGGAGGAGGAGTTGGACAAGGTACTTGTGGAAACCACTGGGAAGATGGCAGAAAATGAGGAGATGCACTGGTGGAGAACTTCAATCTGCCAGATGTACACTGGAACCTCTCAGCTATGGCTTCAGCTACTGTAGAAGCAGGGACATTCTGGGCTCCCTGCAGGTGATGTTCCTCAGACAACTTGTCAGTGAACACACTATTAATGGGGTGGTACTGGGTCTGGTACTCATTAACATGGACAGTGTTGAAGACGTCAAAGTGGAAGGCCCCTGGGGACCAGTGATCACAGTACAGTGTGCTTCAACATAAGAACAGCTGTGAAACTGAAACACACAAGAGTGAGGGTCCTGGGATTCAGGAGGGTAGATTTCATAAAGATGGGTGAATGGTCAGGGATGACCTGCGTGGTGTGTGGAAGAACAGTGAGCAAAACTAAAAGGGCACATAGTAAAGTCAACAAACCTCTGCAGCAAGCAAGTGAACAAAAGGAAGAGGAAAAAGAGACCGCTATAGTTCTCGAAAGAGAAGGAGATGGTGGAAAAGATAAAGGCTAAAAGTATAGCATTCAGAAGGTATAAGGAGATGCAGAGGGAGGAGAAGAATCAAGTGTATCATGGAACACAGAGGGAAGCAGGGAGAGCAGTGAGAAGCGCAAAGGTGCAAACTGAAGTGAGAATAGCCCAAGTGGTAAAAAGGGGACAAGAAATATTGTAGGTATGTGAGTGAAGAGAGGAAGACCGGGGGGACTGTATGGCTAAAAAGGGTAGGGGACTGTGCAGAGGGGGAACCAGGAAAAGGCAGACATCTTGAACAAATATTTTTGTTCAATGTTCACAGAGAAAGGAGAAGGAGGAGAAGGGCTACAAAAGAGTGACAGGAGCATTGGAGGTACGTGGACACTAGTCAGTTTTCAGAGGAGAGAGTCCTGAAAGGACTCACAAATCTGAAATCTGAAAGTGGTAGATGGGGTGCATCAAAGGGAACTGACAGGGTTCAGGGAGTACTGGCTGCCTCTCTGACAGTCCTGTTTAACAGCTCACTGAATGCAGGTCTGAAGGAGGGCAAATGTGGTTCCACTTCACAAAAGTGGAAGCAGGAAGGAGGCTGGCAAGTATCGCCCAGTCAGTCTGACATTGGTGGTGGAAATGTTAACGGAGTAACTGCTGAAGGAAAGGATTGTGGAATATCTTGAATCCAGTGGGTTACAAGACCTGAGGCAGCATGGATTCATTGGGGGTCATGTCAAATTAATTTGTTAGATTTCTTCAACTGGGTGACCAAAGAACAACATCAGGATGGAGTGGTGGTGGATATGGCCTACCTAGATTTCAATAAGGCTTATGATGCCATTCCACACAGGAGGCTAGCAAGCAAGCTGGATTGCTTAGTAGTGGGTTCAAAGGTGATGAACTGGGTAATAAATTGGTTAAGGGATAGGAAGCAGAGAGTGGGGGTAAATGGAGTTCACTCCAAGGAGGGGAGGGTGACCAGCAGGGTGCCTTAGGGATCGTGCTGGGACTGGTCCTCTTTAATGTCTTTATAAGTGACATTGCAGAGGAGCTGGAAGGGAAGGTGTAGTTCTTTGCAGATAACACTAAAATCTGCAATAGGGTGGACACTCCAGGGTGGGTGGAATGCATACCTCTCAACCTTTTGTTATTGAAAGGAGGGACAAACTCCCTCCACTCTAGCCACAAACAACACCTGATGTTAGATCACACACAGCTGATCTAATAGGCAGTGCACCAACAGTGGCACCCATAGCAGGCATGCCAGAGTGGGTGACATGGCCACAGTCATCCCAGGACTGGCTGTAGTGTCCCACGCAGGGCAGATCACAGTAGCAGCCATGGTCGGCAATGCAGATGAGAACCACATGCCCCAACAGCTAGGCAGTACGTTCAGCATTGCAGTGGTACAGGACATAGAGCAGCAAAGGCAGCAGGAGCTGGAGCCACTGGCTGGATTACCAGATCTGTACAGACTGCCTGAGCTGTGTGTGTCCTCCTATGTGCCATTCTAATCAGCCTTGCCAGTGGATTGGGTACCATGGATGCCAAGAGTGTGAGGTGCTGCATATCTGACTGTACATGCCTATCCAGCATTGCATAAAGCACCTGTGCACTAACCATGGTGATGTGTGCAATTTGGGACTGTGTGGACCTGTCCTTGGCATTGGGTGTATGCCAGGGTGCTGCTGTGGTGTGGACGGATCTCCCCCATCACCCTCCCCACTGGACCATGAATGTGCCCCAGGACCCCCACAGGATAAGCATGACACTGACAGGTAGATGGGGTATCTGCACAGTGGCCATTGCCACTGCAAGGTTGTAGGGAGGTGCTTCCAGACCTGCACTATTGTAACTGTTGTGGGCCAGTGTGGTAGTTGCAGAGGCACTTGCCGTGTCCATCTAGCAACTGGGCTGTAATGGCACTCCTGTCTGTGGGAGCTATGTGTGCTTTGGTCTGAACTGTGTACTTTGGGCTCTGGATTCCCTTAGGGGCACTGCCAGTGAGGTGTACTGCAACCTGCATTGAACCCCTCCTGTGTGCCTTTTGTTTTTTGCATGGAAGAGATTGCAGCAAACTGAGGGTTTTTTGGTGCTGGGTCCCCACCTGTGTGAAAATCAGGTGCAGGGTTCCTGGTGCACTGTCATTGGATGCAAGCTGCTGTTCACTGCAGCTTGTGCTGATCTAAGGGCCAGTCTGAAAATCAATCCCCATATCTCCAGAAGGGCATAGGCAAAATGGAGGCAGTCCAAAGGAAGGCAACTAAAATAATGCAGGGTCTGCACTAGGAGCCTTTTGAGGAGAGTCTAAAGGCTCCCGGACCCCCGAGGAGCGGAGGTCATGAGGGCTTCCCACTGCCCTCCCCCACACGAGCCAGGACCCCCACGGATCGTTTGCAAGGAAACAATCACCGTTTGGTGCCATTTTGAAATGCTCAAAAACTGAATTCCAGCCAGGCCTCCTTCCTACAGGTCAACAGTAGTACAGACTTTCAAGGACCCTTAAGGACAAGCTAGAACCATAGCCTCCTACCTGCACCACTCAAGGGGCTGCTGCTGTTATTCTCATCGGTGCAGGTCTAGCCCCGCCCCCACCACCACCCTTGGTCGGCTCTCCCTTTTATAGGCAGCTGGTGATCATGTGGGACTGGAAATAACCTATCAGCCCACTTCTCCATTAGCAGGCTATACCACTCTGCCACTAGGGGTTTTTCACTATTTCCTGCAGTAGTCTCTTCACAACACCAGCTGTTTTCACAGCTGCACTCTCCCGCTGTTCCCATAGGGGATTCCTCCACCTTCCTGCTGTTCCGGTAGGCGTTTCCTCCACCCCCCTGACTTCTACTCCTGTTGCTCTCAACCCACGGTCCCTTTCTACCCAGCCTTAGACCCCACACTTGTCTCGCTTTCGCTCACTTCCATCCTAATCCCTCCTACTACACCATACCTGTCAATCTATACTGGTCCGCTGTCCCTGAGAAGTGCGCTGTGTTAGGGCAGCCTACCCTCTGAAGCATGGCCCCCCCCTTCTCAGTCTGGCCCATCCGCCCACGGCCTAGGTCCCCCATCGCACCCAGCCCCCCCCCCTCCTGGGGTAGCTAAGGGTTAAAATAGCCCACCTGAACATCCGTAGCCTACTCCAGAATCTTGTGGAGCTTACTGCTTGGGCAGCCTACTACAAACCTGATGTCCTGTGCATTACTGAAATGTGGCTTAAACCCCGCACCCTGATTCAGCTTGCTCCCTCCCGGCTACGGCATGGCAGAGACTAGATGGGGCTAGCAACAAAGAGGTGAGGGTGTACTTATATACCATAAGGTACACCTAAACATTTCCATTGTGTCACACCAATCCCTTGAACCTCACACTGTGAGTTTCTCCACTCCTTCTCCTTGGTAACACCAGAAGGTGCACATAGTGTGTGCATATAACCTCCCAAGGGGGTCCAGGGACTCTCATCACTCCTGGAGTTACTCAGGAGAAGGTGAGCTCCAGCAAGCTTCTCCTACTTGGTGACCTTAACCTTAACTGGTTGGGACCCAGCCAAGTTGTATGAACCAAATACTCTCTGGCCTCTCCCTCAGTCAGGTCATTTGGAACCCACCAGGCTCTCCAATCATGGGGACAAAGGGACACTCATTGACTGGATCCTGTCAGCAACAGCAACAAAATTGTTAAGTCAGGACTCCTTCCTGACTCCATCTCGGACCACTCTCCGGTTTACTGCATATGGGGCTCTAACCCGCCCAAGGTCCCCAGCAGAGTGGTAATTATGAGGGACTACTCGAAACTCTCGATCCCCACCTACCTCAAGGACCTGCAGGGAGTTTCTTGGAACCACGTCATGACTACATATGACCCCGTTGCAGCCCTTGACCTCTTCCTCACGGCATTTGCCCCACTCCAGAACAGGCATGCTCCCTTATCCAAGAGGCGAGTCAGAGGCTTGGTCACCAAATGGCTTCACAGCGAGCTCCTATCTCTCATGAAGTGGCGGGATAAGGCCTGGACAAAATATAGGGCGTCATGCAACCTAACAGACCTCCAGGAGTACCGTCAGCTTAGAAACTCCTGCAAGAGGGCTATACGTACTGCAAAAAGCCAATACTACAGTTCAGCGCTGATTGCCACTGCACGTGACCCCAGACGTTTCTGGGTGAACATAAAAAATCTAGTCAGTGGCTCGACCAAAACTCAAGTTACCGACATGACAATTGGTGATGCTAACTGCAATAACTCCCTAACCATTGCCTCCTCCTTTAACTGTCTCTTCACGGACCTGCAGGCTGCCCCCCCCACTGCCAGCTGTCCCAGCCCTCGACTGTGACCCCCAGCCTCCCCACCCACCCTTCTACCTCAAGAAGATCACTGTGAGGGAGACCCAGGCTCTCCTTGTCGGTCTTTCCCACCATGCGGGGGCGGGTCAGGATGGCCTTAAACCCAGGCTTCTCAGCCTGGGGGCTCCTTACATTGCCAGACCACTCACCCACATATTCAACACCTCGCTCATAACAGAGGTCATCCCCGACTTATGGAAAATTGCCAGGGTTGTCCCCATACTGAAAAATGGTGACTCTAAGGACATTAACAATTATCATCCTATCGCCATACTCTCAGCTGCCTGCAAACTGCTGGAGAAAGCAGTAGTGTCGCAGCTTCTCCACTACATCCAGGAATATAATGTCCTCTCCCCATGTCAGCATGGCTTTTGTAAAAACCACAGCACCTCGACGGCACTTGCTGAAGTCACAACCAGAATCAGGACCGCAACCGATCTGGGAAAGTTGATGGTGGCCATATTTGTGTACCTGTCCAAAGCCTTCGACCGTGTAGATCATCTCCTCCTCCTCGGCACACTGTACACCCTTGGGTTCTCCCACCGTTCCCTCGACTGGTTCTCCAGCTACCTTGGGGACAGGAAGCAACTCACCTGCTTCAACCGTACCCTCTCGCCCCTCCTGCCCGTCTATAGTGGGGTACCGCAAGGATCTGTCCTTGGACCGATCCTGTTCTCTCTGTTTGTCAATGGTTTACCCTCCGTTGCTACTGAAGGGCACCTTACCATGTATGTGGATGACCTTGTCTTATTAGCCAGCTCCCACAATGTTACCAACATCAATGCCCAACTCAACTCTGACTTCTCTCGCATCAGAGTATGGCTGGATGGGCACAAACTTGTAGTCAACCTTAAGAAAACCCAGGCAATGCTATTTGGCACCGCGGTAAAAATCTCCTCCTGCACGACGCCTCTTAAAATTCATGGTACCTACGACTCCCTCCTGCCAACAATTGACTCTGCAAAGTACCTTGGAGTCACCCTTGCCCCCAACTGGACCTCTCCAGGCACATCAGGAGCATTTGCAATGCTACTAATGGCAAACTTGGCCTTGCTTATAGAGCTAAGGACTGCCTCACCCCCACCGCCCCGGCTGGCCTTAGCTAGGGAGATACTACTGCCAACCCTCTGCTATGGTCTCATCACCTTTGCCTCTGCCCCCTCCTCATGCCTAGCCAAGTGGGATACCACGTACAACAACATATGCTGCTTTGCGCTCACGGACCCCCGTCTCACTCACCGATGTGAGCTCTACTCCCGACTGGAATGGCTCCCCCCTGAAAAACTCCGGATCTACACCATGGACAACTTCATTGACAACATAATTTGAATGGCTGCCCCTGCCTCGCTCACCCTCCCCCTGAAACACGCTCTCCCCATCTACACCTTAGGTCCTGTGCGTCTCAGACCCGCCTGGTCCCCAAGACCCTACCCTCACTTGTGATAGGGCATTTACCTCTCACACACCCAAGCTGTGAACTCCCTTCCCCCACAACCCAGCCTTCCCCACCCACTCCACCTTTAAAACCTCCTTTGGAGCTTCCTGAAACCTGCTGCAACCTGCCTGTGGGCCGCCTAATGCCCAGCACCATGACCTATTCTGCTTTGGTACCCCAACCTGGCTCTGTCCCCCTTGACACCTCGGTGCTGCACTCTACTAGTTAAGTAGACGATTTTTGTGTCTTTCAACCTGGGGGAGGTCTCACACCACCCTGTAGCCCCTGGGCCTGTATGCTTAGTAATCTGTGATAGTTTAATATGCAATTGCATTGCTTCTTCTCCCACCTTAATAATCCCTTTTGTTCATCCCACTATTTGGAGTACATTCTGCTCCCTATTGTTAGGTTAATTTCGTAACTGATACACCTGAAAAATTTTATCTTTGTAACTGATACTCTGTCTCACTATTGGAGTATGTCTGCTCCTGATTGTAATGTTGTCAATGTATTCTTTCTATGTAATTACCTGTGATTCTCCGGGTCGCACCTGAAAATAGGCACTTGCTGTCTAGTGTGCTTACCCGGTTACCAAAAGCAAATAAATAAATAAATAAATGTACACCCTGAAACAAGGGAGGAAGAGAAAATATGATCGAGACCTTTAAATACCACACTGGGGTAAATAAGGTACAGCAGGGAAGTATTTTTCACAAGAAAGGTGTTCAAGAACAAGGGGACATACTATGAAGCTGGAGGGGGGGTAGATTCAGGCAGATGTGAGGAAGTACTTCTTCCCAGAAAGACCAGTGGATTCCTGGAACAGTCTTCCAGTGGAGGAGATGGAGGTGAAAACAGTGGTGGGGTTCAAGAATGCATGGGATAGGCAGAAGAAAATCTTCGTGGAAAGGAATGGGATGGAGATCAAGCAGAGTCTGCGGTGATACTGTAAGTGAGGAAAAATGGGTACACCTGGTGGGTCAAGCGGTCCTTATCTGCTGCCAAATTCTGTGTTTCTATAACCATAAGGAACACAGGAACTGTGCATGTAAACTTATTAAAAATCATGTTTAAGGTATTTGTTTAAAAATTAAATTTGAATTCAAAACGTTAATCTTTTACTTTGCAGAATAATAGTGACTAGTGACTCCCCTTTACAGAAGATGGATTTTGCCAACAGATCTTAGGATTTCAGAATTTTATATGTACGACACACCCTCTTATGGTTATAAGAGTACCTAAAATTCATAGAAATAGACAATTCTGATTGGCTAAGAATTATTTCATGATTTATAATAATGCATATATGGATACATTCATACATACATGTAAACATTCATGTATACATTTATAAATACATTTATATAAAAGCATAGAAACACAGAAGTTGTCGGCAGATAAGGACTTTGGCCCATTGCCCAAAGACAAATTTTCATGGGCAACCAGAGCCACATTCAAATATAGCTTAACATATCAAACATAAGTTAAGAATATTTATCAGTCAATTCAACCAGCAATCACTCAAGCTAATTAAAACATTTACAATGACTCCTGGAAAATAAATATGTTCTTAATACATGCCTAAAACTATGGATAGAGATATTATAGAGGATAATGTATGGTCCTCTATCGGTAACCGGTCTGTTCATTGTCGAGAGGTTGCCAGGGTGACCGTGTAAACCTCGGGAAGCGGGCTAGAGGGTTTCGTCGCCATGGCAACCTCGAGACAGTGAACAATGTGATTGTTGTATAGAGGGACCATACATTATTTTTATAGTGTATGGTCCCACTTAAAAAGTAAAACGGCTTACTTTTTTAAAAAGTCACCGCCGCAGCCCTTCAGTCCTTCCCTAACAGCCACATTCATCCGTCGGTTCCCGTCTAAAAACAGACGCGCACATTGGCAGACCGATCGCTGTTGTTAACCTATCGATGTGACGTAGCATCGATAGGTTAACAACATTTCTACGTCACATCGATAGGTTAACAACCTTAGGAAATGATGATTTCCTAAGGTTAACAGCGTTCTACCATACATTATAATGCAGTCAACTGCAGTCAGAACAATATTGAAAAATGTAGGTAGGTTATAGGACAGAGTTCTTTGCCCATGAGTTGTTTTCATTCTAAGAACACTGAAATGCTGACGAACAAATGAATGAGTAGCAACAGAGCTGTTGTGTATTTTAAAACAGTCAAAGGAAGATAGAACCTGGTTTCTAATCACTTTTTAGTGAGAATCTCTGATTTAAACTGATACCTTAAGTCAAGGAGAGCCATCCTACTTTTTATGTTGGCTCGTAGCATCATGCCAGTCAACATATTGCAGTAGTTGCAGATTTGGAGGTGTGGTCACTGTGGGCGAATGCAGCGCACGCATCAGTAGGTGCGTCCTCATTCCCCAATAAGGCAGCTGCTGGCGTTGACACCAGCAACACATAAACTGGCAACCAGATCTAAGAAAGGTCCGCTTCAATGAGAGCCAAGCTCATCATGCAGAGGCATGCCTTTCCCGGTGAAACAGTTCAATAAACATGGCGGCATTCACTGCGGCCGCTCAGAGCGCCGACTCCAGGGGTGCCCAATCCCCCTGTCGGCATGCCTGACCAACTTCATTTGCCGACGGGGGAGCCCACTCCCTGTCGGCATAATGTCCCCCCCATTTAAAGTGTATGTCGAGGGGGTGCCCAAACCCCCTCGGCATCATGCGCCCCCAAACAGTCTTTCTTGCCAACGGGGCCAATCCCCATTGGCTTCAGTCCTTCCATCCCGCTTAATTTGCCGAGGGGAGCCCACTCCTGTCAGCATAATGCCCCCCACCGCCGAGGGTGCCCAATCCTCTCGGCTCTTGTTCCCCTCGGTATGAGCCGATGGGGTGCCCAATCCCCATCGGCTAGCACCCCAAAATACTCAGATGGCATGCTGGGAGCCCACCCCAGCATGCCAAATGCCCCTGTCAAACAAAAAAAGTACTGCAATGCTTTTTTTTTTAAACCTGTAAATCAGAAAATGGTCCCTCACAGTCTGTCCTGCTCCCTCCCTCAACCCGCACCCACCCTCAGCATACCCCCACCTCCCCACACCCCCCTTCACCCCATACCTACCTACCTCCGGAGCCTGGCACGATGATCTTCGGTGGACCGGGAACACGTCTGCACTCTTCAAAGCTGACTGCGAACTGAAGAAATGCCATTAGCTGTATAATGGCATAAATTGTTTTTTTTTCAACTTTGGTGCATATCTCAGCCATTTTAAGGAATTTTGGCACCAAATTTTCAACATGGCGTTATTGGGACCCCTCCTCATGAATTCAGTCACTGTCATGGTGTTATTCAGTCCCGAAAGGTGATTTTGCATTCACTGTCAGAATCACCTTTCAGGACCGATTAATGAAATGACAGTGCCATTGTTCATGAGGGGCTCTCAAAAGCCTATGTTGCAAATTTGGTGACAAAATCCAAAAATGGGTGTTTTGACGATGTGTGTTGTGCAGTTTCCACGACGCTCGTAACTTTGTGAACTTAAAATATTTTCACCCAGATTATTAACATTGCCATTTTCACACACCTCCTTATGAACAGTACAGTATAGCTGTCATTTTACATATCCTGGCCAAATGTCCTTTCACACGTCTGGCACAGAATAGCACGGTCGCTGTGTGAAATCAGTTTTTGTGACAGTTTGACAAAATGACAGTGACACTGTTCAAGCAGAGGTCCTAAAATGCCTATGTTGAAAATTTGATGATGAAAGTCCATAAAATGACTGTGTTACAAGCATGTGTTGTGCAGTTTCCACACACCCTTGTAACTTCACAAATCTGCAATATTTTCATGCCAGATTTTCAACACTGGCATTTTTTCACACCTCCTTATGAACTGTACAGCTGTCATTTTTCACATCCTGCCCGAAATGTGTTTTCACACCTGTGGTGTACAATGGCATGGTTGCTGTGGGAGATCAACTTTTGAGACAGATTAAGAAACTCACAGTGTCACTGTTCATTAGGGGAGTTCCAAAATGCCTATGTTGAAAATGTGGTTTAAAAAAAAACTAAAATAATTAGGTTACGTACGTGCGTTGCGCAGTTTCGATGCATGCTCAAGACTTCACCAATTTTTCATATTTTTGCTCCAGATTTTCAATGTTGCCATTTTTTTACACCTCCTCATGAACAATACAGTTGCCATTCTCACATCTTGCCCAAAATGTGTTTACATACCTGTGGTGAAGTGGCACAGTCGCTGTGCAAAATCACCTTTCGCTAACAAACTGGTACTGCTGCTCTTCATGAGGCGGAGTTACAAAAGCCCATGTTGATAATTTGGGTGAAAATACCAACACACACCTACAGTGTTAGGGTTCCAACTGTTACACCCACCCTGTAGAGACTGATAGGTGTCAGGGTGTTTTATTTATTTATTTATTGGAGGTTCGAAATACCTTTGAGTCAGAAACTCCTTACAAAGGTTCCACATCACATAATTTACATACAGAGACATACAGGTTACATAGCAGTACATCAGTACATAGTCAGGTAGTTACAGGAGCAATTGTGAGGGCTAACAGTGAAAAACTAGGGAAAAGTTAGTGCAAACACACAATACAAATTGCACACAGGTGCAGAGCTAGGCTAGGAGGACACAGGTTGTGGCAGGGAGGGTAGAGGAAACCGGCCAACGGCCTTAGTCAGACAGAATAGTGTGAGGTATTTCAGTGGCAATCGCAGTGGTTTGAGGACTGTAAGAGGTCTCTAAGAGAGGTTTTGAAGGGTCCAAGTCTGTTCTCTTTTGCAAGTGGGGTGGGCAGGCTGTTCATCCAGGAAGGGGCTCTGTAGCTGAAGGACCTTTGGAATTGGGAGGCACGGCAGTGGGGACAGAGAAGAGTTGCTTTCCAGAGCTACGAGTATGTTTAAGTGTCAGGGCCAGTCTTATTAGTGATGTGAGTCCTATGGGGCAGAGGCCTAGGGCAATTGTTTTGCCATGGAGGCAGGTGTGGATCCTAATCCTGTTGTCAAGGTTCAGCCAGTTGGTATCGTTGTAAGAAAGCATGTGAGTTAGGCAGTCATAGTCCAGGGTGAGGCGGCAAGTTTTATTTAGGGTGAAACGTAGTCTATTGAGGGCCGAGGTGTTCGCCGCCCCATAGACGAGTAGGTCATAGTCTAGCAGGGAGAGGACAGAGGAGGAGACAGCAAGCCTCAATGCGTTTGGGGTAAAGCAGTGTTTGAGGTGATATAGGAGCCTGAGCTGCACATTGAGGGCAGCAGATAGGAGGTGGATATGTTGGTGAAAAGTGAGTGCAGGGCCAAGGGTTATACCCAGGTATCTGAAGGAGTCCACTTGCTCCGGGGAGGGTCAGGTTGGCAGTTCGTAGAGTGGGCAAAGTTCCTTTCTAGCGTTGGGGGTGGGAAAAGAACATAACTGGTCTTGTTATAGTTAGGGATAAGACG
The DNA here is from genome assembly GCA_016271365.2 of Neoceratodus forsteri. Taxonomy (NCBI): domain Eukaryota; kingdom Metazoa; phylum Chordata; order Ceratodontiformes; family Ceratodontidae; genus Neoceratodus; species Neoceratodus forsteri. The sequence goes on along the minus strand of CM057456.1, from coordinate 176,424,863 downwards.
TTGAGGTGAACCATTTTCAGCGCTACTAAAGGAGGATTGAAGGAGAGGTGGAGTTGCAAAGGTCAGAGTTGGAGGTATAAAGGACGGCATCATCCGCATAGAGGAGCAGGTTCCCGGAGCAAGTACTGGGGAGGAGTTAAGAAAGAGGCTGAACAGCAGCGGTCCAGGATGAACCCCTACGGGACACCAGAGGGACAGGTAGCCTACTAGATAGGGTGTTCCCAATTTTAACCTGCTGGAAACAGTTAGAAAGGTAGTCAGAGAACCAGCCAAAGGCATCCTGAGAGAGTCTAATGTTGGTCAGTGTGGATAGCAGGAGCGGGTGGTTAACGGTGTCGAAAGCCTTTGTGAGATCAATGAAGACAGCCCCTATGATTTGACCTCTATCTAATGCGCAGTGAATGTGAGTGGTGAGTTCCAGGAGGGCAGTGGTGGTACTATGTCCCTTCCAGAAGCCGTGTTGCTGCTTGCTAAGCAGGTTGTATTTGTTGAGGTAGTCCGTAGAAGTTTTGGGGGAGTATCTTGCTGAGGTTAGAGAAGGCGTCATTGAAGGCAGCAGCCATTCTGGCTGGGTCAGAGGTAAGGCACCCATCAACCATAATCTGATTAGGGGTGGTGTTGTGAACGTTTCCACAGAGGTCCTTAATATTCACCCAGAATTTTAGCCCTGAGCCCCAGGAGTTGGTTAGGGAGGTCTTGTAGTACCCTGCTTTTGCTTTGCGCAAGGACCAAGTACATTTGTTCCGAGTCTCTCTATAGCTCTGTCTATTGGCTGGCAGGCCAGTCTCGTTGGAGAGGTGCCATAAGGAGTCTCTGGTCCACATGAGGTCCAGGAGATGTTCAGTGATCCATGGTGCTGGATTACCTTTGGCCACCCTTTTGGTGATGGGGCAAATTCTATCGCAAATGATGTTAAAGCGAAAATGAAGAGGTTGAGGGCTCTGTCAGGGTTGGGGGCCTTTGTAACGGGACCAGTCCATTGTCCTGAGGTATGCATTGAATGCATAAGTTTGCCTGGGCCAAGTTTGCGCTGATAGATTATTTGGGAGGGGATTTGGGTGATTTGCACGTCCAGGAGCAGAGTACAGGGAGTGGTCGCACGGCCTTTGGGAGAACAGTAGTACTTGTGATTTTAAGAGGCGGTTGGTGAATACCAGGTTCAGCAGGAGGAGGACCCAGTGTGCAGGTTCTGTCGGGTAGGGGATGAGACAACCTACGTAAGGTCTTGGGCAGTGGCCACATCTATGAATGGTGCAGCAGCTTTGTCAAGCCAGTTAATATTGAAGTCTCAAATACGATTTTCTCAGCTTGTGGCGAAGAGTGGTCAGGTAGGACAGTACAGAGTGGAAGGCCACCTTCTGGTCCCTGGGGAATGTGAACTGTGTGATGAGGAGGGAGGTTTGGGTTTCCAGTGCTGATTTTATAGTGAGGGCCTGTGGTCGGGATGTAGCTGGGGGTGGGAAGTAGCTGCCCACGTAGGATATCTTTAGTATATACGACGCAGCCCCCCCTCGCTTACCCTGTCAATCAGCACGGTATAAGTTGTACCCAGCAAGGTTTAGTGATGAGTCTGAGATCGATGGGGAGAGCCAGGTTTCACCAACCGCAATGATGTCAGGCTGGTGCTGGTGGACCCAGCCCTGGAAGGAGTCCCACTTTTTTAGAAGGCTACAGACATTAAGGGTGGCAATACACAGTCCGCTAGTTGGTGGGTGAGCAGGCGTGGTAGTTGTGGCAGGGCCAGGGTTAGGGTGTACGTTTTCTGACGTGAGCAGGAGGAGGAGGAGGAGGAGGAGGAAGAACCTGCAGATTTGGTGCCATATCGAGGCTTTGTAAGTTATGCGCTACCGCCGGTGCCCTTTTCGGAGTGGGAATGTGGGGATAGGGAGGCTAGTTGTGTGCTGTGTGGCCAGTAATAAGGTCGAGGTGAGGGGCAGGAGGCAGGGGCTGGGGTCGCAGTTGGCGAGGTTGACAGTAGTCACAGGACACAGAGTGCTATCGTGGGGTGATGAGTATGGAGAAGAGATGAGAGAGAGGGCAGCAAGGAGAGTCCAGTCAGCACAAAAGGTGTAGGTGGCTATGGATTCATGACTAGCAGAGGTCTCAGGGGTTACAGTTTGGGCGACTGCCAGTCAGGCACACGGGGACATAGAGGTGGTGAGTGGCCCAGGGGGGTGGCAGGGGAGTTACTAGATGGGGTAGTTGTATGTATAACAGGAGGAGTAACCATAGCATAGCAGCTAGTACGTGAGCAGGGCCAAGGAAACCAGCAATAGGTGTAGCGATGCAGCATTGCCCCTGGTGGCTGAGTAGCATAGGCTGCGATGGAGAGATGGGCTGATTGGTTCCTGAAGCCTCCAGAGGCCCTATAAAGGCGTGCTCACCAAGGGTGGTGGCGGGGGTGGTGGGGGCTGGCGCTTGCATCAGTAGGCCTTCACACACACACACTGTTCTCCTACTGGCATGAGCTCAGCACACCGTTTTGTCCGTCTGTACCTATATGCAGTTTTGGAGGTGGGGAGGGTTCACCGAGACCCTCTCAACCTTGCTAGGACCCTCGAACTTCGGATCCAGGAGCAAGCTGGGGAGGAAAGGAGAGAGGGGTAGTTGAGTACAATCGAGCAGTTGGGGGCGGGGGCTGAGCTGAGGCATGCTACCCAGCTGATTTCTTGCCTGGCTTAAGGGTTAATCAAAATCACTTGCTTCCTATGTAGTTTGCACTTTGCCAATTAATTGTGCTATGGGGAAGCCTGAGAGAAGTGACCAAAGCACCACAGTGATGGCAGAACCACGGGCTAAGAGGGACAGTCTCAACACCATGGTAGTAGGTGCTCTTTAGGCGGGTGATAAATTAAGAACAAACTGTGGGTTGCGATTTTGTCAGGATCCAATGGTATACGTTTAGGGAGCAGAGAAACTATTACATTCAACAGTTTAGGCGCACACAAGGTTATAGTTCGGATTAGGTGCAGCAGAAAATCACTCATAGGGGTCACCGTTTAGGCATACACATACTAGGTTACAGGTTGAAATCGGAATTAAGGTGCGCAGAAAATCACTTTAACAGGTCACAGTTTAGGCATAATAGGTTACAGTTACTGTCCGAATAAGGTAGCAGTAAAAACCTACAAAAGCTCAGTTTAGGCATTTACTCAGTGAAAATGAACTATCTCCACATCTATACTGACTGAAATCTGAATTTTGCAATTTGAAAATGGCATTCCACACACGCACACATACACTGTTCTCCTACTGTGAGGGCTCATGCTGCGCTTTTGTCCGTCTGTACCTGTATGCAGTTTAGGGAGTGGGGAGGTTCTCCCGAGACCCTCTCGACCTCTGCTAGGACCCTCAAATTTCGGATCCAGAAGCAAGCTGTATGCAGTTTCGGGTGGGGGAGGTCTCCAAGACCCTCTTGACCTCTGCTAGGACCCTCAAACTCAGATACAGGAGCAAGCTAGGCAGAGTGTGATCAGCTGCTTCTCCTCTGGAAGCTGTGGGTACTGTCTCCCTAGGTGTGACTTGGGATCATCAGCTATAATGCTCCGCCATTCCCACCCCACCCTGCAGCCACTGACAGGCATCGAGGTCTGCCTTGGAGTGTTCAGCCACAAAGTTCACCCCATTCTCCTATACTGCACCCACCTCAGCTTATTTCTTTATGGAATGGGATAAGTATAATGCCCAAGGACCCCAAAGCACACCACAACACTTGTCAGTGTCTACAGGGTAGGGTGAGGTAAAATGGCATGAGCTTTATAGCTGACAACCCAAAGGCACACCCCAATGCCTGTCAGTTTCTGCAGGGTGGGTGTGGGGTTGGCGTCAGTTCAGTACTTCACTGACACTCCTATTATGCGTCTCTAACTCCTGAAATATCAATGCCAATGCCAGCAAGACAACATTCGGCATTGACAAATGCTTATTTTAATAAATCACAGTGATGAGTCTTGTATGGCAACTGTGTTGCAAAATGTGCAGTCTGGTTCAAAAAATTTTACCCTGTTTAATAAGCCCTCACCAGCAGAATGATAAAATAAAAGTCCATAATCTGTCACGGAATAAGGAAACTCTGTGAGAGAAGCAGCCTATTAAAGTAGATGGTATTAACAATTAATTTAACATATAAAGGGCTCCTAACCTTTGATGCTTCTCTGTTTATCTGAGATATATGATGTTCATATGTGATGCAGTCATCAACCATCAGACCAAGATGTTTAAAGGTGTTAACCTGTCCTATCGTCGCACAATTTAGAGTGTGAAGTGAAAGAACAGGTTCAGCCATAGATGGATTGTTTCCATCATATCTATATCCCCCTCTCCCCCCTGTGCTGGAAGTCTTTAGATCTCTCTCGTGCAAATATTGGCCCCCCTCTGTGTCTCCAGGGTGACCCATAGTACCTCAACTTCTCCCTGCCCTCCCTGTATTTCCATAGCTTTTATGTTGTCCCTGACATAAAGAGCCACTCCTACCCCTTTTATACCTACCCTGTCTTTTCTGAACAGAGTATGGCTACATCTCAGTCCTGGTTTTCATTGCACCAGTACTCAGTAATTGCTACTGTGCCCAGGTCCACATCTGCCATGGTGGTCTCTAGGTCTGCAATCTTATTGCCCAGATTTTGAGCATTTGCACAAATGGCTCTCCAGATTGTACTGCCAGCCCACCCAACCCCATTTCCCATTTCCCCTTCCTTATTTCCTCCACTATTTTTTTTTTACTATCTCTCTTTCCTTTTACCCCTTGGATTCTTTTGTTATTTGGTTCCTTTTGGGATTTCACTCCCTCAGGATTCCCATTGCTGACCTTGTGAGCCTGTTGGGGGGAACAGTTTATGTCTCCCTCCCTTATTCCACTTCCCCTCTCAGCTAGTTTAAACACTCGCCAATGTAGCATTTAAACCGACCACTGAAGACCATGGTTCCCCTCATGGATGGATACAGGCCGTCACCCCTGTACAGGCCCTTATCCCTCCAGGTCAGTCCCCAGTACACAATGAAGCTGAAACCTCCTCTATGTACCATCCCTTCAACCATGCATTGAAGAACTTGGTGCGAAGAATGCTATCCTGCCCTTGTAGTAGATAGTTAGCACCTCTGAGAAGGTCACAGATCATGCTACTTGCCTAAGACCCTCCCCAATTCCATAAACTCCTCCTGAACTATTGCTGGCTCATCTGTAGCCAGGTCTTTTGTCCCCATGGATAATCGACATCAAGCTCTCCCTACCTTCCTGCTGCCCCAGCCATACTTTGGATCCTCTTAACATCCCTGTGAACTATGACACTGGAAAGGTACCTAACCACCTTTCCTCATCCTTACCCCCCCCAACTGCATTTTCCTCACTACAGAGTCCCCACCAGGATTTGCTTCCTCTTCCTCTTCCTCTGGTGTCCTCTGCCACCCCGCTTGGTATATCAGTATGGAGGACCCTGCATCCACCCTGGTCACTACTTTGGGTGCCTCTGTGGGACTTTCCCCTCAGCCAGTGCAGCATAGGTGTTTCATAATTGTACCAAATGTAGAATGTGCCTATACTCCCCCGCTAACCCTCTTCAAGCCCACTGTTGTCAAGCCGCTCCTCCTTCTGGGCAACCTCCGAGGTAACGGTGGTGGACTAAGTGATCACTGGGTGGGACAAAAGGTCCTCCAAACCCAAGCCAATTCAGCCTTGAGTCTAGCAGCCTCCTCCCTCAGCCCAGAAAGGTGCTTACTGATGGGGCAGCAATGCAGACTCCAGAAAGTCACACTGAAGACTGCCACCCCACAGCCACTGCACTGCACCACTCACAGAATATCTATATCATCCCTTGCCTCTTTTTCTGTTTTGCCTCCTTTAACCCCTTTTCATCCCTTGTCCAACTATTGCTTGATCCTAACTCATCTCTACCCTGTCCGTTTTTGTTTTGTTCATTCTAAACCCTTAATTACTCCTACCCTAGATAGGGTGATTCACCTATACCCACACTGTTTCTAGACCCTAACATACCAGATAATGATAAAGACACTATTTCACCAAGTTTCCCCACAGCTTATCCCACCTGTGTTGTTTCAAAATAGCCTCTTCAATTTCTCTCTATGACCAAAACTCACAGACTCTGCTTTAAGGCAGCAACCTGCAGGAGTGAGTCTTGTATAGCAAGCCAAAACCAACCTGCAATCAGAAATGTGATTCACTCATCCCCTCCTCCAATTATCACCTAGCTGAGGCCCCAAGCCAAACAATTCTTTCCCAGACCCCAAACTACAGGACAAGAAACAAATCTTTATTATGGCCCTTAAATGTGGGCTACTGTGGCAGGTCTTAATTTACCCTACAGACAATAATAAGGACACTATTTCACCAAATTTCCCCACAACTTACCCCACCTATGTTGTCTTTGTCAGGCAAACTAGCTGGATCTTGTTGTCCCTTCTGCCATCAATTTCTATATTTCTATGTCTCAAAAAAGCCTCTTCAATTCCTGTCTGTGACCAAAACCTACAGCCTCTGCTTTAAAGCAGCAACCTGTAGGAGCGAGTCTTACACAGCAAGCCAAAACCAACCTGTAATTTGAAATGCCTGTGCCCTCTTCCTCCTCTCCCCCTTCCCCACTCCAACCCCTCCATCACCATCCCTCCACCCTTTCTCCTTCTCCCCTACCACTTCCTGCATCACTTAATACTGGTAGTAGTGTTTATGTTAAGCATCCAATCAAGTGGCTCTGAGCACTGTACATCATAGAATTAAAAATAAAATGGAAGGACATCCTAGTGTCGGATCACGCTCCTGTTTCTTGTACCCTCAGGCCTGCAGGGCAATGAGGCACAGGCACTAGGTGGCGCTGCAACCCCTTATTGATCAAAGACCCCTCCTTTCGGAGCATGGTTCAAGACGCCGCCCGAGACTACTTTGCTCATAATAAGCTGGGGGAAATGTCCGCAGCCATGGTTTGGGAGGCCTTCAAAGCCGTGTTAAGGGGGCACATTATAGCCTTTGTGGCTCAGAGGAACAGGGAATGGAAAGTGGAGCTTAATGGGCTCCAAGCAGTCCTCTCAGCTCAGGAATCACAGTTTAAGATAGCCACTGCTGGGTGTCCTGACACAGTCAAACTCCAGGAGATCGTGAGGTTAAAATAGCGTAAAATACTATACTCCATCAACAAGTTGGGTGGTATATGACTAGGACTAAACATACATATTGGGAGGTGGGGACAGAGTGGGAAACTAATGGCATATCAACTGAGGAAGCAGCAAGTCGCTTCCCGTATCCATGCCCTTAGGACTGCTGATGCGGAGATAGTTACGGACCATAAGCAAATTAATGAGTGTATGACATAATATTACCAGCAGCTGTATCAGTCGCAATTGCACCAAGATAAGAACCAAATGAGAGCCCCTCTAAAGGACTTTTGTTCAAGAGTTCATATTCCCCAGCTCCCAGAAGCTATGAAAAACGCCTTGGATGCCCCTATTACAGAGGCAGAAATTCATGAGGCTTTATTCCAGCTAGCAAAATGTAAAGCTCCAGGACCGGATGGTATGACCACCGAATTATACCAGATACTAACCCCCGAAATTAGAACCCCTCTTCTTGCGGCCCTTCAGGAAGCGCACTTGATATGTACCCTTCCACCAACAATGCGAGATGCTTTAATTACTCTCATCCCGAAGAAATCTGATGACCCGCTTAACTGTGCAAATTATCGCCCTATCTCACTGTTATCCATAGACACTAAGATTGTAGCCAAAATACTCGCTAATCGTATGATGGTCTTACCCTCCATAGTACACCCTTCCCAAGCTGGATTCACCAAAGGTAGGGCAGTGGCTGACAACATCTGACTTCTGCTCAACATCAAATGGCTGCCGTTCGATCTTCCATCCCTATAGCAGCAGCAGTTGACTTCTAAGCTTTTGATTCAGTTGAATGGCCCTACTTACATGAGTGCTTGATCTATACGGTTTTGGCACCTACTTTAAACAATGGGTCCATGTCTTATATAACAAGCCTATGGCCAAGATACTTAACAATAAGGACACATCTATGCCCTTTCTCCTGCAGTGAGGCACCCGGCAGTGCGCCATATCCCCATTCTCTTTCTGCTGGCTCTGGATCCTCTTATCCGAGTACTCCAGGCCAACAAAGAGATTCAGGGTGTTTCGGTGGGAGACCGTTCTTATCTTGCAGCTGCCTATGCGGATGATTTACTTCTCACTTTTTCCCGCCCACAGGAGTCCCTTAGCCTGGTGTTAGAGACTTTGCAGTCATTCGCCAGTATATCAGGATTGCTAGTTAACCAAAAGAAAACCAGTGTTACCCCTTTGAATGCGGCCTGCGAAGGATTGTCTGTGGGGTCTAGGATTATCATGGGCTCCTAACAACCTACAATACTTGGGTATAATTCCTTTTGTCTGGGGCCACATAGACTCTAGGAACTTTACCCTGCTACTCACACAGCTGACAATTGAAGCAGCACAGTGGCGACAGCTGAATCTCTCTCTCCCAAGGAAAGTAGAAGCACTTCGCATGCTCCTGCTGCCCAGAGTAGCATATTTGCTGAATAACCTTTTCATAACTTTGTCAGATAAAGTATTTTGAACATTAGATAAACTAATATCGTCTTTTCTGTGGGAAGGGAGGAAGCCGAGGTGGGGGGGTTCATAAACTATGAGCACACTGGTCGCGAGGGGGGCTTAGGGCTTCCCTGGCTCTGGGGCAATCATTGGTCTTTTTAGCTGCTCAAGCGGTCAAATGGTTTGTCCCAACCCCCTCACTTCACCGTTATGGATACAACTTGAAGGCAAATTCTCTACCCACTCCTCTTAGCCTACTCCTAACTAACACCGCTATATCCCCGGACAAGCTCACTCCAGCCATGGGCTACTAGGAGAGCCTGGTTCCACCTTATGAAGGTGGCTAAGATAATGAACCAAGGATCCTTGATACCCTTTAGGTATCTAGACCTCTGCACAACTGGCTCATTAGGGTGGGCAACAAACCCTGACCTGGTCCTCATGGGAAGGGAAGGGATTCGCATTGTGCAGGATCTCTATCTACCAAATACCAGTACCCTTATGTCTTTTGAACAACTCCAAGCACGTTTCTCGTTAAAGTCGCAGGACTTTTGGAAGTTTCTGCAACTTCACAATGCAGTACAGGCCATTGACAGGACTTCTAAAGGGGAATTGAGATGGCTCTGGTTATCCTCATTACATCAAAGCCCTCCTTCCGGAGGCTTAGCGAGTAGGTTCTATAACACTTGGCGGGAGGTGCAACGGACCATACGGCGACATGCAGAATAGCATGGAGCACGGATATAAGGAGTCATATTGGTCCAGAGGCCTGGTCTCGCTGTCTACATGCAGTGCATTCTGCTTATAAAGATGTTAAGAGTCAGTTGATTCAGCTCAAGATACTCCTTAGATGGTATAGAACACTGGTGATCTTATTCAAATGGGGAACCCTTCCGCATGCAAGGTGCTGAAGATGCAGTACAGTCCTGCTGACACTCTGCATCTTCTTATGTCTGAAAGCCTTAGCTCCTTTCTGGTCAGCGGTAGCAATGGACTGCTCTGGGGTGTTAGGACAGCCCATAGACCTTTGCACCCTATGCTGCTGCTGGAGATCGGACCCACTAAAGCACCTAAGGCTACAGCATCAGAATTGGATTCTGGTAGTTTTGCTGGAGGCTAAGCAGCTTCTCCTGAGACATTGGCAGCAACCTTTACCTCCATCCATTTCCCTATGGCACTCAGCTGTAGCCAGACTGGCTACTTTTGAAAAGCTCACTTATGCCACTAGAGGACAGTTGTCCACGTACCTTTCCAAATGGGAGGCCTATCTTAACTCTGCATTGTGCCAAGTCCCCCCTCATCTTGGGAACCCACCCATCCCAACCACTGCTAGAAGGACAGCCCCCACCCATGTAATCTGAAGTACATGTACCAAGACCTGATCCCTTTGCACGCATTTGGATGAGATATTGGCCACTGCTATGCTGAGGCCCAACTTATTCTATCTTTCTTCTCTTTCCTCTGGCATGCCTGATTTTAGTTATATGATTGGCCAGTAAGTGCAGTTTGAAAACTGGATACTGAGGATGAGGCACTTATATGACCTAGGTGTGAGTATAAGTTAAAGGTGAGGTAAGGTGAATTATGGAGTGAATTGGATATTGCAGACAGATAGAAAAGGTTCTGATACCAGGTATATTGCATAGATCTGAACCTAAGATACCTTTTCTTTCGTGATGCACGTCAGTATGTGTAAATAGTACTGTGTCTTAATGTAGCAGGAGTTTTCTTGTTTGGAATATAATATGTAAAGTATTGCTTGATTATAGTTTTGACAGAAACAATAAAAATTATTCTATGATAAAAAAAAAAAATAAAATGTAAGAAAATAAAACCTTGTGTAACACCCGTGCCATTTTGGGGTGTTACCAGTGGTGCCTATTTGGCATCAGGGAGGACTTGTGTGATGCCAGGTCTGCCAAGGAGTGGAGCCTGGGCATCACACACTGAGCAAAAAGTGACAACTGGCACAAGGGAAAGGGTTTCAAAAGTCAGTCAGGTAAGAGTTGGGAGCAAGTCGAGAAAGTGTGAGGAGTGCAGAGGCCTGTGTGCAGGCTGGTTGGGATCAGGCAGCTAGTTGGGGCCGAGGAGGCCCAGCACCAGGATGGAGAGATTGCCCCATTCCCAGAGGAGGAGATGGACCCCACATCCATTGGTGATGAGGAGGACAACTGAGGAGCAGCATCTAGGAGGAGAGAGCAAGTTTGGGGGAGCCCGTCTGGCTCCGTGAAGTAACTGAAGTACTGGGGTGGCTGCCATGGCAGGCTCAGTCCACGGAGTGGCAGAGATGTGGTACCAGAGGGTCCGGAGTGGCAGACTGGACCCAAGCCATAAGCCCATGTCCACCCATACACTTGTTTGGAGGTGCTGTGGAGAGAGAGTTGTGATCATGGGAAGGTGGCCCCTGTTCTGTGCAATCCCGCCCAGGATCAGCAAGGTGGAAGGCTGTAGGAGGTTGGACTGTGCCCAGATATACCATCAGAGTGCCCGAGGAGGTGGAACTGTGCTCAGATATACCATCAGAGTGCCTTGAAGAGTTTATGTGCCCTGAAGTGATCATTTGCCCCGCTATCATTGGCAGGAAAAGGAAAGGACTGTTAGAGACAGTTTGCCTCAGGGTGCTGACTGAAAGAAGAGCCCGTTTGGCTCACTGAAAGTAAATGTGTGCAGGATCCAGGTTCGGGACCCATATCACCCAAGTGTGAGGTGCCACGGCTGTCTGCTGTAGTAAATGTGTTAAAGTAATGTTGTTGCTCTACATCTCCAAGGAGTTGAAAACTGTGGCTTGAGCCTTTGGGCTGTTACAAAATAAATTGTGCTTGATTGCCTCTATTTTTCTGCTTGGACCGAATCTTTGCATCTGAGCCCAAATTAATTTGTTTTTATTGTTGTTATTCCTAACAAGTTTAGTCTATAGAAAACATACTGTACCAAGTGCCCTCCAGCTGAGAGAGAATGAAGAGAAAGAGATCCCATCATCCAGCACCCAGACAGAGCTCACGCTGTCACCAGAGAATCCCACATCACCACTAAGGTACTGTGTTTTATTACCTGCTAAAAGACTTTATCTCTGCCTTGTCAGGAGCTGGTGCCCTCCCCCCTTCTCCGCAAACTGTTCCATCACTATATCCCTAGACCTGGGAGAGGAGGAGGGATACCATCTCCGGAGTAATATCAGAAGACTGGGAGTGTGCTGCCTACCTCTTCAGAGACTTGCCTGTAACTAAAGACTGTCAGGGTTTGGGCAGGAGCTAAAGAAAAGTTTGTCTGTACTAAGCAGCACCAGTGGGTACAATGAACTCAGAGCAGGAGGTTACAAAAATGGAGACCAGTAGGGGGTTACACTTGTTAAGTACAAATGACTTAAAATGTGTACATTAGTCAGCATAAACAACTTCAAACTAAATCAGTGGGACTAATTCTAGTTAAAAGCTTGGCTGAACAGGTGGGTCTGTAGGCCCTGTTAAAAGTTTCCACTGAGGGAGCCTTCCTCAGAGATCTAGGGACTGAGTTCCAAAGGGTTGGACCAGCCACCTTGAAAGTGTGATCCCCTGATGTCTTAAGCCTGGTCCTGGGAACTGCAAGGATGCTCACCTTGGGGGAATGGAGAGGGTGGACTGGACAGTAAGGGGACAGCAGCTCACTCAGATAACCTGGATACTGTCGGTAGAGGCTCTATAGGTCAGCAGACTGACCTTGACGGAGATTTGCCACTTCACCAACAGCCAGTTCGGATCATGCAGGACCAAGGTCACATGACATGATCTCAGGAAGCACATCAGTAACCTGGCTGCTGTGTTAAGGCCCTCTTGGCTCCAACCCCCACAAGACTGTGAGCCCTGATTGTCTTGCCCCCAACTTCCTGCATCTCTATGCTCATATCATTGCCCTCCCTATTACCCACCTTCTCAATATCTTTTTTTCTTTAGACTCTGTTCCTAATGCTTGGAAACAGGCTACAGTCATCCCTCTTCCTAGAGGGGATCATCCCTCCTCTTCTGGTAACTGCTGCTTAGTCTTCCTCCACCCCACCCTGACTAAGCTCCAGGAATGCCTTGTTCTCCCCCAGCTCTCCCCCTTCCTTCCTTCATTCATCCTCCTCAGTCACTCCTCTCCAGTCAGGCTGTAGTAAATCCCATTCCACCTCCACCTCCTCCCTCCAGCTCACTGACTCCATCCTGTCTGGCATGGATCAGGGTTTGGCCGCCTCCACTATCTTTGCTGACTTGGTCAAAGCCTTCAACACTGTTGCCCACCACTTACTCCTGGACTCTCTAAAGGCAGCAGGGCTATCTGCTTTCTCCAGTCAGGGCTTACACTCCTACATTGAGGTGTAAGTCTCAAGCTGTAGGGGTTGGAGATTCCTTATCACCCTCACAGTTCCTATCTACTCAGGCATGAGCGAAAGGTCTGACTCTGGACAGTTTTCTTCTCCATTTTCTGAATGATCTCCCCACATCTGATCCTCTGTGTCCATGCATGTGTACACAGATGATAGAAGTACTCTTTGTATCTGGCTCCTCTGCCCCTGACATGTACAACCCAGCTCCAACTGGACTTTACCAACATCCTGTACTAGTTCCTGACTAATCAGCTGTACCTTGGTGCTTATAAAATGATCTATATGACTTGGCACTAGTCAGAGGCTTGCTAGGCTCACCTGTCTCCCCTCCTTCCATACTCTTTATGGTACAGTGATTGAAGATGTCTCTTCCTTTAAGTACCTCAGGGTCTTGCTGGACAGTCACCTAAATTTCTCAGTGCATGTGGAGTCCACCATCCAAAACGCTGTCTGCTTTACATAAATAAAGTAGCCTTCTTCCTGCCCACAGAGAGATCATTTCAAAGGTGATACTCTATCTTCGACTATGGTGATATTATATACAGCGCTGCTCCCAAGTTTACCCTTGCCAGACTGGATCCCTCTTTCACTTCTTCTGCCACTTTGCCCTTGACTGCCCCATCACACCTCTCTCCTCCCTCCCTTGATGTCAGGTTCATCACCCATTGTGTCTCTTTATCTCTAAATTTTGGCTTGACACTCATCCCCTGCCTTGCCTTCCACTTCTCCTCTACCCACACTACCTCATACTCCCTTTCACAACTCTGACTTGCTCTGTCACACTGCCACCCCCCAATAAATCCTCTGCCTGTCAAACTGCCTTCTCCTTGTGCTTCCCCAAACCTGTGGCTTTCTCCCTGCCATCTGCTCTGCTCCATCCCCTCATGCTTTGAAACCCTCCATCATGATATCCTGCAGTTGCCGCTGTTACTGGGCCCTGGGCTATTGCCTGCCTCCCTATAACCCGTTCCTCCTTTGTCCTGCACTTACACTAGTGCAGCTCTCCCATCCCACCCTCCCCAAATTACAACCATGGCACCCACCCTGTACTTTGTATTGCCTTTTGCACACTGCTATTTTTTCCTTCAGTACTTTATTGCACTGTTGTGAATTTAATTACAAGAATCATCACCTTTGCATAATTGTTAATTTTCTTGATGTCTATTTAGCTATTATTTGTATTTTGTATTTCTGTATATATCGTATCTCATTGTTCTACTCTGCTTCCTCCCCAGAACACATCTGGAAGTGAGCTGTTACCAGCTCAGTATATCTCCTCTAGTAAAATATTTGAACTAACTAAATAAATAAATATATACATATGTACACTGCACACATACATACATTCATACATACAGTACATACATTTATGCATGCATATAGGCCTTCAGACATACATAGGTATATGCATAAATGCATGCATGCATACATACAGACATACATACACTGGCTCAATTTTCAAACCCAAGAATGCTGCAAGCCACTGGTGCACTGATCGTTTGGCTACTGGGGCTTGCAGCATTCTCCGCCAACAATCAGATTTTAATCCCAAATGCCAAATGCCACAAAATAGAAAAGCCTTCTCTGGTCTAACTTGCAGTATTTGGGGACACGTTTTATGGGGCTTGCACCAAATATTTGGCACAAGCTAACTAAATAGAGGAAATTGTCACAACTGTGCCCAACAATATAAAATTAGGTGTGGCTGCGGCAAACAAGTTTGGTGCAGCTCTGCCAGAAAATAGCTTTGACCCAGAATCAGCCTTTAATAAATCAAGCCCATTGTGTCAATACATATATCAGAGAAAAAGAGCCAAAAATTAAAACATTTTTTTTTAAAAGACTACTAAAACAAGAATACAAGAGTTGGGATACAGGGACCCAGGCAACAACAGACCAGTCAGACTGATCCCTATCGTAGGGAAGGTGCTGGAGACTATTATTAAGGAGCAGTTGGTAGACTTCCTGGATTGTAATGGTCTTCAGGACAGTAAAGTAAACAGCATAGCTTCATGAAATGGAGGTCCTTCCAAACAAACCTCATAGAATTCTTCAACACAGTGTTTCAGCTGGTGGACAAAGGACAGGCAGTGAATGTCCTGCACCTGGACTTCAGTAAGGCTATTAATTCAGTGCCTCAGAGATGCCTGTGAAGAAAATTGGTGATGTGGGGTGGGGGGACATAACAAGGTGAGTAGAGAACTGGCTGGGGGAAAAAACAAAGGGTAGTGCTAAGTGGAAGGCATTATGAAGACAGGAGGGTGATTAGCAGGGTGCTTCAGCGGTTTGACTTTGGGTTCTGTGCACTGCAGCATGTTTATCTGTGGCTTTGGAGAAGGGCTCCCAGGCAAAATGTGTCTCTGTGTTGACAACACTAAGATATATGACAGGCTGACAGTGAGGAAGGGGTCAGGGTCATGAAAGCGGACCTAGAGAATTTAAAGAAGTGATTAGCTTCTGATACCTTAAATGTAGTGACAAAAAATGCAAGTTGATGCACACGGAGAAAAGAAACACAAAAACACAGTATTGGATGAGGATCAGGAAAGACCAGACCTCAGAGGAAAGGGATGTGTGGTAGCTATGAGTGACAGTCTCATAAGAACTGCCTAATGTAATAAGGTATATAAGAAAACCAGCAGGATGCTAAGGTGCAGAGCCAGGGTCTTTTCTAGTAGAAGGAATTGATGCTGCCCCTCTTGGAGTCCTTGGTGACTCCCGCACCTAGAGTATTGTGCACATTTCTGGAACTCTCACTTTAGAAAGGACAAATGCCACTAAGAATCAGTCCAGAGAAGGGCAAGCAAAGTGATATACTGGCAGTAAAAAGACATGAGGAAAGACTGACTGAACTGAATGTGTTCTCTATAGAGGATAGAAGGGAAAGGGGGATATGATTAAAACTTTCAAATGTAAGATGAGAATATACAGGGTGGACGGCAAGCCACTGTTCAGGCAATATGAGGAGTCTGTAAAAAGAAGACATCATTTTATAAGCTGGTTAAAAACTCAGGAGGGATGTGAATAAAATATTTATTCACAGAGAGAGTTGTGGGCATTTGGAATTGTCTATATGAGGTGAGACTTTACAAGTTTCAAGAGAGGCTGGGATAAACACATAGGTATGGTGAAAATGATGGTGAGGGGAGAATGGTTGACTGGGGTTCACTAAACTAAAAATGTGTATCAGCAAACTGGGAGCATTGTGTGACCCTATCAGTGCTAGACTGGTGGGGACCGGGCAGACATGATTGACTGAGGGTCTTCTTCTGCGAGTAAAATCTTATGTTTCTCTTTTCACATTAGACACTACTTTTGCCCACATCATTTTGTGCTGGGAAATGTTCTGCAGTTCATGTAGGAATCTTAAAAGGACAAGCATGTTCACTAATAAGACTAATGTTGGCATCTTGCCCACAGATTTCAAAGTTATTCTTCTAATCTTGTTCAAAGCTGCAAAAAGTGAAAAATCAGTTTGATTGGACTATAGCTGTATGCTGTTGCAAATGTCTCAGTGGAGAACAGAGACTAGCTGAAGTCAATTAGAGCACAGACTGTGAACTAGGAGATCCAGGTTTGAATCCCTTCTCAGCCACTGGTTTACTATGTCAAGTTTAAAAGTTTATTTATTCTACATATTTACCAATATAAAATACAAAGCATATAAGAAGGTAAATATGATAACATTTCCATCACCATGAAGCATATGTTAAAACACAGATACTCAGTTTATATATAAGACCAAAACATTATTTTCATTTATTTTCAGTTGCTTTGAGTAGGCTACTAAATTGCATATAGTTATTTCTGATTTTGAGTTCATTATTCTGTATAGTAGTTTCATTCGTGACTCAAAAGAATGGCCAGATAAAGTGCTAGGTAAACATGTAACTCAATACTATGTAGCAGGCAAATAAAAATAATGTGTTATATTCATTTATTCCTTCATTTGTTCTCAGGGACTCTCTGGCACGGCCTGATCAATAAAGATGGCACACAACAGTACAGTAGGAATGCAGTACATACAGGATAAACTGTAAACATAATTAACAGTTAGTTACAACAGGAGAAAGAAATGAAAATCTATGCAAGACAATATGAGTCTATAGTCAGCAATCAGACGTAACAAGGCAATAAAAACTGGCAGACAACACATACATAAATACAATTCAAATTGCTGCAAGATCAGTTCAGTGCCAGACATTGGGTTCAGGGGAAGCATTTGCAGGCAGAATCTGCCAGAACAGCAGCTCAGTAGACTGATTTAAAATAGGAGTTTAATACCAGAGAACACAGTGAGCTAGGCAGGCCATTCCAGTGAATTGGGACAGCAGAGAAGGCTTTTCACTCATACTGGTAGTGACGGAGGTGTCTTCAGACACAGGAGAGATGAACTGAGGCTACAGTGGAATAGTTTTGGACTAAGAAGGTCAGTAAGAGGGCTATCTCGATTTTCTATAGACAGCCTAAAAGGTACTCATGGTGGGTCTATAAGGCAAGCCAGCCAAGGGTTGGTGTAAGGATCAGTGATGAGCACTGAAAGGGGCCACTGTTGCAACTCTGCAGATATAATGTACACAGTGTTCAGGTTTGCCAGATTATTAGTGGAAGACTGAGACAAGATGGGAGAGCAGTAGTCTAGAAGGTGGGGGAGCATAAGATAACAGGTCATCTTCAGAATGGAATTCAAACGTGCAAGTGCTTGAAATAACATACTTTTTGAAGCAGTATGCCTTTATAAATTTGCTGAGGCAGAGCTCAAATCAATGAATTGTAATCAGTCTTATAACTTCTGGAATCTGTGGAAAAGTTATGTAATATTACAACTCGTGGTATATTAAGAGTGGCTAACTACTTGCTTGATGTTTGTTTGGAAACCATTACAAGCTCACTCTGCACTGCTTGATCCAGATGTCACTGCTCAATCATCAAATACTTCAAGTTAAATCATTCTAGTATGGGGAAATAATACAACTATCTCAGTCCAGTTTAGTTTATTATGGTGAATAAGTTATGTTGATATGGGGACTTTAAATTGGCTTCTAGATAATATTTTTTTTCCCCTTAACGAGTTCTGCAGATATTTATTCAGAGTAGAGGTAGGTCTTGAAAGTCAATATTTACTGACCCTAAAGTCAACATTTACATCCGACTGGAAGTTGGCATAACTCTGATCTAGTTAATAATTTAGTTGTCAACTCCAGGATCCACAAAATTGATTTACAGATAAAAGTATTGGACATAATTCTTTCTAATGATTCCAGATCCAGAAATCACCTGATTTCACACCCATATAGCATAGATGTTTTAAATTTATTATTTATGACTTGAAGGGCAGTTTTCGAACTATGACCACCATACTGCAGACTGAAACTATTAACTGCTTTAATGCACTGTTCAGGCTTATTTTGCAAATATAGAATATGCTGGTTCTGCTTTAGATGTCTTGCAAATCAAATGCCCAGGTTGTCACAGAACTTTAGTTTTTTTGGCTATAGCAATTTAAATACCACTGTGTGTTACTTGAATCGTTACCCAGAACCATCATTTTGGATTTGGTATTACATACTATTAACTTCCAAGTTTTGCAAAGAGTTCAAATGTGATAATTTCCTTTGCAAGTACAACTTATTGGTTGATAAAGAGTTAAGTCATTTGCAAAAGTTAAACAGACTGAAGGACCAATGATCTTAATCTGTTTGTATTGTCTCTGTTTCTACAGCATGATAACAGCCACAGCTTTGTTCTAAGATTTTGGTGTTATGGAAGCGGATTATTTATTTCTTCTAAGGTGGAGTTACTATAAATATTAAATAAAGAGGGGCTAAAGGAGGCCCTGCAAATAATCTGTATTTGTTAAGAACTTTCTAAAGTGTATTCACATATCTGTCCTGTTCCCACGTTTGGGAATACAAGGTGGCAATAATTGGGAGGAGGTGGCAGAAGCCCCAGTCGTGCCCATCTCCTGCCAAAGGAGAACTTGACTAACCAAGTTGAAGGCCTGTGAAAAGTCTATAAATTCTATAATAAAGAAGCATTTTAATAACAGTGTTTTTTCCATTAAATAGTACATACTGAAACAACTAGAAATAGTAGACCTTGCTTATCTGAAGCCAAATTGAGTGTCTGATAAAAATTTATTTTCTCTGAGCCAGGTATTTAGTTTATTCAAAATAATGGTCAAATAGATTTTCTTGCATGTTTTGAATCAAATTAATTGGTCTGTACATAAGAGGTTTGGAGAGGAAGAACATAGAAAATCACCAGCAGAAGGAGACCTCTTGGTCTATCGTGTTGCTCGGAAATAAAAAGGATGGTTTCTGGTCAAGATTACCTCTGTGCCCCTGACCCCCTCCCCTTCCCCTGACATTGCCTGTCTTTCCCCTTATGATGCCACCTGACATTCCTTTATGCTTGTCCCAGGCTCTCTTGAAGGCACCCATTGATTTTGACTCCACTACTTCCGTGGCAGTCGTTCCATGCCGTCACCACTCTTTCTGTAAAAAGTGCTTCCTTACATCCCTCTTGAATCACCGCCCCAATCAGTTTAGGCTGTGCCCTCTGGTGGTGGTGTCATGTTAGCCCTTAAATTGTATGGGCTCCTGCAGTCCACTCTGTTAATTCCCCTCAAGTACTTGAACATCTCAATCATATCCCTCTCTGCCTCCTCTCCTCCAGGTGTACATCCCCAGGTCCTCCAACCTCTCTGCATATAATCTATCCTGCTGCCCCTCTCTCATTTTTGTTGCTCTCCTCTGTACCCTTTCCAGCATGTGTATGTCTTTCTTCAGGTGTGGATGCCATTATATTACTCTGTATTCCAAGTGAGGCCTCACCAATGATCTGTGGAGCATCAGAATAACCTCACTCTTCCTACTGCTAAATCTACTTGCAATACACCTCAGCATCTCATAGCCTTTGCTACTGCCTTTTTGCATTGAATCAAATGTTTCAGGTCACTAGGAATTATCACTCTAAGATCCTTTTCTTCCTCCGATGGCTTAACCTGAACTTTTCCAAGATAGTACTTTGTTCTCAAGTTCTTTGCCCTATATACATCACTTTGCACTTTTTGGCATTGAACCCTAGTTGCCATAACCCTGACTGTCTCTCAGCTTGGCTAGGTCCTCCCTTATCTCTTTTATCCCCTCCTGGTCCCCTCCATAAAGCTTGGTGTCATCTGCGAACATGCATATTTTTGCCGAATACCTTCCCCTGTGTCGCTAATAAAGGCGTTAAACAACACCAACCCCAACACCAACCCTTGAGGAACCTCACTGGTAACCTCCCTTGTATTGGACATCTCCTCCCCACTACTACCCTCTGTGTCCTGCAACTCAGCCAGTTATCAACCCATCTAACTGACCTTTCCCTCCTCAATTCCTTCAGCTTTGTTATCAGAATTCTGTGCAGCACAGAGTCAAAGGCCTTGCTAAAGTCCAGATATATGATATCCTGCCTGGCCTTTGTCCACTGTCTGGGTGACCCAATCCAAGAAGTCAATCAAGTTTAGTTTGACATGACCTGCCTGCCTTGAACCCATGTTGTTTACTGTCCTGCAGGCCATTTTCCTTTAAGAACTTGACCAAGGCCTCCTTCAATATTGTCTCCATTAGTTTACACACAATTGAGGTCAGGCTGACCAGCCTATAGATACCAGGGTCCTCCTTTGGGCCACTCTTATGGAGTGGCGTGACATGTGCTGTTTTCCACTCCACTGGCACCACCCCTGTATCAAGAGATCTGTTGAATAGTATTGTCAATGGGCCTGCTAGTTCCTCTGTCATGTCTTTTAGCATCCTGGGGTGTAATCCATCAGGCACCGGGATTTATCAGCCTTCACATTCATGAGCCTCTCTTCATCCATTCAATCCCTATGGCCCTATTGGCCCTCACCAGCCCCTCCTGCTCTTCCCACTGTGCGGTATTGGGACCCTTTTCTTTGCAAAATAGAGCAGAAGTATTCATTTAATACCTCCACTTTCATTTCATCTTCCACCACTATGCTGTCCCCCTTCTTCAGCCTGATTATGCCATCCTTTGTCTCTTTTTCTTTGATGTAGTGAAAAGAAGGCCTTATCTCCTTCTTTATCCCTTCTGCCATCTGGAGTTCCTTTTTGCTTTTACCTGTATTACCTCCCTTTTGCTAGTTTAGCCAGCCTTCAGTACTCCTCCTCATCCTCTACCCTGTCTCTTCTACTTTTCCTATATGTAGCCCTTTTAGCTTTCACTACCTTAGCCACCTCCCAGCTAAACCGGCTAGGTGGTCGAGTTCCTGCCTTCTTTCCCCTCGTCTTTATGCAGTGATTTGTAGCCTTCTGTATGGCCCTTCTGATTGTATCCCATATTTCCTCAACACCCAAGCCTTCCCCTAAGTTCCCTATGTCTTCTCTAATCATTTCCCTCATTCTCCTGAAGTTAGCTTTCCTGAAGTCTAGTGCTCTTGTCTTTGTGTGGTCATCCTCCCTACTCATGTCCAGGTTGAACCACACTGTGTTGTGGTCGCTTCCACCCATGGGATCCCCAACGTCTATGTCCTGCATGTGTTTGCCATTGGAGAGCACTAGGTCCAGAACTGCTTTCCCTCTGGTGGGACTGGTCACATACTGCATCATGAAGCCATCCTGGATTGTGTCCAGGATTGCTTGGATTCTGATGAGGGGATGTGGCCGGTCCATCCCACTCAGCTTTGGGCAAGTGAAAGTTACCTACCACTACAATCTCCCACCTCTCTGCATCATTTATTAACTGAGTGCATAACTCCTGTCCTTGCCCTCTCCTGACTTGGCAGTTAGTTATACTGCTTCCATCCTAACTTCCTTCGTTTGTGCATTTTGGAGTTGGAGCCACAGTGCCTCCATGCCCCTCTTTCAAACTCATCCTCCCTTGCACACACATACCATCCCTTATGTATGCCACCACCCCACCCCTTTTCCTGTCTCACTGTCCGTTCTATGTAGCCTGTAACCTGGGATCGATAGGTCCCAGTTGTAGTGTCTGTTGCCCAGGTCTCTGTAATGGTGATGTCTACCCTGCTGTCTGCTAAGAGTGCCTGCAGTTCTCGATCTTGTTCCCCAGACTGCACGCATTCAGCACCACCACCACCCTCCTCCGCTTTGTCTCTGTTGTGCCCCTGCTCTTTTTCTGATTTAGTCCTATTTGACCTACTTCCCTCCTATTTTCAGATTTGATATGTATTCTTGCTCCCTTTTCCTTGTCTCTGCTGATGTGGGGGGGGGGGAGGCACTCCAGCCTCCCCAGTTCTGCCTCCCCCCCTTAGCAGTTTAAACCCAGTTCTTTTGCAATGTATTCCCCCATTTTAGCCTTGATTTCCTTTCTCCCCTTCCAGGTTAGATGTAGTCTGTCCCCACTATGGACTCTCTTGTCCAACCATGTGTCTCCCATGTGCCTATAAGACCGTATCCTCCTCCTTACACCATTGTCCCAGCCAACCCTAAATTCCAATATCCTCTTCTTCCTAGCTGAGCATGCCCTTGGTACCAGAATTATTTCAGAAAAGGTTAATGATGTCACAGATTGCCTACATGCCACAGTTAAGTTCATAAATCTGCACTGTGGGAGCCTTTATTTAAAAAAAACTTAGGACTATTATAGTAACTTTTCAAGACATAGGAATAAAACTGGATTTAAGAATTTGGTAAAGAAATGGGACAATAATGGAAACCACTGGTATGAATTTGCTTTGTCGATATCCAGTCAGGACCCAGTGCCTTGAATGGTTTGTGAGAAACTAAGGCTTTTTGATTTTTTTTAATGGTAATGTCAATAGTGTTGTTCACTGGTCCTAAAAATATTGGTATTTTCTTTTCTTGGATAGAATGCATTATAAAAGAAAGATTCCTAGGTAAGCAGATTAATTTGTGTTAAAGTGTCTGCTTCCCAGGTTTGTGTGCCTTTTTCATTATGTTCCAAATATGTTTGCTACTTTTAGAAAGGCCACTCAATCTCAAATCTTCCCACAAAACTTGTTGATATTCAGCTTTGCGTGTGTGTGTGTGTGTGTTTGTGTGTGGGCATGGGCTCATAATGCTGAAAGACAAACACACAGCAATGTACCACACTGTAAATTCAGCGGATACATTGCTGCCACACAGACACAGTGCAGAAAAGCATTTCGGTGAAAGGAACATGTGTTTGTTTTTTGTCTCGCGGGGCCCCGTTGTATGAGCTGTGCCCTGAACCCCCCTATTAAAATAATCAACTCTGTGGGGATTCGACACGGGATGAGGAGAAACACTGCGGGGAATAAAACAGAAACCACATAATCCGGTTTCCAAAAGTCTGGGAGAGGATTCAGCCCTGGTCCAGACGCACAGCAACCTCTCTTGTACTGCTGTAGCTCATTCCGCTGAGCCATGGCAGCAGCTTGGCAGACCACCTCCCGACGAGGGTCTTCACAAACACAACATTCCTCCTCCCCACCCATATGAGACAAGTACAAAACCGTGCAATATATATGTCTATGGGTTTTGTACCCTATTGAGCTAGTACACTGCGCGATGTATTCCACATGGTATTCCATGCACGTAGTATGTGTGACATATTGACACTGCAGGAGTGAGTGTGTGTGTGTGTTCCAAACATTTATTGTATTTTTCTTTCTTGATTCAGGTGCCTTAGATTTGATAAAGTACATCTCTTCTAGTTTTTGGTTTTTTTTCATTAGTGCATTTGGTCTTCATTTATAAAGTTTACAGTAAAAATTCAATCAGGTTTTAACATGTTAATTTATTATATCTTGTACACTTTCTATATTTGCTCTTCAAAAGAAGTAAAAATGTTTGAAATAGAAAGGCAGAGCTTTTTTTATGTTATCCTTACTAAGAGCATATTTTTTTCAATTCCTGAAAATCCCATGACCTAAATTTCAAATAGTCATGTTTAATTAGGCAGGTTCCACTGGAGTTTTTCTGGTTAGTAACTGTAAACTTTGAGAGATACAGTATCTCTCATCCTTTAAAGGTTAACCCAGTTTCATGGTTAGTGCAAGGAAAGTTGAATGTAGTCACTATGTAGGTGGGATGCAGGCTAATGTGAAAAGATTGATCCACGTGAGCTCAGTAGTTGAACATGCACGGTATATAAACATAACATCTGCTGGGGTATCACCTACAGTAGGGTCATTCCATCGAACATAAAATATGCATGCTTAAAATAGTAGCTCATATTACCTTACCCCTTCATTTACAATTTTCACCTTTCATAACACAGGATGGAAACACTGAGCTGATTCTTAGGTTTTCAAGGATTTCAGGGGTTCTCCTTATTATGGAGACTATACTGCCCCATCCAAGAGTTAAAATTTCATGTGATAATAACTTTGGCTAAGTGATAGTCCTCCTTGATTTTGCCCAATTAATGAGAGAATTCTGACCAAAGGTTTTGACTATAATGTTTCAAATTAGAGGGAGGGATATAAGTATTTACAATCTCATATTGAGAGTTATGGAATGTTATTACTACCACCAAGACATGTGAACCCCCCCCCCCCCAAAAAAAAGTTTCAACTTTACAGCTTTTAAAACTGTCATCCTTTTTATGTTGGTGCGCTTGTGCAACCAACATCTTGCAGCAGTGGGGATTTGGAGGCACGGCTGCTGTTGGGCGAATGCAGGGCACGCATCAGTAGGTGCGTCCCTCATTCCCCAATCAGCCTGCATGACGGCGCCACACCATGCATACTAATGTGGTGAGCACATCTAAAGAAAGGTCCGCTGCAGTCTGAGCAAAGCTCGTCAGACGCAGTGGCCCCTTCCTATGTGCTCAGCCACATAGTATTCATGGCAGGCTGGCTGCTGGCTTGCTGTGGCTGCAATGTATGTGCTGGACAGAGGTCCACTCCCTGTCGGCATAAAGCATTCCCCCATTTCTTATATACCGAGAAGGGTGCCCAATCCTCTTGGCTCATGCCCCCACTTTCTTGTGTGTGCCGACGGGTTGCCTAATCCCCATCGCATAAATTACCCTTTTGTCCTGTGTGGATGAGGGTGCCCAGTCCCCTGTTGGCTGCAGAAATACCCCCAAACTGTTAGATGGCATGCTGGAGCCCACCCCAGCATGCCAACTTTGAGAAGAAAAAAACTCCCAGAATGTTTTTTTTTTTTTGCCATGTAACACAGAAAATGGTCCCTCGTAGTCTCCCTACCCACCACCCGCACTCCACCCACTGCGACCCTACCTCCCCACACCCCTCACTCTATACTCTCATTCTCCGAGCTCGGGTGAGATGATCTTCGTGACCGAGAACACGATGCACTCTTCAAAGCCAACCGCAAACTGAAGAAATGCAGATAAGCTGTATAATTAAATAAATAGCATTTTTTCAACTTTGATGCATATCTCGGGCATTTTGGAATTTTTACAAATTTTCAACATGGGGTTTTGGGACCCCTCCTCATGAATTCTGTCTCAGTTATGATGTTAATCAGTCCTGAAAGGTCATTTACAGATCACTGCGTGGAATCACCTTTGGGGCTGATTAACGCAAGACAGTGGCAGTGTTCATGAGGTGGGCTCAAAAGCCTATGTTAAATTCAGTGGAAAAATCCGAAAATGGCTTGTTTTACGAGCGCAGTATGGCGCACTTGCTACACACTTTGTAACTTCGCGAATTTGCAATATTTTCATGTTAGATTTTCAACATTGTCATTTTCTACACCTCCTTGTAAACAGTACAGCTGTCATTTTTCATATCCTGGCTGAAATGTGTTTCCATACTTTCAGCCCACAATACTCGCGGTCATTGTGAGAAATCAGTGTTCGGGGCAGATTCAAAATGAAAGTTACACTGTTCATGAGCAGGGGTCCTAAAATACCTATGTTGAAAATTGGTGATTATACTCCATGACATGACTGTGTTATGAGCGTGCGTTTTGCAGTTTGCACGCATTAATTGTAAGTTTGTTAATTTATAATATTTTCACTTCAGATTTCAACATTGCCATTGTTCTGCACCTCCTTATAAACAGTACAGCTGTCATTGTTCACATCCTGACCAAAATGTGTTTCGCAGTTCTTGCGAAGAATAGCTGATTGCTGTGGAAAGTCCATGTTTGAGACACATTATGAAAATAACAGTGACACTGTTCATTAGCAGAGGTCCTAAAATGCCTATGTTGAAAATTTGGGGCTGAAAGTCCATAAAATTAGTGTTTTACGAGCGTGCGTTGCACAGTTTGCACGCACACTTGTGACTTTGCGCATTTGTAATATTTTCACTCCACATGTTCAAAATTGCCATTTTTTTCCACACCTCCTTATGAACAGTACAGCTGTCATTTTACATATCCTGCCTGAAATGTGTTTTCGCATGTCCGGCACAGAATCGCATGGTAGCTGTGCGAAATCAGTTTTTGGGGCATTTTTCGGAAATGAAGATTACACTGTTCATGAGCAGAGGTCCTAAGATGCCTATATTGAAAATTTGGTGCCGAACGTCCATAAAATGACTATGTTGCAAGCGTGCATTGCGCAGCTTCCATGCAGCCTTGTAACTTCATACATTTGCAATATTTTCATGCCACATTTTCACCGCTGGCATTTGTGCACACCTCCTTATCAACAGTGCAGCTGCCATTTTCCGCAGCCTGCCCAAAACGCGTTCCCACAACTGTGGCACACAATGACATGCTTACTGTAGGAAATCACCTTTGGGACACATTAACAAAATCACAGCACCACTGTTCATGAGGGGAGGTCCCAAAATACCTATGTTGAAAATGTGCCTAAAAAACTCCCACAGATAATTAGGTTGCGGACGTCTGCTGTGCAGTTTGTATGCATGTTCATTGCTTGACCAATATTTCATATTGCCACTCCATATTTTGCCATTTTTTATGCCTCCTCATGAACAATACAGTTGTCATTCTCCACATCCTGCCCAAAACTATGTTTTCATCCCTCTGTCACCAAATGCCACAGCTGCTGTGCAATCCACTTTCAGCTAACCAAGTGATTGTGCCACTTTTCATGAGGTGGCCTGACAAGCAGTCCATGTTGAACATGTAGAGTGAAACTACCACTATCGCGTACGGTGTTAGGGTTTCCAGCTGTAGCACCCCACCGGTACAGACTGACAGGTGTCAGGGCTGTGACTTGGGATCATTGGATGTAATGCTCACGCCATTCCACCACCCCATGCCCATCCTGCAGCCACTGCAGGCATCGTGGCGTGTCTTGCACTGTTTGGCCACAAACTTAGCTCCTAAACTCCATACCACATCCAGCATTTCCTATGGAATGGAGTAAGTGATGATGCCAAAGACCCCAAAGCACACCATGACACTTGTCAGTGTCCACAGGAAGTAGGATGAAGTACACTAGCATTATAGCTGATGACCCAAAGGCACACCCACTGCCTGTTGCTCTTTACAGAGCGGGGAGCAGGTTAAGCCTGTTCAATACTTCACTGCCATTCCCTAATCGCCTCTACCTCTGCCAGTGCCAATGCCAATGCCAGCGTCCAACATTTGGCATTGACAAATGCTTGTTTAATCCTGTGATTAAGCCCCCAATTGGGTGTACCCCTTTTCAGTTTCTGAGCCTTGCTTGAAAAACCATGAAATCATTTAGCCTGATGTCCTCGTTTGTAGACCAAGTCTACTGGAGTGATAAAACATTAAATATCCCCAAAAGACCTGAATACTGGACTAAGTTACTTGTTTCCAACCCCTGAAATTTTGCAGGATAATATTTTCAAAGTAAAATCAATAGAATTAGACATTAATCAATTTTCATAATTCTTTTCTAGGTTTCAGACTGAAAGGACAGAGAGAATTGAGGGGCAGGTACAACAAAGAAGTTGGAGCTAAGTCCAGAGGAATCACTCTTGAGGAGGAAAGGGGGAAATTGTTTAACCAGGAGAAGCACGTTAAGCAGAAGCTTGATTCCAGGTGTGACTTGAGAGCACAAAGAAGTTTACTGACTTGCTCTGGGTCACACAGTATGCAAGTAGGGGCTGTGAGATTCAAACCCAGCTGTCAAGGGTTGTAGCGCAGAGCCTTAAACCACTGCGCTATACTGCTTCCTCAAAGGTTGTTATATTGATTGCATGAATATATCCTTGAGTTCTATCTCAAACATATTTATTATCAAGTGCACTGCAGAATTAAGTTTCAAACCTCAGTCAAAATATTATCAATAAAACTGCTATATTTAACTTCACAGTTTATTTGCCACTGATCATTAAGTCTTGCAGGTGCTCAACCCAAAGAATGCCCTTGGGTCCCAGCTTGACCCATGGACATTCTTGATAAAGAACAAGACATTTTCACTAAGTGAGAGCATGATTTATATGCATTCAAGAGGAGACCATGTAATGAAAGAATCAAGTTTTGTTCAGAGTTCAACAGTCCCATCTTATTTTTTTTCTCGGGGTCCTTGACAAGTATTTTTATTTTTTTATTTGGCACTTACACTTACAAGTGATACTATCATGCATCATGTATATATGGGTATGTTAATTTGAGGCTTGTTTTCAACTTGCAGTTATACCTAATTTCAGGATTTTATCTCTCATTATCTGTTCTTTAATACACCAGGACAAGTGGAATGTAAGTTGTAAGCTCATCTTATATGTATTAGAGAGAATGCCACCCTAGGTTTTTTTTTTCACTAGAATGCTTTCTTAGCATACTGAGACATTTTAAAATTTATGTGAGAAGAACTCTCTGGCTGTTGAGAATTCTTGATAACCTTTGCCCTTCTGAGGCTCCTCAGTTAAAAGCATACTGGTGTTAATTAGCTTCTCTGACATAATTCTCTGTTATGTTTTAATTGTATATGTTAAACCAATGAGAATTATTTCTGTTTTTTCAATATAATCTGGTCTTAATAGTATGGGATTTTCAAAATAACTGCCACAAAGCTTCAGAAGAAGGACCTGGTTGGTTCGAAAGCTAGAGCACATTGTTCTTTTCTGTAACATCCATGTTGGTCCAATAAAAGGTATCAAATCATTTGTTTCTGGATCTGTTCTTAAAAGGACCAATACGGCACCTACAACATTTTTTTGCATCATGTTATTTCCCTCTAATTTTAAAATAACATATCCAAATTCAACCAGATTTGAAACACTTAAACTACTATACCACATGGTCATTTCTGACAAAGTTCAACATTTTGCAAGAATGTAAACTGCAAATTTATAAACTCCCGATACTTTAAAATAGAGAATGCAATGCCATTAAAACTGGTAGGTTCTTAGACCTTGCAAGGAGATTGTGTGTGTGTCAGTTTTATTAATTGCTTGCTGCCAAACATTGCAAAATAACATCTATACTTAAAGCCAAATTCCATGAGTCTGTGAAAATTATGGAATTTCGTGAAAAGTCAATAAAATTGGTATTTGCTAATTTCACTCAGCCTTATCTGGGGGGATTCAAGTTAAAACATAGGGGTATGAAAGGCAGGTATTGCAGAGGGTCACCAGGTTCAGGAGTTAGATGCATAGTTTCACCAAGAAAGAGACAGCTGAGCTGGTAGCACACCAGTGGTAGACCCCCTACTTGGAGCAAGGAAGCACAGAGTGCCAACAATTCCAACCTGAATGTAGGATATTTCAGGATCACACCCAGTAAATTGATGATCCAGGGAGCCTGATGTATGCACAAGTCTGGGACTTAGAGGTACTCAAAAAGAGGAAATGGGGGGAAGACAATATTGGGCACACCAGTAAGGAAAAATTCTGGTTGTTCCAACAGGATAGATTTATAGGAAAAGGAGTAGGCGACTATTGTTTTAAGGGATATTGTCACTGTAAAGAACAAAGAGGATAGCAAAGGGATCAGCAGTTCTTCTGAGTCAATCTGGCTACGCTAAGAGAGAAGGGGGAGGGCAAAATAGTTACACAGAGAGGAACAGCAGGACTGCAAAAGCTCAGTCCAGCTTATCAAATGAAGTAGTGATATGTGCATTGTGATTGTTAAGTTCCACAAAAGAATTCTGAGGCTTCATCTAAATGCTTCCATAAATATTTGAGAAAATGTTATCAATATTTTGTTTGTTTTTCCAATGTCCATTTAAAACTGCTAAACAAGTTTATCCAGTTGTGTTAGACACCAGGATACACTAACACTGGATACGCATGTCAAATGTTAACTTCATGCCTGCAAGAGCAGAGAAATTACAAACATTCACATTTTTGAGAGTTTTCACAACATTTTGCAAATATTTACATAGTAAAGATTTAACCCTGTAACTTAAAAATCTCTACTCCAATTCTTTCCATCTTAAGTGATTCTATATCCATTGCAAAAAGGCTATGGTGCTAATTTACACATGTCTAGATCTAAAGGTGTCTGAATTATACGAAATGAAATGTTTCATGAAATTTCCTGCAAAAATAAAATGACAGACTTTGAGCACGTAATTTTGAGAGGATACACCCTAAAGTCATGAAATTTGCCACATTTTTAGAACATCTATCATAACATAATCATGCCAAATTTAAGATATCTGGCCCAATAGACAGTAGAGGTATATGCAGATAAAAATGTTAATGAAATTCCCCCCAAAAAAATAAAATGAAAGGTTTTAAACACCTATAATTGTGAGGCAATCTATCCTAATTTCATGATATTCAACATATTAACTCCGCCCAGAAAATGAGCATGTCAGATTTCAGAGATCTAGCTCAACAGATGGCCGAGCTATGACTAAATTAATAAAATTTAAACTTTCTGCAAAATTCTGATGAAAGTCCATTAAATTTCATAGAAGTTCATCAAATTTCATTGAAATTCCACAACATCAGAATTTTCTCATTCCATACAGATCTATTCAGAAGTTTTAAATTCTGCTTTCATGACACAGTCTCAAACTGAGTAAAAATATAGATGATTTTTCAGGGCCTGTGCAAAATAAGTGTAACTCCCAACACAATGTGGCCAAGGAATGGTGGCAGATATGACCCAGGGAACCTCCCACGTAGGAAGTATTTCTAGGGTATTTCTAGCTCATGAGGAGTTCCTTATATCATTTATACTTATGGTTACTTTGCTGTCCTTGAATTATGGTTAGGTATGGGACCCACTACCCACTGCATGCAAAGACCACAGATGCCAAGTGTTTATGAGTGCATCCACCCTTTACTGAACAACAAACCTTACACTTCCATACTACATGTGAGATCCAGATATCACAATTCATTCTGCATTTGACTTTCTACAGGAAATCACCCCTTTCAGAGTTTCCCAGTTCCTATGCTCCTTTCTAAGCTAAGTTATATTCCAGCCCTCTTCAGCTGCTAAGATATATTCCTTTCCTGGGGTGCTGGGCTAACTCTTGACCACAATTGTAGGCTGGTCTTGGCTGAGCCATATCCAAACCTAGCCTCTTGCTGGGACTCATGATCACTCTAGCTCATCCAAGCAATTACCACTTTCTGTGTGGGGAATGTCTTCACCTTATACTTCCTGCCTTGACTCTTTCTGCACTTTCATTAGTAAAGGACACTGTTATCAGGATGGTCCATCTCCTCCTGACTTCTTCTTATTTATCTGTACTTAACTTGTCTCCCACTTCCGCTGTCCTAAAGGTGGTCCCACACTGCAGGGTCATCATGCCTGTAGAGCCTGGGGGGACACATGCCTCCCCAAATTCATACAAGTGTAGTGCCTTTTGAGCTGAAGAAGCCTGTAAAAGTGCCATTAAGTATTTCCCTTGGATTGATTTTGAATAATGTGCTTCCCACAACAATGACTGACATCCCTACTAAGCTCTATAGAAACGTAGACAATGACAGCAGAAAAAGACCAAAGCTCCATCTAGTGAGATCCTTGTGGAACACTTTAGCCTGTTTCTTATGTACAATCTGGCTTCAATGATATCCAGTGAACACAGCGACTGCGACTGAGTGCTTTCAAAAAGGGTGTCTCAATCACGGCACCTGTGTTCAGGGTTACCTGGCAGGGTAGCAACCGAATGCCTGGGTGGGTGAGGTAGGATGATGGGAAGCTATGCACGTGTACCCATGTGCACACACGTGGGGGAAGGAAGGGATGGGGATATGTGGGAGGATGTATGGCCAGGAAGCTGCTGAACTGGTTGGCTAGCGGTGGGAAGGTGGTCAGTTGGGATGTGCAGGGTAAAGGGTTTAGGTCTGGAGCACAGTGTTTTTTTTTCTATGCTGCCAGGCGGCTTGTTATTTTTTTATGAAATTTGCCCAGCCCGGACATGCACCTCCCTGGAGTTGAGAATCCTTTAGTAGGAGGTTGCGGGGCCAAACCCTCCCCACCATGGGGCACAGCCCCTGCATAAGTGTACTTGTCACCGCTTTGCAGTTTTCCATGAATGTATATTGCTGTAATTCATTTTGGCAATGTACACTCATTTCAAACGGCGATCACTATTCTGTGATCGCCATTATCACATAGAACCAGCTTCAATTCCATGAAAGTACTAGATACAATTCCTGGTGTTTACACTGCTGCTTGTTGAACTTCAGATTTTAGGTCAGGTAATGAGGACCTGGTGCCTGCATGTCGCCCATCTGCTAATTCCTCCCTGACATACTGTAGCTTGAGCAGGGATGCCAAAGGGCTAAGCAACCACATGCAACCATGCTTTCTCCAAGGCCCTGCCAGGCCTGTGCCCAAGCAGGCAATCAACTCTCCTGAGCTGGCTGGCTGCAGTCTTCCTGAAGTACTCTCTGCTTTAGGTCACCTCATTCCCCACAGGAAACAGATCTCCTATCTTGCCTGACAGTGTCCCTTCTAGCGAGAGCCTCGGCTGCTTCCTTGGATGTTGAGTTTTAAACAGGGACTCCTCTGACCTTGCCTCCCCACTAAGGTCTCCCTTGACATCTTTGTGAGGCCCAAGGGCCATCAAGTTGTCTCCCTTGGGGGTAATCTCCTGGGTTCTCACACCCACCCAGTATTCCCACTACATACTTCCCCTATATGGGTGAGTTACCATAAAATGTTTCCAGATCCCTTTCTCCAGAACACAACTATCATCTGCATCCCAGTAGTACCACTTAGGAAAGCCTCCCTCAGGTCCTTGAGCTATTAGCATGTGACATATATGTATACTGCTGCTATGTGCCCTTCAGCTCTCCAGGTGCCCCCTCCAGCTCTCTCTTCAGCTTGCAAAACCCTCCACCTCCTGACTGACTCCCTGGAACCAGCAGCCACTGTAATCCCTGACTCTACTGGTCCCAGGAGGACACCCTCAAGCAAGGTACAGATCGAGCGCACTGTACATTACTGAACAGCCGCTTCATGAGTAGCCCACAGGGACACTCACAAACTAAGCTACAGGTCTGGTGCATTGTGCAGCACTGTGCAGGGATCATCATGGGGTGCAACTAAAAAAGGCAAAAGCTAAAAGTATCAGTTGTTATATGTCTTTTTCAGGAAGTAAGAAAATAACTGGCAAAAAAGTACATTAATGTATCTATTAGAGTGAAGCCCAAGTGTAAAAAGTAGGAAATGACACATAATGATTAAAAGTCCCTGGAGCCTTGGTGAATCTGTATTGTGTTCCTGGGCTGAATGATCACGCAATGCAGTGTTAATGTTAACCTACAGTAATGTCAGCATTGTCTTGTCGGACAAAATAAAATAGCGACACAGTAATGCTTGCATATAGAATGCCAATATTAGGATAATGCCAACACTGCATTGCATGATGTTTCAAACCTTGAGGAACACCACACCACAAATTTGTTAAGGTTCCAGGGACTTTTAACCCTAATATTTATTTTCTATACTTTTCACATATTTATATTCGCTCCTGTTTTACCCAAGAACCCTGTATATTTCTGTACTCATGTCTATTCATCCCGAGTCTACCCCTACTATACATGGTACAGCCTGTCATTTTATGATTGAAATATACACATGTCCTGCACTATTTTGCATACTGCTGCACATAATGTGGCCCTAATTGCTAGAATCTGCTTTGTGCTTCACCATCTACTACCCTTTCCCTTGAAATCACTGTTCTATTTTGTGTACATTGTGTAGCGCTGATTCCCATTATACCAGGCTTTGTGTTCTTTATTTTGTATTCCTTTTTGTATCAGTGCTTATTATTGTATGTACATGGCTTTGTCTTACATTTTTATGTTTGCTTGCATGCATGTGCAAGAAACATAGTGCCATCATCCGAGATTTCGGAGGTGTGTCACCCCCTCCTCCAATTCAGTCAGTGTGTTGGCAGGCGAGGCCCTGTAAGCCAATGCATGCTGGAGCTGTCTATGACAAGCTCCAAAATGCAGTGGCATACAGTTGAAAGTGGGAGCTACACTTCAGTGAGCAGCAATAAGATATTGCCTGCTTATGCGCAGCTCCCCCTACACACACACACACACACACACACACACACACACACAGAAACGACGATACCGCGGTTGCCCCCGCATACACGTATAGCCGACAGGGGTGCCTAATCCCCCATCGTGTGCAGCCGCTCCCCCAAAGTTTTTCACATGCCACGCTGGGTGCCCACCCAGCATGGCAACTCATAGAATAGCCGACGGGGTGCCCAATCCCGCCGGCTCCACTGTCCTCACCCCCGAGTACAGGTGGCATGCTGGGAGCCCACCCCAGCATGGCAACTGATCATATGGCCGATGGGGGTGTCCAATCCCTCGCCGGCTCCACGCCCCCCAGTTATCTTTGTGCCACGCTGGGAGCCCACCCCAGCGTGGCAAACGCCCCACGCCGCCTTTTTTTTACCTGCAAATAAAACGTCCCACGGTGCTTCTCCCAGCCCCTCCCACAACCCGCACCCACCCACTGCACACCCTGCCTCCCCACACCCCTCACCCCATACTTACCTCCGGAGCTCAGCGCCGATCTTTGTGGACCGCAACACGCCTGCACTCTTCAAAGCCGACCGCAAACTGAGGAAATGCAGGTAAGCTGTATAATGGGCTAGATAGGGTTTTTCAACTTTATTGCATATCTCAGGATTTTAAATTTTTGCACCAAATTTTCAACATGGGGTTTTTGGGACCCTTCTCATGAATGCTGTTACTGTCATGGCGTTATTCGCCTGACGGGTGATTTCAAGTCACTGCAACGAAATCACCCTTCAGGCCTGAATAACACCATGACAGTGACATCACTCATGAGAAGGGGTCCCAAACCCCATGTTGAAAATTTGGTCAAAAATTCCAAAATGACTGTTTTACGAGCATGCGCTAAGCAGTTCCTACGCAGGCTCGTAGTTCACTAATTTCAATATTTTCACTCCAGATTTTCAGCATTGCCATTTTACCACGATTCTTATGAGTAATACAGCTGTCATTTTTCACATCTCACCCAAAATGTGTTTCCGCCTGCAGAGCATAATGGCGCAGTCAATGTGCTAAATCAATGTACAGGACAAATTAAGAAAATAACAGTGACACTGTTCATGAGCAGAGGTCTTAAATGGCTATGTTGAAAATTTGTGAAAAATTCCTAAAAATAACTGTTTTAATGAAAAGTGCTATAAGAGTTCCTACGCGAGATCGTAAGTTCGCAATTTTCAATATTTACCCAGATTTTCAACATTGCCATTTTACCGCACCTTCTTATGAGTAGTACAGCTGTCATTTTTCACATCTCACCCAAAACATGTTTCCCTTCATGAAGCTTAATACAATGGCGCAGTCGGTGCGAGATCAATGTACAGGACAAATTAAGAAAATCACAGTGACACTGTTCATGAACTGAGGTCTTAAATGGCTATGTTGAAAATTTGGTGAAAAATTCCTAAAATAACTGTTTTACGAGTGTGCTAGCAGTTCCTACGCACTGTAAGTTCGCGACTTTCAATATTTCTCACCAGATTTTCAACATTGCCATTTTACCACACCTCCTTATGAGCAGTACTGCTGTCATTTTTCACATCTTGCCTAAAATGTGTTTCACTTCATGTAGCGCACAATGGCGCAGTCGATGTGCAAAATCAATGTATGGGACACATTAAGAAAATCATAGTGACACTATTCATGAGCAGAGGTCTTAAAATGGCTATGTTGAAAATTTGGTGAAAAAATTCCTAAAAATGACTGTTTTATGAGCGTGCGTTGTGCAGTTCCTATGCATGCTTGTAAGTTTGCGAATTTAATGTTTTCACTCCAGATTTTCAACATTGCCATTTTATTACACTTTCTTATGAACAGTACAGCTGCCATTTTTCATATGTCGCTCCGAAATGTGTTACAATGTAGCTTAAATGGTGCTGTTGGTGCGAAACAATGTTTAGGACAGATTAAGAAAATCACAGTTACACTGTTCATGAGCAGATGTCTTAAAATGGCTATGTTGAAAATTTGGTGACAAAAGCCCATAAATGACTGTGTTATTAGTGAGCATTGCGCAGTTTCCACGCACCCTCGTAAGTTCACGACTTTGTAATATTTTCAGTCCAGATTTTCACCAGTGGCATTTTTCCACACTTCCTTATGAACAGTACAGCTGTCATTTTTCACAACATGGCTGAAGTGTGTTTTCACACTTTCAGCGCAGAGATGCGTGGTCGCTGTGGGAAATCATTGTTCGGGACAGATAAAGAAAATCACAGTGACACTGTTCATGATTGGAGGCACCAAAATGCCTGAGTTGACAATCTGCTGTAAAAATCCCCAACATAATTATATTATGGTGTGCTGTACAGTTTCTATGTACGCCATGACTTCGCCAGTTTTTAAATATTTTTACTGCAGATTTGCAACATTGCCATTTTTACACCTCCCCATGAACAGTACAGTTGTCATTTTTACATCCTGTTCGGAATGTTTTGCACCTGTGTTAAATGTCGAGTCACAGTATAAGCAGCTTTTGGCTAACAAACTGATATTGCCACTGTTCGAGGTGGGATCACAAAACCATGTTGAAAATTTGGAGGAAAATACCAACGAATGCCTGAGGTATTAGGGTTTTCCAACCATAACGCCCAACCCTGTAGAGAATGACACGCTGGACGGGCGGGCGGCAGGCGGGTGGATGCTGCCGCCGCCGCCGCCGGGGAGCGGTGGTGGGGCTTCGTGGGTGGTGGGTGGGGGACACTAGCCACCAGGGCTATCTTGGGGGATTTGTTCAACATTTACATCCCGCGATCGGATGTGCCACTGGACCACCAGGGATGAATTGGCAGGAAGGGGGTTTATTAAACAACTACTGCCCGCGATCGGCTTTTTGGTCCACTGGACCACCAGGGATGAATGCGGAGGAGGGGTGTTTATTAAACAACTACTGCCCGCGATCGGCTTTTCGTCCACTGACCACCAGGGATGAATGCGGAGGAGGGGGTTTATTGAACAACTACTGCCCGCGATCGGGCTTTTCGTCCACTGGACCACCAGGATAAGATCGGGTTACATTGCTGCCCGAGATCGGGCAGGTGGGGATTAAACTATGCCCGCGATTGGGCCGGTGGGGTGGTGGTGGGGATTGTACACCGTTTCACCCACGCATCGGGCCGCAGGGGCGCCGGTCTCGATGGCTGCTGCCTGGCAGGGTGCCAGGCGCAAGTCCCCGGGATCAGCGCACCTGCATACATTAAGACAAATGGGGCCATAATCAGATGCAAATGGCACCCCCGCGCTTGCATGAATTATGGCCCCATTTGCATGTCACCTTTTGAATATGATTTTGGCGGATGGCGTAATGGTACTCTGTGCCACCGCGTTGAATGCTCCACTCTGACAACTTGCGGTGGTGACAGTTCCACTGCGCTTATGCACAGTGGTTGTGGTTAGGAGGTGATATTCAAAGGAGTTGCTCAAGGGCACAACTCCATTGAATATCACTCTGGACACACCCCTGCGCAACTATTTTGTGCAGCGCAAGGGCTTGCGCCACAAAATAGCGCAGTTTGAATATCCAGCCCATTATTTAAAAATAGCTACAAAATATATTGTTTAGCATTTTCATTATAGTTGTATTGTAGCAAGATTGTTGTTGGACATGTCAACAGTGTTGCATTTAGATGCACATTTTTGTGTATAGCTATAATAGTTTATGAATAAGTTGTTTATTACATTGTAATAAGGTAGTGTAGTTTCATTAGTAGTGTATATATTAGTTAATTACTATCAGATGTGGGGTAATATCTGATGTTTTTCCTATTGAAAAGTCACATTCATGTTATACATGTACATACTGTATATATCATACACACACATATATATATATACATACACACACACATATATACATATATATATATATATATATATATATATATATATATATATATATATATATACACACACATACATATACATATTTATATATATATACCTGCACGGTAGTGCAGGTATAGTTAGGTTGGAGGCTACTTTAATGTTAAACCCCAAAGTTTTGCACTCTAATAACTTTGGAACTATTTGTCCACTTTGCCTGAAATTTTGCACGCATGCATCCAGCCATACATCTATGGATCTAGAAAGTTGCATTCTGATTGGATATTCGTCTGCGGAACTGTAGAGCATCCAAAATGTGAAAATTAGTCAACTTTTGTGCATTTCTTTGGTTGGGCATAGTGGACTGAAGAATGCATCTGAGTGGATTCAGATTTGCTTGTCTATATGTGGCCTGGGTTGAACTGGTGCTTTTTGTAGATTTGGTGAAAAAATATTGATCTGTTCAAAAATTATTCAACTGTTTCATGTTCCATTATAGCCTATGAGAAATGGTATATGTGCATTGCGAAAACTTTCGTGATCACATTTTTGTTGTCGTGCTCCCTGAATTTGTTTTCATGCTGCTGCCATCTTGTTTTCAGTTAACGAGAGACAAAAAACATTGTAACTCAAAAAATAATGTCCTTTGGTAAACACCAACAGCTGTGTTAACCAAATTGGGCCCTGAGAAACATGACCCTGGCATTAGTTCTTCACCAGGTGGTCTAGAAAAATGTTTTTCAAACTTTTTCCACCATTCAGCCATTTTGTTGCCCTCGACAACATTTTTTTTCTTGCCGCAATAATCAATGATAAAAAGGAACCTCAACAAACTTCTGTGCATGACAACATTTCCATTATAGAGTTAGGAGTGCCATGAACACATTAAAGTTATTGCAAAAACACTGCACAAACACATTTTCTCATGTGTTGTTTTCTTTGTCACTTCATTGTGCCAAGATGGATTGTGCTTTGGGGCTGAAATTTGCAGGGTGGCAAGCCCTGGTCCCACAGATGTGCATTTTAGTGGTTTGGTCCCAAAACATTCAATGGACGCATAGTTACAATGTTCTGAAGTTGAGAAATGTTGCATAGGATAACATTGCGGCACCTGCGGCGCCTTTTGGAGCCCATATCTCGAAAAAGAAGAGCGATACCGACTGCTGACCCAAATTTTTCGGACAATTCCAATCAGATTGGACCTTCCTCTTGGATTACTTACACCCTCTACTTACACTACTTACACCCTTACTTTGCTCGAGATTCATGGTTTAAATTCTTCCTTGTGGTTTCTGGTGGTGAGAGGACCTGGGTGTCCACATTTCTATTTACTCTATTTACTCTTTGAAAGAATATTATTTGGATTTTTATTTCTTTGACTCCATCTGAGTAGACTTTGATCTTTTATTTTGGGCAGTAAGAGTGCCTGGACTTCTCCTCCCAGGCTGTGAGAGGGCTTGGGGTGGGAATTCATAATTTTTGTTCTGCATTGCCTGTGAGAGGGACTGCAGGAGTTCCTGAGCAAGTGTGGGATTGAATTATCCATATAGTGTGGATAGGGTTGTATTTTAATTGTGTTTTATTATTTGTTTGGGTGGGTATTTTCATTTATTTATTAGTTTTGTTCTGTCTGAGTTGGGTAATTTTATTACAGCTGTTTGGGGGTCTTCTTTGGGTTGGGTGCTTAGGTGTTGTGTATTCTGGTACTGGATTCGCTTGTGGATATGAAGCCTCCTCCCAGTCGGTGCACTATTTTTCCTCCACCCCTTCTCCTCCATCCCTCCCCTCCATTGATGTTGTCAACTTACCAGTACT
Organism: Neoceratodus forsteri; assembly: GCA_016271365.2. NCBI lineage: Eukaryota > Metazoa > Chordata > Ceratodontiformes > Ceratodontidae > Neoceratodus > Neoceratodus forsteri. The sequence continues at coordinate 176,385,009 of CM057456.1, read as the reverse complement.
GTCGGCACTGGGTATTGTTTGCAGGGGGTGGAGGAGTGCGGACTGGAGGACGAATGAACAGGTCTCTCACATTGGGGTAGTTAGGCTAGAAGACGCCTGGGATGAAATGGAGTCTGGAACATGGTGCACCATGTCTAGTCCCCATACCAAGGGCACTGCCACTTGTGGTGGGCAAGTAGTCTGGGTGGCCCTTGAAGCTCACGTCCAACTTGAGCAGTGTTATGCAATGCCAGATCTATTAAGAATAAGACTGCAATTATTGCAGATCTTGTTGGAACAATGATCTGGCTTGCATCACCGAGACCGGCTGATGAAAATCGGCCCCATATTGCGCTGCACTGGCCGGGCACGGTGATACACCGCCGAGATTGATCATGGAGGGGTGGCAGTTTGTTTCAAGACCGAAGTTGGGCCTCACGAGTGTACCAGCTGAGGAGGCTGAATCATTTGAGGTACCGTGGTGGCAGGTGTAGGTTGTAGGATAGCTCTCATCTGCCATCCACCTGAGATGAGAAGTTATTTCTGCAGGAAGTAGCAGATTTCGTGGTCTATATGGCGCTGGAGTTGCCCAGACTGATGGTTCTGGGTGACTTCAATGCCTGGGTGATGACTAACTCTGCAATTTGGACAGCACTTCATCCACCTGATGACATCATCACTGGCCCTTACACAGTTTGCTACTCTGCTACCCATAAACATGGTAACTTTCTTGATTTGGTCTTCCTCCTGGGGATTGAGGCCTCGACTTGGGGTGGAACCGTCGATTGGTCCATCACTACACCGTGAGGTTCAACTTTGTGCCCCCCTTCAAAGGTCTGCCCCTGTGGAGATGATCAGTTACCGCCCTTTATGGGAAGTGAGCCCTGAAGGCCTAGCAGAGGTGATTGACCTCTCAGAGTTTCCTGTGGCCAGCTCAAGTCCATAAACTTTGATCATGGCCTATAATAAGGCCATTTCTATAGCTCTGGACTTAATTGCTCCTGTCCATGTTTGTCCTCTCCCCCTTAGCCCTTGGGCCCCTTGATTTGATGGGTCTTGAGGGAGTTGAGGTGATTAGATGAAGGTTACAGCAGCATTGGTGGAAATCAGCCCTGGATGTGGACCACCTAGACTGGTTGAGCATTATCAGACTTACAATCAGCAATCTCCCATAAGAAGGCAGAATTCCTGCCCTGGGAGATTGCTGCCACCAGAACCAACCAGCCTCAGCTCTTCTGAGCTGTAGATAGGTTTTTGCAAGTGGAGGCGATGAACTTGCTTGGATTTTTGCGAATAAGGTGGCTGACATCAGGTCCGAGATCCTCATGACTCGCTCTGTGTTGGATGCTGTTAATCGGTGCTTGGTCACCTCACCTTGAGCTTCCTGGAGTACCTTTGTCTTGCCTGAGTTTGTGGATCTCATGTGGATTGTCCAGGGTATGCACCCTACATGCTGTAGTTTAGATCTGGGCTCAACTTCCCTGATTATGGGTTGTTGTGATACTGTCGGCCCAGTCCTGGCACAGATAGTCCGTGCCCTTGAATCGGTGAATTTCCAAGCCCTGAAGGAGGTGGTGGTAACACATAGAAACATAGAATTTGACGGCAGATAATGACCACTTGGCCCACCTAGTTCTGCCCATTTCCCTACCTAACGGATAAAGCTGCAGATCCTAGTTAATCAACAGCCTACTTCTCCTACCCCACCCACTAGAATTGCCTTTATGTCTGTCACATGCATTCTTGAATTTCACTGTTTTTGACGCTCGACTTCCTCAGGAAGGCTGTTCTATGTATCCATTAACCCTATCTGTGAAGAAATACTTCTTCACATTACCTCTGGAGCCGCCCACCCTCTATCTTCAAATTGTGCCCCTGTTTTTGCACATCTCTTTTCTGAAAGATGCTACCCTCTTGGACTTTGTTGAGTCCCTTGTGGTATTTGAAAGTTTCTATCATGTCCCCCTCTCCCTCCTTTCCTCAAGGCTATACATCTTTAGTTCCTTTAGTCTTTCTTCATATGTCTCAGATGCAGACTGCATCATTTTGTTGCCCTCCTCCGACAGCCTCCACCCTGTCTATGTCCTTTATGTGAGATGGGGTCTCCAGAACTGTACACAGTACTCCAGATGTGGTCTTACCAACTGTCGGTACAGAGGGCCAACAACTTCCTGTTTTCTATTGGTGATGCCTCTCCCTATGCATCCCAGTATCCCCCAGCCCTTACTGCCTTTCACATTGCTGGCCCACCTTAAGGTCGCCTGATATGACTACCCCAGGTCCTTTCCATTTTTGTTGTTGTCTGTATCTCACCCCCCATTGTATACTCTTCCCCTGGGTTTTTGTTTCCCAGTTGCATTACTTTGCACTTCTTTGCATTGAATCTAAGCTGCCATACATTTAACCATTCCTCCAACCTTGCCAAGTCCCTTTTCATCCTTTCCACCCCACCTTGTGTATCAACCCTGTTGCAGATCTTTGTGTCATCTGCAAAGAGACATACTTTATCTTCCAGTCCCTCTGCAATGTCACTTATAAAGACATAAAAAAGGACCGGCCCCAGTACTGAACCCTGAGGTACCCCACTAGTAACCCTCCTTTCTTCACTGTGGACTCCATTTACTATTACCCACTGTGTCCTGTTGTCCAACCAGTGTTTTACTCAGGCTACCACCCTAGGACCCACTCCCTGGCTGGCTAATTTGTTTATTAATCTTGTGTGGACTGTGTCAAATGCCTTGCTAAAGTCTAGTTCAGCCATGTCCACAGCCCCTCCCTGGTCTCACTACTTGGTCACCCAGTCAAAGAAATCAATTAGATTTGTCTGGCATGACCTTTCCACTGTGAATCCATGCTGCCTTGGGTCCTCTGCCCCACTGGCCTCTAGGTACTAAACAATTCTTTCCTTCAGAAGTGGTTCCATCATTTTCCCTACCACTGAGGTCAAACTGACAGGTCTGTAGTTTCCTGCCTCTGTCTTGCTCCCACTTTTGTGAAGGGGAATCACATCCGCCATCCTCCAGTCCTCAGGTACCACCCCATCCTCCCATGATTTATTAAAAAGAGTAGTCAGTGGTGTTACTTGTTCTTCCCTTAGTTCTTTTAAAATTCTGGGGTGAATACCATCAAGCCACATTGTTTTATCCACCTTCAATTTTAAGAGTTCTTTCAGAACCCTTTCTTCTGTGAAAGGACTAATATCAACCCCCTATCCAGAGTGCTTCTTTTGACTGGATTAGGTATTTCCCCCTGCTTTTCCATTGTGAATACCTAAGTATTTGTTCCGTATCCCTGCTTTTTCACTGTCGCTCTCTGCCCAGCCACCTTCCTCTTTGTTCAGCCTCAGTATCCCTGCCTTTGTCTTTCTTTGCTCCCTAATGTACCTATAAAAGGTTTTATCCTCTAACTCATTGCCTACACAGGCTCACTCTGAGATTACACCACTTGTCTCCTGAATTCCTGTATACTTTTACAGTGAATCCTGGGCCTTTCTAACAAACAGCTCATAGTCAGCATGTCACAAACAAATTTAATAGCTCATTAACTGTACATGTTAGACACAAAGTATGAGCAGCAGAGTTATTCAGCACAAAATTGACTTTCCAATGGTGGTATGCATGTAATAATAAGTAATTTAGTTTTTTTCTATGCTGGTTGAAACCGGAAAAAAATTATTTTTTTCACTAAAAAAAGGCAACATAAGCCATTTTTTATTGGAAAATATGTCAAATATCAACACCAAATTAAGCATACAGACATTAGATAGTGTTTTACTATTATGTTTGTTAAAAAAAGATATCTTTTTACTATGAAACATAATTTTTCCCCATTTCAGTCAAGGTGCTTTGGTGAGATTTGAGGGATGAATCTCAACCGCACACACCATATCATAAACAAATGCATATAACTCCAAAAGTATACATGATACAAGCAAAGTATCAGCATGAAAGATGATCAGCACAAAACTGCTTTCCCAGCGATGCTGTGCGATCAATTGTAATCAATAAGTTTTTTTTTTATGCCTGCTGAAGTGTCAAAAAAGTGCATTTTATTCAAGCTGCTTAGGTTAGACTTGATGGAAAAAATGTCAGCCATACACACCATACCATAAACAAATGCATATAACTCCTAAGGTATACATGACACACACAACGTATCAGTGGCACAGTTGTTCCACACAAAATTGCCTTTCCAACGGTTCTATGCAATCAGCTGTACTCAATTTTTTTTTTGTTTTATACTGGCTAAGATACCCAGAATGTGTGTTTTTCTCAAAGTGCTTAGGTGGTTCAAGATTTAGAAAATGTCATAAACAAATATGAATAACTCCTAAAGTGAACATGATACACACAAAGTGTCCGTGGCAAGGTTGTTCAGCACAGCATTACCTTTCTAATGGTACTATGCAGTCAATTCTAATCAATTCTGGCTGGCAAGTAATTTTAAAATATGTGAGTGACTTCTCCAGATGTTTCTAGGGCACACAGGAAGTCTGTAGGTGACTTCTGTAGGCGTCCTGCGACACACTGAAGTTAGATTTGCTGACGCCACAGACGCTTTCTAGGAGGCAACCGAGTTGGCTATCTTTTCCTCGGTTTGGGCCTTTGCTATTCTGACTGCCTTACCCGCTTTCTTCTGCTTTAACTGGTACAGTTCTCTGTCCTGCTCCTTCTGTGTTTCCTTATACTTCCTGAATGCTATCTTTTTCCCTTACCTTCCCCGCCACTTCTTTTGAGAACCATAGTGTTTTTTTCTTTCATTTTGATTTGTTTATTTGCTTCACACAAAGACTTGTTGCCTATGTGATGGTGGTTTTGATGTTTCTCCATTGTTGCTGCACCCCACCTTCTTGCTTGTTTGTTAGTGCTTTTCTGAGGCACTCTCCCATTTTGTCAAAATCAGTCCTCCTGAAGTCCAGTACCTTCACTTTTGTGTGGCTTGACTCTACAGCTAAGTTTATTGTGAACCATACTGTTTGGTGGTTGCTTGTTCCCAGATGGCTACCCACTTCAAGATCAGAGATCTCTCTCTGTCCCCATTTGAGAGTACCAAGTCTAAGATTGCTCTCTCCCGAATGGGTTCCAAAACTAGCTGTCTGAGGCATGCCCCCTGTAGGGCATCAAGAATAGCACTGCTCTTGGATGTGGCTGCAGCAAAGGTGCTCCAGTCAATATTTGGTATATTCAGGTCCCCCATCAGCAGTATCTCCCCCTTCTCTGCCATCCCAAGGATGCCTTCAGTCATTTCCTTGTCCATTTCCTCCCCCTGAGACGGGGGTCTGTATACAACCCCTGTGTGGATTGTGGAGCCATTTCCAGTCTCCAGGGTGTCCCACAGTGCCTCCTCTCCTCCCTGTTCACCCTTTAGTTCTGTTGCTTTTATCCCTTCCCTTACATAGAGAGCTACTCCTCCTCCTCTTCTTCCCTCCCTGTCCCTCCTTTAGATTGTGTACCCTGGTATGTTGACATCCTAGTTATGGTTCTCTGTGTACCATGTTTCTGTGACTGCCACAATATCCAGGCATCCCTCTTCCATCAAGGCCACCATTTCAGGGAGCTTTTTACCTAGACTACGGGCATTGGTACTCATTACCCTCCATTTTTTATGGCTTTACTGTATTTCTTCTTTGGATCCGGACTCTCTGGCCAACTACAGACCAATCTCAAACCTTCCCTTTATAGGGAAGGTAATTGAGAAAGTAGTAGCAGTACAGCTGGAGGACCACTTGACCATCCATAACATCTACAATCCCTCCAGTCCAGTTTTTGAAAGAGGCACAGTACCGAGACTGTGCTGGTTTGGGTGCTCAATGATCTCCTGATGGCAGAGATCAGAGAAGCCATTCTATCTTGGTGATCCTTGATCTCTTCAGCTTTTGACACTGTGGACCATGGGGTATTGCTTGGGCACATGTGATCCATCTGTGGCCTGACATGCAGGGCCTCAGGTGGTTTACATCTTTCCTTACTGGCAGAAGTCAGAGAGTGGTGTCTGGGATTTTTCCTCTGACCCATTCTGTCTGCCATGTGGGTGCCTCAGGGTTCAGTGCTGTCCCCATATTGTTTGCAGTGTATATGCTGCCCCTCAGAGACATTGTAAGACAGTATGGGCTGAGGTTTCACTGCTATGCTTGATGATACCCAGCTCTACTCTGCTCTTTTGCACCTGACCAGGATAGTGCTGTCTCGGTATTTAACAACTGCCTTATTGAAATCCAGGATTGGATGAATTGAGCTGGTTAAAGTTGAATGCTGGAAAGACCGAGGTGATGACAGTAGATCCTGGTCACTGGATAGAAGGGTTTGGGCTGGTCAGCCTCTGGACTTTTTCTTGGGGCTCCCCAGATCCTTTCCTGTGAACGGGTGCGAGATCTGGGGGGTAGTGCTTGACGACGGCTGACTTTACGAGCTCAGGGAGTCGCTTGGCCATCAAGTCTTCCTTTATCATCTTAGAATATCTCCAGGATCAAGCACCTTGTTCAGTCTGGGATTTACTTACATTGGTCCATGCTTTGTGACCTCACACCTTGATTATTGCAACTTCCTGTACTTAGGGCTTACTCTGATGATATTCACCACCTGCAGCTCATGAGAATGTTGCAGCACAATTGTTGATGGGGGCTTCTCAAGCCTCCCATATCACTACTGTGCTGTACAATTTGCAGTGGCTGCTGATTCAGTGGCAGATAACCTTTAAAGTTAGTTTACTGACTTATAAAGCCCCCATGGACTTGGCCCTGACTACCTGAAAGAGCTTTCTCTGTGCCCTATCGCCCCTGAGCAACAGCTCTGTTCAGCTGACATGGTTGCTGAGATTCCAAGGTGTCCTTGAATTCAAGCAGGGCCTGTGCATTTATGTACATGACCCTTCCTTTGGAATTCTCTACCCCATCAGCTACAGGAGTGCACGACTGTGTGAGATTTCGAACAGGCATTGGAAACCTTTTTATAGTCAGGCCTTTACTGGCTCCGAATAAGTATGACCCCTTAAACTGTTGCTATTATTATTATTCTTGTTGTGTTCATTGATTTTACTATTGCTGTTTTATCTTTTGTAAAGCACCTTGATAGTTTAAAAGGCGCTTACGTGAAATAAAGTTATTATTACATTACACTGTAAATAAACAGCTTGGTCTTTTGGCTTGAAATTTACAGGGTATAAAGGGGGTGTCCCAGAGATGTGAATTATGCTGTTTAGGCATAAAAAAAATAATCAATTCCATAGATATGCCATAACAAAGTTGAGATTTTTCCCATAAGGATAACATTGCAGCACTCACAGCACTTTTCGGTGCCGTATCTTGGAAACGATGCAAGATACAGACTTATCTTGTGTGGAGGCTTTGCTGTCATGATTACAACAGCACTGGAATTTTTTCATAGCTGCTACAATTGCTGAGACATTGGCACATTAGTGTTAAAAGTGTTCCTTGCCCTATAGGGCTGTTGTATGGCTCTGTATTTAAGTGTAAGTGGGAGCACAGAGCCTCAAGGGCCCACGTTCCCACATACAGATGCCATTATGCAAAAAAATGGGCACCGTGAAGGGAGCACAGGGCCTGGAGGGCCTATGCTCCCACAAACACATACCACTGACCACTTACTGTACATTACACTTTCTCAAAAGAAGGGAAATTCATTGCAGAAAAGCCTGTTAATGATGTTAGGTTACCACCCCACCACCCTTACCTCCCCATCCACCAATCTCTACAGGCACCAACAGGCATTTGGGGTGTTTCATGGGGTAATCAGACCTAACTCTCACCCCATTCTCCTACACTATAGAGTGTCAGCTTGTTTACACATGGATAAAAGTCATAGATTACACCTGCACTGGATGACCCCATGGCATGCCCCAATGCCTGTTGGTGCCTGTAGGTTGGGGTGGTAACCCCAACATTGAATTTCCAAACTTTTGTCACTGTGACATCAACCGTAACTGACGCATTAACTGAGTTTTTTGCAATGAGTGATATGTGTATATATATCTTAGAGCGAGAGAGAGAATATTTGATGGCAAAGTGTCATATACAAGGAAATATTACCATGGAAGGGGAAAAGAGATCATAAAGTCAAAGGGTCAGTTAGGCCTGAAGATGGTAATATTTCATGAGTACATGTGACTTTGTAGTTTGTATATTTTTATATGAATTTACAATAAGGTCTGGGGTTTCCAGTGTTAGTATGAATTGCTGGATGTGTTACTGAAGTTTAGGGCTTTTCATAGTGCAGTGGTATGCCTAGGCACCTTGTGTGGAAATGTTTTCTGTAGTGTAGTAGTATTTGGGGTATTTCATGGTTTATCCTTGAAGTATTTCCATTCTATAGGAGCCTCATAGTGTGTTCAGGATGGTGCTAGGAAGTGGCATGGCATGCAGTCTGGAGCAGCTGCAGTGTGTGGTTGGAAGTGATGGTTTGGAGCAGGGTGCAGTGTGTGGTTGGAAGTGATGGTTTGGAGCAGGGTGCAGTGTGTGGTTGGAAGTGATGGTTTGGAGCAGGGTGCAGTGTGTGGTTGGAAGTGATGGTTTGGAGCAGGTGGTGGTTGGAAGTGATGGTTTGGAGCAGGTGCGATTGGAAGTGATGGTTTGAGCAGGCAGTGTGTGTGGTTGGAAGTGATGGTTTGGAACAGGGTGCGGTGTGTTTGACTTGATGGTTTGGAGCAGGTGCGTGTGTGTGGTTGAAGTGATGGTTTGGAGCAGGGTGTGTGTGGTTGGAAGTGATGGTTTGAACAGGGTGCGTGTGTGGTTGGAAATGATGGTTTGGAGCAGCTGCAGTGTGTGGTTGGAAGTGATGGTTTGGAACAGGTGTAGTGTGTGGTTGGAAGTGATGGTTTGAGCAGGGTGCAGGTGGTTGGAAGTGATGGTTTCGAGCAGGGTGCAGTGTGTGGTTGGAAGTGATGGTTTCGAGCAGGGTGCAGTGTGTGGTTGGAAATGATGGTTTGGAACAGGGTGTGGTTTGACTTGATGGTTTGGAGCAGGGTGCGGTGTGTGGTTGGAAGTGATGGTTTGGAGCAGGGTGCAGTGTGTGGTTGGAAGTGATGGTTTGGAGCAGGGTGCAGTGTGTGGTTGGAAATGATGGTTTGGAGCAGCTGCAGTGTGTGGTTGGAAGTGATGGTTTGGAACAGGGTGTAGTGTGGTTGAAGTGATGGTTTGAGCAGGGTGTGTGGTTGGAAGTGATGGTTTGAGCAGTGGTGTGTGGTTGAAGTGATGGTTTTACAGGGTGCAGTGTGGTTGGAAGTGATGGTTTCAAGCAGGGTGCAGTGTGTGGTTGGAAGTGATGGTTTGGAGCAGGGCAGTGTGTGGTTGGAAGTGATGGTTTGAGAAGGGTGCAGTGTGTGGTTGGAAGTGATGGCTTGGAGCAGGTGCAGTGTGTGGTTGGAAGTGATGGTTTGGAGCAGGTGCAGTGTGTGGTTGAAGTGATGGTTTGGAGAAGAAGTGTGTGGTTGAAGTGATGGTTTGGAACAGGGTGCAGTGGTTGGAAGTGATGGTTTGGAGCAGTGTGTGGTGGAAGTGATGGTTTGAGCAGGGGTGTGTGGTTGGAAGTGATGGTTTGGAGCAGGGTGCGTGTGGTTGGAAGTGATGGTTTGGAGCAGGGTGCAGTGTGTGGTTGAAGTGATGGTTTGGAGCAGGTTGCAGTGTGTGGTCCGAAGCAGCATTCCAGAGAGGCAGTCAGGAGGTTGTTGTTCTGGCATAGGAGCCAGCAGCTGGAGCAGCATGTAGAGAAGAAGAAGGAGTGTTTAGCCAGTTGAAATGAGTGCTGAGCATCAATTAAATGGCTGTTTGGTAAATAAGGTTTTAAGGAGGTGTGTTTAGGTTAGGTACATTTTTGGGGGTAGATGTTTGTGTTGGTTTGTAGGGGCTGTAGTGGAGAGATTCTTAGGTCTTTAATGTGGTTGTGACATGCATTTTTAAGGTTACAGCTACATGTACTATTAAAGGAAAACTGAGCAAAGCAGTGCCTGCAATCACCAGGGCTGCAGAAATGCCTAATTAACATACCCTGTAAAGTTTAAAATCACTGCAGCTAACCTTTGCAAAGTTATTATTTGCTTGTAATGTGGTCCTGGATGCGCCATTTCTAAGGTGCCACTGCACTGGAAGACACAGTGTGACCTTACTACCTCCCGGATCATCCTGTCCTTTGCCGGAATGCTCATTCGTGAGGAGCGAGGCACATTTAAACTGAGTAAAACTAAACTATGACCCATGTAGAGGTCTTTGAGCTGTACCTCTACAAGTAATTCCCATTGAAATCAGAGCAGTGTAAGGTGCATAAATTTATTTTTAAAAATTCCAGCTTCGAGCTCGGCATGCTAATTGGGCATTTCTGCAGCCCTGGTAATTGCAGGCACTGTTTTGCTCAGTTTTCCTTAAGGTTGCTGTTACAAGTGTTATATGGATTGCTGTTTCATTTATTATGAAGATTTAAAGGTTGTTTATATTGTGTTTGTTAGATATTAATGCATTATTGTGTGTTAATAACACATTAAGAAAGCGTAGCAGTTAATTGGTTGCATATCTGCTAATTGAGTACCAGCAGCTGTAAAACACATTTCAGGACACACTGACAAGGTGCCACTTATCTGGTTTTGAGATGGTGGTAGACTGGCCCTCAACATTTGGGATCAAAATGATCAACATTGGCCAATTTATAAGTAAGAAGAAAATAAAACTTCAAAAATATATTATGCAGCTGCACAGTATGTGCATTTCAGGACTTTGTTTTCTCAAATGCTGAAAAAAAAACAAATGGCATACACATTTTCTAAGTCCAACAAAAAGAAATATTTAAAGCAGCAAAATGGTGGCAAAAATTAACTGTCAAAGAAAGTTAGGGCTCATATGTAGTATGTAGTGATACAGAGAGAGAGAGAGAGAGAGAGAGCAGCAGCCAAAGCTTCCTTAAATCAAGGAGGTTATTTACTAGACTACACTGAATTGAATTATTACTTTTTGGACTTGTGTAAGTAACTAGTATTGATTCTCTGCTTTTGGGGTTGCCTTTTCTTAGTTTAACTTTAATTTGCCAGGGAGGAACTGTAGCTGGGAGATATTTGCAGTCATTTGTGACTAAACCTGTTACTTAACCTCTGTAAAATAGGTGTCTGAAAGGAAGGAAGGCACTGCCTGGGATGGAGGGTCAGAGTTGTAGTTGATTGTTTCTGGAGGGCACAGGTTTACTCCCACCCACCCTACCTCTCACCCCACCCACCCCAAGCGCATAACTTCCTTTTATAGCAGGGGTTCTGACATCACTTCCCAAAACTGCTAACAACATACACCTGTTCATATCCTAAAAGGCACAGTGCACTGAATAGGGGGCAGAGACACTCACAAGCTTGCACACACTAAAACAAGAACAAAAGAAAAGCATCTGTAACAGGAAGGGACACAGACATGTGGGAAGTGGTGCAATGTACTGGCTGTGGAGCAGCAGTCTTCTGGGAGACATTCTGGAGACTGCGTCACTGCCCTATTTGCAGGGACCTCTCTGGTCTGAGGAAGGAAGTTGTTTGTCTCCATGCTGACCTGGCAAGGATTTGGGAAACCTGCTCCCACACACAAGGACCACCCAGGCCACCACCACTACCTCAGAGGTTGCCAAGAAAGAGGAGTGGCTGGACCACGGGGTGCAGGGAGGGTGAGGGTGGTGGAACAGAGGTGCATCAGTCCAGTTGTGCCTCCACAATTTATTTGCCACTCTGGCGGAGCATGGTTCCTCTATGGAGGCACCTGCAGTGGAGACCAAGGATGATGCTGGAAACTTCCACAATGGAGACCCACAGGAGGGTGGTACAGGACCCTACAGGAAAGGAAACAACCCTGGTGGGGGACCCAATTGTTAGGGGTTAGAACTGGGGAGGGAGAGGGAAAGGAGCTACAGTGCCTGCCTGGCGCCATGGCTTGAGGACAGGAAACGAATCTCAGGATTGTGGAGTAGCTGAAAGGAGGAGTGAGCTGGATGTCATTATCCAGCTAGAGACAAATGACCTGGCTGAAAATTGGATCAGAGCAGGCAACAGGAGTTTGTGGAGTTGGGAGGGGCCTTTGACAAGAAGCACACATGGTAACTTTCTAGGAAGTGTTACCTATCTATGGCATGGATGAGGTTAGGTACTCTGCACCATGGGATTCAATGACTTCTGAAAACTGGTGCAGAGCCCAGGATTTGGCTTCATTGGGGACTGAGGCTCCACCTGGAGGGATGCAGACCTATACTGGCATGATGGCCTGCATCTATCCAGGAAGGAACCAGGATCCTAGGTGATAGGTTTAAATGCTTCATTAACAAGCATTTAAACTAGCCAAGGGGGGGAGGCACTGAAAAGGGGAAGGGAAATCCTAGCCCCCCCAAAAAATCAGGATAGTTAGTGAGGTAAACATCAAGATAGAGCAGTCGATAGGGAGAAGGGCAGGGGTAAATGGAGAAAAAGACATGGCTGTAAGGTCAGGGATGGGGAAAAAAGAAATAAAGCAATAAAAAATGGAGGGTAATGAGTACCAATGCCTGTAGTCTAGGTAAATAGCTCCCCAAAATGGTAGCCTTGATGGAAGAAGAGGGATGCCTGGATATCATGGCAGTCGCAGAAGCATGGTACACAGAGAACCATGACTGGGATGTCAACATACCAGGATACACAATCTACAGGAGGGACAGGGAGGGAAGAAGAGGAGGAGGAGTATCTCTTTATGTAAGGGAAGGGATCAAAGCAACAGAACTAAAGGGTAAACAGGGAAGGGAGGCGAGGAGGCACTGTGGATCACCCTGGAGACTGGAAATGGCACCACAATCTGCACAGGGGTTGTTTACAGACCCCCATCTCAGGGGAGGAAATGGACAAGGAAATGATAGAAGGCACCCTTAGGATGGCAGAGAAAGGGGAGATATTGCTAATGGGGGACCTGAATATGCCAGATGTTAACTGAAGCACCTTTGCTGCAGCCACATCCAAGAGCAGGGCCATTCTCGATGCCCTACAGGGGGTATGCCTCAGACAGCTAGTTTTGGAACCCACTTGGGAGGGAGCAATCTTAGACCTGGTACTCTCAAATGGGGACAGAGAGAGGATCTCTGATTTCGAAGTGGGTAGCCATCTGGGAACAAGTGACTACCAAACAGTGTGTTCACCATAAACACAGCCTTAGAGTCAAGCCATACAAAAGTCAAGGTACTGGACTTCAGGAGGGCTGATTTTGTCAAAATGGGAGAGTGCCTCAGAAAAGCGCTAGCAAACACAAGAAGGTGGGGTGGAGCAACAATGGAGAAACATCAAAATCGCCATCACAGAAGCAATAAACCTTTGTGTGAAGCAAATAAACAAATCAAAATGAAAGAAAAAAACACTATGGTTCTCAAAAGAAGTGGTGGGGAAGGCTAGGGAGAAAAAGATAGCATTCAGGAAGTACAAGGAAACACAGAAGGAGCAGGACAGAGAACCGTACCAGTGAAAGCAGAAGGAAGTGGGAAAGACAGTCAGAATAGCAAAAGCCCAAACTGATGTAAAGATAGTCAACTCAGTTAAGAAGAGGGATAAAACCTTTCATAGGTACATTATGGAGCAAAGAAAGACCAAGGGAGGGATAGTGAGGCTTAATAAAGGGAAGGAGGTGGGCAGAGGGTGACAGTGAAAAAGCAGGGATACTGAACAAATACTTCTGCTCAGTATTCACAAAAGAAGATGAGTGGAGGTACCTAAACCAAACATAGAAGCACTCTGGATAGGGAGTTGATACCAGTCTATTCACAGAAAATGGTCCTGAAAGAACTCCTAAAACTGAAGGTGGACAAAGCAATGGGGCCTGATGGGATTCACCCAGAATTCTAAAAGAACTAAGGTAGAACTAGTGACACCACTAACTACCCTTTTAACAAATCATGGGAGGATGGTGTGGTACCTGAGGACTGCAGGAGGGTGAATGTGATTTCCCTTCACCAAAGGTGGAGCGAGCTGGAGGCAGGAAACTGCAGAAACTAAAGACCTGTTAGTTTGACCTCGATGGTAGGGAAAAATGATGGAATCACATCTGAAGAAAGAATTGTTGAGTACCTAGAGGCCAGTGGGCACAGGATGACAGGCAGCATGGATTCACAGTGGGATGGTCTTGTCAGACAAATCTAATTGATTTCTTTAACTGGGTCACCAAAGTAGTAGATCAGGGAGGGGCTGTGGACATGGCCTACCTAGACTTTAGCAAGGCATTTGACACAGTCCCACAAAAAAGATTAATAAACAATTTAGCCATCCTGGGAGTGAGTCCAAGGGCTTTAGCCTGGGTAAAACACTGTCTGGACAACAGGACACAGAGGGTAATAGTAAACAGAGTCCATTCCGAAGAAAGGGGATTACTAGTGGGGTACTGCAGGGTTCAGTACTGGGTTGGTCCTCTTATGTCTTTATGTGATATTGCAGAGGACTGAAGGGAAAGTATGCCTCTTTGCAGATGACACAAAGATCTGAAACAGGGTTGATACACAAGGGGAGTGGAAAGAATGAGAAGGTACTTGGCAAGGTTCGAGGAATGGTCAGAAATTTGCAGCTTAGAGTCAATGCAAAGAAGTGCAAAGTAATGCACCTGGAAAACAAAACCCAGGGAAGAGTGCACAATGTGTGTGTGTGGGGGGAGGCACTAACAACAACAAAATGGAAAGGGACTGGGTAGCTATATCAGGTGACCAAAGATAAGCAAGCAATGTGAGAAGGCAGTAGGAGGGTTGGGGGATACTGGGATGCATAGGAGAGGCATCACCAGTAGGAAACAGGAAGTTGTTATCCCTCTGTACAGACAGTTGGTGAGACCCCATCTGAAGTACTGCATGCAGCTCTAGGGACCCCATCTCTGCAAGGACATAAACAGGATGGAGGTAGTCCAGAGAAGACCAACTAAAATGGTGCAGGGTCTGCACCAGAAGCCATATGAAGAGAGACTAAGGGAGCTTAATATGTACTGTAGACCCTCAAGGAAATGAGGGAAAGGGGGACATGATAGAAACATTTAAGTACCTCAAGGGAATCTAAAAAGTACAAAAGGGTAGCATCTTTCAGAAAAAGAGATGTGCAAGAACAAGGGGGCACAATCTGAAGATAGAGGGGGACCGCTCAGGGGCAGTAAGAGGAAGTATGTTTTACAGAGAGGGTGGTGGATGCATGGAACAGCCTTCCTGAAAAGGTTGTGGGGTCAGGAAACAGGGGAATTTAAGAATGGATGGGATGGACAAAAAGCAATTCTAGTGGGGGGGTATGAGCTGGCAGGCTGTTGGTTAACTAGGATCTGCAGCTTATCTAATAGGTAGGGAAATGAGCAGACCAGGTGGGCCAAGAGGTCCTTATCTGATGTCAAAATATATATTTCTATGTTTAAGTGTTGGGTACATGGGAAATAACTAACCATATAGTGAAGAGAAGTCTTCTCTTGGTATAGGGCCCAGAGGGTCCTGCATCTCTTCACCCAGAGCTACATGGAAGCACAGGGCTCAGAGGATCCTCAGCCTCTGCTGCCAGATGGACTCTTAGCCATAGATATCTGCATCTATAGCCACATGGAAGCACAGGGCATAAAGGGCCTTGTATTTCCACAACTCCCTAGACAGTCCTACAAATTCTTTTCATCCACAGCTACATGGAAATACAGATCCCAGAGGACCATGGACGTCCACAGGCAGATGGAGTCTTTCCTTGGCATAGGACCTTGAGTATCCTGTTATCTGGGTCTGTTTATGGAGGACTTGCATGAATGAGAATACAATTCCACTATCTTAAAAAATAAAGGAATGTTATTGCAAAAGCTGCATTAATACATAAGTTAAGGTTCAGCTTATACCACAAAATAGGGACATGCGGTGCTAGAGTTTCCAACCCTAACTCCACACCCCACCCTAAGCAGCAAAAAGACAAGACCTCAAAAGCAACCACAGACAGGCATCATCCGGTAAGACAAACAACATACAACTGTTTCCAGATTATAAAAATGCTGCAGCATTGATTTGCTACCTTTGTGGATTTGTGTTTGTTCTTACAGAAGCACAAGTTCCACAGCTGCCTGCACTTCTGCAGCCAGAAGTGAGTGTATATATTACAGTATACATGAGTACGTGTGGTTGCAGAAAAGCTCACCCCACAGGGGCCTGCGCTTCTGTAGACAGAAGCAGCATTGCAGTTTAGGTATTATGGATTTCTATCTGTGACTTCTGAGATTCAGGCCCTGTAGGGTGTGTATGTCTTACAGTGTACATTAGTAGCTGTAGCTATAACAGCGCTGGCCCCACTGGAGCCTATACATTTGCTAACAGAAGTAGTGTTGCAATTTGTGTATCATGAATTTCTATCTGCAGCTGCAGAAGTGCAAGCCCACAGGAGCCAGAGCTTCTGCAGACAGACATCTGTAAGTATGTTTTACACTTGCATCTGCAGAAGTGTGTATATCTTACAGTGTGCATGAGTACCTGTTTCCACAAAGCACTGGCCCTACAGGGCCTGCACTTTCTACATACAGAAGTAGGGTTTTAATGTGGGTATGATGGACTTCTATCTGTGGCTGCATAAGTGCAAACCATATAGGAGTCTGTGCTTCTGCAGTCAGAAATTGTGTGTATGTCTTATGCCAGTGACCACCAAAGCACATGCACTTCAGGGCCTGCACTTCCGCAGCCAGAAGTCTGTGTACGCCTTACAATATGCACGAGTACCTTTGCCTACAGCAGCACTATTCACTCACAGGGCCTGAACCTTGAAAGCAGAAGAATTATTGTAATTGGATATCATGGATTTGTATCTGTGGCCGCAGGGCCCATGCAAAAGTACTGTTCTGATTCCAGTATTGTGAATTTTTATCTGCAGCCAATACTGAATGTATATGTCTTGCAGTGTGCATACCATAGATACAAATCCACAAAGGAAGCAATAAGGCTAATGCATTTGTGTAATCTGGAAACAGTTGTAGGTTGTTTGTCATGCCTGATAATGGCTGTGTGTGGTTGCTTGTGTTGTCTTGTCCTTTTCCTGCTTGGGGATGGGGAGTTAAGGTTGAAAGTCCTAATGCCACATCTTTCTACTTTTGTGGGGTAACTTGAAACCTAACTGGTGCAGTAACAGGTTTTTCTCAATGAATATACAGATATATATCTATAACAGATATTAAATAAACAATTTAGTCTTTTCCTAATAAGCACTGCATAATGTAAAGAGGAGAAATGTATGTTTTTCAATGTTCAGTAGCTGTTTTGAATCAAAATGCATGCCTCATGGTATGTTGTTATTTCAGTATGTGCAGTGTATTCTGTCTTGACTTCCTTACATGAAGTGCAAGTAGTTGTGGGCAGCTGGTAAGAGTGACTGTTAATTTAAAATAACCTGTTTGTTAATTGCTTTGAACCCTGGTCAGTTTGTTTCTGCACTGTGAACCCTAAAGGTAGTTTCAAACAAATGCGTCTAGGGAGTGAGAGGTAATTAATGCAAGCAGGCAGCCATAGCTGCAAGACAGAGGTTAAGATGAAAAGGTCTGGAATTGGTGTGTACACCTCAGGAATTGATCTGCTGATTTTATTTTTCCCTTCTGCTATATAGCTGCAGGCCAACTGGAACCTTCTGCCAAAGCAGGTGTCCCATCAGCCCTCTGGCACACTGCATTGATCAGTAGATACAACTTTCCAGGCAGCAGCAGCAGAGAGCTAGCTACACAAGCCCCAGCAGCTAGACTGGGCTTACTAACTGCCTTTCCACCTGCCGTCATCGCTGCACACTTTCTTCAGTTCCCTGAAGGTTGGATTGCTGCTGGGAGTTATGGTGGCTGCCTGACACTGGGCCTATTGCTGGGCCGGTTCCAAAGGCTTGCCTAATGAAAAGGTGTGCTAGGCTGCACATCGTGCTCACTGGATTATATACGCAGCATCAACCTGCTGCAGTCAGTCACACAGCCACAGCAATTCCCTTACAGGCAAACATTCTGCTTTTCTGCTTTTTCATTCTATTCTGTTCTTCATGTGCAGTGGGAGGCTCAGACTATGACCACCTTCAGGCTGAAAGGCAGCTGAAAGAATGGAAATTAGTCATTTGTTTTCCAGGCAGCTGGAACATGATTTGCTACATGTTCAAAATAGCAAACAACTGGACTATAAGTTATTTAAACCTAAGTATCGCATTTAGACACTGGGGCAATAGATTTCATTTGACTGACATTGCTTTAACCCTTGGAAGCCCTTGTGGATTTCAGTTGGTGACTGACTTTTTGTTTGTTTGTTTATTCACCAAGGTTGGAAGCTGGCAACTACTGTTTCATGGGAAAGCTTAACAACAAGACACATGTCAGGCACACTCACTCCTGTACACCATGGGCCCTGGTTTCAAAAGGCTGCAAGTGTTCAATAGTGGGAATCTGTCTGATATCATGAAACATTGTTTTGCCCCACAGTTGTTATATAAATGCTTTTATGAGTACCAATAAAAGGCTATAACGTAACAAACTTCCACAATTCTGTTCCTATGGCAGGAAAAGATGGATGGGGTAATGTAACTACCGAAAGGCACTCTTTACATTAAAAAATACTTATTCCAAAATAGAAACAAACTACTCAAACAGGAGATATATTCTCTTCATTTTTTTCCTGTTTGTTTCAGTAATTCTTTCCATGAGCAGTAACCCTACACACACACTCACACACGCGTGCACACACACACACACACACACTCACTTTCATACATGCACACATACATACATACTATTACATTTATGCTTGCAAATATACAATAATTCATGGACATACATTTATACATTCATGCCAACATATACATACACACATTCATGCCTATATATATATATATACAGTATATATATATATATATATATATATATATATATATATATATATACAAAATGGATGCAGTCATACATGAACATGCATTAATATATTCATACATACATGCATACCTACCTGCATACATATCTTCATAAATGTAGACGATATTCTGCAGGCATTAGTAGCAGATACTAGGGTAGACCTTTTGTTGTAACAGAAACCTGGGCCATGGACAACAACGACTGGGCCCTTACAATACTGGGATCTTACTTTCAGAAGAGATAAGAAAGTGGTTAGGGTGGCCCTCTATGTTAGAGAGGGTATCGATATTTTAGAAAATCTAAGTGCCAAAAGTAGTACAGAGGAAGTCGAGTCACAGTGGGTACAGCACAAAACAACACTGGGCAAAAAAAATTAACATGGGAGTGATTTATTGACCACCTGGACAGGGGGAAGGAAAGGACATGGAACATACAGAATAAATAAAAAGGGTGACAGGAAAAGGAGAGGCAGTCATAGTTGGGGATTTTAACCTACCAAACATAGACTGGGGTGTTCCAGTAGCTATGAGCTCAAGAAGTCAAGCTATATTGGAAGCCCTCCAAGACTGCTCTGCTGATCTAGCTGGTGAAGGGTCCTACCAGGCAAGAATCCATCCTGGATGTGAGTCTCACAAACTAAGAGGCGGTTAGGCATTGGGTGGGGAACCACTAGCTAATACTGACCACAACTCCGCTGGTTTGAGTCCTTAGAGAATGAAAGAACACACTTAAGATGGAGGTCCTGAACTTTAAAGGGGTGGACTTTGATAAGATGAGACTGATGGGGAGGGACAAATTGGCCAATGTTAGGATACAACTGGTGCGGAAGACATGTAGGGTTTATAAATGGGGCTGTCCTAGAGGCTACAAAACTCTGTATTAAATCAATTGTTAAAAGAAAAAAATACAAGTGACCCATATGGTTCTCAGCTAAAGTTAGGGAAGTGGTTAGGGCCAAGAGGGAAGCATTCCACAGGTTTAAAAGATGCTAGGGGAGGAGGAGGAGGAGTGGGAGGAATGCATTCAAAAAAATAGGGAAGCTAAAATAACAGTAAGGGAGACAAAGGCAGCATGGAGCTGCGGACAGCAGAGGAATTAAACTGGGGAAAACACTTCTGTTACATCAGGGTAAAGAAAGAAGGCGAGGGAGATCTGCTTGGGTAGTATATGATTGTAAGGTGATTGAGGACAATGGAAGAAGGCTGCAGTCCTAAATAACTATTTCTGTTCCATAATCACCATGGATGGTGAGGGCCCCCTACCCGAAAGCAGCATTAATGCAGCTGCTAGAGGAATCCAAAGAATGGAAACCTCCGTATTCACCAAAGACAGGGTTCTGAAAGGCCTGTGAGCCCTCACGCCAGATAAAGCTCCAGGCCCAAAAGGGTTGCATCTAAGTGTACTAAGGGAGTTGGTGGAAGAGCTAGCTGATCCCATGGTACATCTGTTCAATAGCTCACTACAGACAAGGATAGTACCCAGTGACTGGAGAGTGGCTAACGTGGTGTCACTCCACAGGGAGGGACAGGAGGAGGTAGGAAATTACAGATCAGTTAGTCTCACATCTATTGAGAGAAAACTGATGGAGATCCCACTACAGGACCTCATGGAATACCTAGAAGTGAACAGTCTTCAGGACATAAGAAGTACAGGTCCATGGCAAGGCGGTCATGCCAGACCAGCCTTTTGTCTTCTTTGATTGGGTGACTAGGGAGCTGGACAAGGGACACACAGTGGACCTCGTCTACTTTGCTTTTAGTAAAGAATTAGGACCTTGGAGTGGCCAAGAACATAGGTGGGTGGGAAATTGGCTTAGGGACAGGAAAGAGAGGGTTGTTGTAAATGGGGTGAGATTGACAGAGGGGGATGTCACAAGTGGGGTACCTCAAGGATCTTTCCTGGGCCAGGTCCTTTTCAACATGTTCATTAGTGACATTGGCATTGGAATACAGGCTAAACGTGCCCTTTTTGCTGATTACATTAAGCTTAGTGGAAGGGTGGACAGCACAGAGGGAGTTAGGGAACTACAGTAAAAGAAAACCTCCAAAGGCTAGAAAGATGGTCAAATGTGTGGTAGCTTAAGTTTAGTGCAAAGAAGTGTGAAGTAATGCACCTAGGGAAAGGTAACCCCCGGACAGAGTACTGGCTAAATGGGGTTAAACTTAGTACCACTGCAGAAGAGCAGGACATGGGAGTCATCATTTGTGACACCCTAAAACAATAAAGTCAATTGAACAAATCATACAGTAAAGCAAGCAGGATGCTGGGGTGCATAGGAAGGGGAATAGACAGTGGGAGCAGGCAGGTGACCCTCCCCCTTTATTGATCCCTGGTGAAACTACACCTGGAGTACTGTGTCCAGTTCTGGAGCCCTCACCTTAGAAAGGACAAGGACAGGATAGAGACAATGCAGAGAAGAGCAACAAAGATTATGCAAGGCCTCCAGGGAGTCTCCTACGAGAAGCTGTTGAATGAGCATGAACACATACTCACTGAAGGCCATGGACGGGGGGAGGAAATATGATTGGAACCTTTAAGTTCCTGAAAGGCATAAATACAGTGCCCCATACAGAGATATTCAAAAAGAGCAACAGCACAATGACACACGGGCATGAGTGGAAACTGCAGGGAGGGAGCTTTAGTCAGAATTCGAGGAAACACTATTTTTCGAAATGGGTGGAGTAGCCATGGAACAGCCTGTTGCTCAAACTGATGGGTACTCAGACTGGGATACCATCACCACAGCAACCTCCCACCGCAAAGACCATCACAGTAAACAGAATCGGGCAAACCCGCATCGCTGTGATGGTCTGTGCAGTGCCCAAGACTACCTTGCAGGTGTATTGCCCCCCGGTCTAACTTTGACTCAGAGTTGGAATCCTAGAGACCAGGGTGTGGAGGGTGAGCCCCACATGGGGGGTTTGGAGGTGCAGTTCTATAGAAACACGGAGGCATCCCTACACTGCAATGCTGACAGTCGGCACTGTGGCTGTCACTGTCAAGGGATGTCTCCGTGTTCGATGCCACGGCGGCATGGTAAAACCACTAGGACCATGGTGGGTTTCCAGCAGGGGTGGGACAGAGTAAAGGCATTGATAAAGAGTACAAGGGTAGGGAAGGATGAGCTATTGGGGAGGGATAGGTCCCTGGAATGATACTAGGTCCCAGGAAATTTATGGGCAGACTAAATGGACCCTCGGTCTTTTTCTGCCTTCACTTTCTATGTTTCTAAATTCATACATTCATTAATACTGTACATTGATACATGAATACATGCATACCCTTTCATACATACATATACTTATGCATACATACATACATACACAAATACATATATTCATACATTCATGCATACATGCATGTATTCATACTTGCATGCATACATACATAAGTAATATGTTTATGAGTAAAGTTGCTATGTCTTTTACAGTTATAAAAAGCATTCTCAAGTTCTTTGGGTGAGAGAACTGTGAAGATCATGTAAGGTCAGAGGTTGCAAACAAGTGTAGGGTATGGGCAGACTGGATGGGCCTGGTGGTCCTATCTGCCAACAATTTCTATGTTTTGTGTTTCTAAGTGAAGCTGAGTAGTTCTGGCACACAAAGGGCTTGAGAAGAAACTCTTCTTGATTCTGGGCTGCAAAGCGCCAGGCAGGCATGAGGTGAAAGCCTAACATGAGATCATGTTGGCATGCTTCTCAGGGCAGGCACCATATTTAAATCACATTTATTGAGAACCACTCATAGTGGGAGTGGAGCAGTTGTGAGTCAGGAATGTAAAGTAGTTTAAATAAGTAAACAAGTGTGGGCTGGTCCAGTGAAGCCAGTCTGTAAAACGATGGGCAGGTGTGAATCAGGAGATGAATGAACGCTTACACTAGCCACGGGGTGGAGGAAGAAATCAGGAGTTTTTCTTCTTCACTCTTCCTGGCCTACCCATAGTTTTTCTGGTCTTTCCTGTTCTGCTCAGGCATTGAAGGCCTATTCTAGAAACAGGGTAATAAACCCTTTGTCATCAGTTTTCACTTTTCCCTCCCTCCCCCACCCTACTCGTTTTTTATTGAAAATGCAGTCCAGAAATTTATTTTTTGAAATTCAAAATTTTATTGTGACAAAATCTCATATCAGATACACTACACATAGGAAAAAACAAACACATTTTGTTCTATCGTAACTATTGACAAAATCAAATCAAGTCACCAATTTTCTCTCCCAGCCCTCCACAATAACGAAACCGCCCCTCCCTGGACTGACCCACTTTCACTACATCATACCCTTAAGGAAGATCTGCTCACCCACCATCATCCCTCCTCCTGCTTTATTCATTCTGGCTACACCTAGGGAAGGTATAGCGCTTGAAAACGGCTCCAAATCTTTTCATATATGTGAAACCTGTTGTCCCTTCCCGCACCCAATTTCTCCATGTTTAAATTAGACAACATCTCCTGTAGCCATTCCATATACGTAATTGGTGAGTCAGTCATCCAATGTCGCAAGACTACCTTTTTAAGCGAGCATGAAATCAGGGCCATGTAAAATCTACGCTCCCTAAACATGATGCCAGAGTAATCCCTATCAAACATATATCAGGGTAAAATACTGATCAATACCCAACAGTGGGTCTGCCCTCTGCTTAATCTGCATCCACAACTGCTTTATCGGTGGGCACTCCCAAAAAATATGATACAAGTCCCCCACTGCCTGACGACACCGGAAACAATTTTGGTCCGGCCTACTACCCACCTTAAATAGCTTGGAAGGGGTCCAGAATAAGTTATTCAAGAAGTGAAACTGCATCACCCTCAGCCTGTCCTGTCTAACATACCTGTGCATCTGCTTCCAGACAACCTCCCAATCCCGCTCTTGCTCCCCCAAACAATTAATCCAATATCTAGGTTTGTGGTCCAAGTCCACAAGAACTTGGTGAAGTTTCTTATATACTCTAGACGCATGTGGTTCCACACCACTTGCGCTAATGACTCAAACCACTTCCGTCCACACGCCTCCCGGAGATTGGTCTCACTTGCGCCAACAAATGAGTAACTTGGTATAATTTAAAGACCTTCTTAACATCTATATTGTACTTTGCCAGGATCACCCTAATTGGGAGTACGTGACTATCTTCCATTAGGTCCTCAATTCGCAGTCCTTCCAACTGGGGAATCCATCTACCCAAAATCATTTTCCCCCCAGTCCTCAAATTCGGATTTTGGCATAGCGGTTGATGCATGTCCCTGTCCGGGATATAACCAAGCTTACTACAAATCTGCCTATGTATACGCAAAAATTTTACTATTGGATTAGTAACCAGCCTAGGGGGCAGCCTCCTGGGAGTGGAATAGAGCAACGCGATCAGGTCCAATCCTGCCTCCCTGATCACCTCTATCTCTAATCTAACCCACGAGGGAACATAGGGCAAAGAGTCAAGTTTGCTGTCAGGAACCACCCATCTCAAGTATTTGCACAGATTACTTGCCCAGTAGTATAATCCGAAATGTGGAAGTCTCAGACCCGCCTTCTCCTGGGGGCCGCCAGCTTACTATAAGCCCCTGGGCCTTTTCCCTCTGCAGATAAAGTCAGAGATTAATGAGTGCAGTTCTCTAAACCAATTTAGGGGTAGCAAAACATTAAGCATATTGAGTGGATAAAAAATCCTAGGCAGGATATTCATTTTAACTATGCTAATCCGGCCCCAGAGCAATATCGGCAATCCGCTCCACCTTTGCAGATCCTGCTTAATAATATTTCTAATGGCGTTCAGATTTAGATTGACTAATTTCTGATCCGATCTAGCCAGATAAATACCCAAGTACTTCAGCATATGCGGAGTCCACTGCATACCCATTTCCAACACCTCCGACCTATGCACTCTCATATTCAGCGGAAAAATTTGGGTTTCCCCACATTAATCCTGTAATTAGACAGTCTGCTATACTCTCAATGATTTCCAGCACCGCTCGATTGAGCTATTTGGCTGAGCAACATGCAACAAGATGTCATCCGTGATATGCTGAGACTTTAAGCTCCTGTGACCCGACTCTAATACCCATAATCCTGGAATCTAATCTCACTCTGGTGAGGAGAGGCTCAGATACAAATTGAATAGAAGAGGCGACAGGGCAACCCTGCCTGGTCCCAGAATTAAGCAAAAACTTGCAGAAAATACCCCATTACAATATATTTTGGCCTTTGGATCCTGTATAAAGCAAACACATATTTGATAAACTGGGCTGGAAAACCAAATTTTTCCATAGTAATAGCTAAAACTTCCAGTCCACTCTGTCAAATGCCTTCTCCAGGCCCACTGACATCACACACATGGGGATTTACAGTCCTTGGAGATGGAGAAGACATGAGACAATTTACTGGAGGTGGCCGAGCCAGCCTGCCCTTCATAAACCCAACCTGATCATGATGAACTAGCCTGCACATGACCCTGGACAACCTAGAGGCTAGAATCTTCGCCAAAATCTTGATGTCGTAGTTAATCAGGGAAATAGGTCTATAACTTGTAACTTTATCTAACTCCTTCCTTCTTCGAATAAGCACTATCAGGGCTTGAATAAATAACCATCTACTTTGTCCAGGGTCAAAATACTCTGACATAATCTTTTTAACCCGGGCATAACAAGGTCGTAAAACTTTTGTAAAAATTAGGTGTGAACCCATCCGGGCCGGGAGCCCTATCATTGGGAAGCGTTTTAATTGCCTCCAGAATCTCCGCTTCAGAGATGGGAAATAAAAGCTCTCTCCTTTGATCTTCTGATACCTGGGGGAGATTACAGGCAGATAAGAAGTCCTTTACTTCTTGCTTACTAGGCCTAGGGGTCATTGGGCTGTATAGCCTTATAGTAATCTTTCAAATTCCTGACAATTTCCATGGGTGATGTTTTAACCTTCCATCAACACTAGACGTGATACTCTGAATTATTCTAGATGCCTCCACTGCCCTTAACCTCATAGCTAAGAGCCTACCTGATTTCTCTCCCTGGTTCAGATACAGGGCCTTGGTTTTCAGAATCGCATATTCTGCCTCTCTCCCAGGATCCCTTCATACTCATGATGCAACTTAATTAGTAGCTCCCTAGTCTCCTCTGGCGTATTCTTTGACAGATCCTTCTCTAGATCCCTAATTCGTGTCAACAAAGATCTAACCCTTTCCTCCCTCTTCCTCTTTCTTTCCACCGCCAGCTTAATGAACTCCCCCCTTAACACACACTTTAGAGCACACCACCATAAATCTCTCTTAGTAATTAAATGACTATTCTCCATCTCATACTGTTCAATTCGACGTCCAACATACTCCCTTGTTTCTGCGGAACATAGTATTTGGTTATTCAACTTCCAAGAAGTCTGTCTGGGAGTGTTAGGAGTCAAATTGAGGGAGCAACGAACCATGGAATGATCTGAGAAAATCCCAGGCACAATATTACAGTTCACCAATCCTGACAACAACCCTCTACTCACCAAAAAATAATCTATCCTAGATCTAGATTTATGGACCTCTGATAAAAATGTATATTCCCTGCCTGAAGGGTTCAAGACCCTCCATGGGTCACATAATCCCAAATTATCAACCAAGTCCCTAATAGCGCTCTGAGCTGGCGATAGACCCTTAACTCGCTTACCGTCCTTATCCAGATCTGGAGTGAACGGCAAATTCCAATCCCCACCCAGCACTATCGGAAGCTGATGAAACGGACTTAAGGTATTTAGTAGATCCACAAAAAACCCAGGAGAATCAGCGTTGGGTCCATAAATACTTCCCAACATTATTCTTGTTTGGTTTAAAAGCCCTACAACAATTATATAGCGGCCTGCGGATCCACTAATTCCTTCTCACACACAAAGCCACATTCCTATGGATTAAGAGTGTACCCTCTACCCGCTGTACTAAATCCAGCCCCAAATATTTGACCGACAAACTGACATCTAAGTGTGTTTAACTCTTTATCAAGCAAGTGCGCTCCTGTAAACAAATTATCTGTCCCTTTAATAATTGTAAATGTTTTAATATTTTATATCTCTTTATTTTTGCCTGACTCCTTAATGTTCCACGTACAAAACTCAAAAGGCTACCCATACACCAGGTAATCCTCATTACCACCTTCTAATTACCTTCTAGCAAGCCACCAGACATCATTTCGGGACAAACTATTGGGTGAGCAGATCTTCCCAAACTTATCTTCTGACCCCTTACTAATACCCCGGTCCAGAAATTTATTCCTCATTGTCCTTCTGTCCATTTGCAAACAGAGGCCTGATGGAAAGCAAAGAATGCTATAGATGACATTAGTGATAAGGCACAAGTTGTGCAATAAATTCATTGCATTGGCCTCTTTATTTCTTTGCATATGATGAGTCTAGAGATGAGCCAGTCTCTCCTTTGCCCTTTCCTTTTTTGTATTATTATCATATATTTATTTTTAATTTCATATAACATGTTTCATTACTTTAGATGAGCATAAGCTATTTACTGAGTTAAAAGTTGGTTTATGCTGTTTGATTCTGCAGGTTACCTACAGGTTTAAAGTTATCAGTGTGATATTTTGTGTGGCTTTATGGTAAGCATTTGTATTGGGTTCAGGTTAGCATTTGAATTGGTTTGGTTTGTATAATTTTTATTTATATGCTATGTCTTGCTTTGCAAAAAAATATTAGTAACTGTCTCTTATAAGTTGCCAGTCACTTAGCACCAGTGACAGACATATGAAATGTTCTCACTGGCAAGACTGAGGCATCTCCTTATTGGTATTCCTTTTTCCTTTTTGAGTACAAATCAATCAACCAACTAATAGCCTATAACGAAGTTCACACACAGATAAGTCATGGTATTAATAAGCTAAAGTGGTTGCGTGGTTTTATAACCAAATACAAAAGTGTATATTAGTTGAATAGTTAATTGATTAACTGGCTATTAATGATTTAAAAATAGTACAAAAAGCAACCATGGGACATGCAATAGCACCTCCCCCTGATGAACAGGCTAGCTGACCTTCAAAGTGCAGTTGTCTTCTGTTCCCTGTTTATAGCCGATACACAGACGCAGTGTACGACTATGAAATAATAAATATTGGATAATAGCATCACTTGCTCTGTGAGTGTATTCTTTTTTTTTCAAGCAATAAACCTGGTCAGAAAGGTCAGGGTGGGACAGAAAGGAGGGTGTGTGGTGCTTTATGAGAGGGAAAGCATAAAAGTGACAGAGATATATGAATACAGAGGGAAGAGGTACTGTCGCCACCTTGGAGATGGGGAACGAGCCACAATTCCCACTAGTGTGATCTGTAGACCTCCAGCACAGGAGGAGGAGTTGACAAGGTACTTGTGGAAACCACTGGGAAGATGGCAGAAAATGAGGAGATGCACTGGTGGAGAACTTCAATCTGCCAGATGTACACTGGAACCTCTCAGCTATGGCTTCAGCTACTGTAGAAGCAGGGACATTCTGGGCTCCCTGCAGGTGATGTTCCTCAGACAACTTGTCAGTGAACACACTATTAATGGGTGGTACTGGGTCTGGTACTATTAACATGGACAGTGTTGAAGACGCTAAAGTGGAAGGCCCCTGGGGACCAGTGATCACAGTACAGTGTGCTTCAACATAAGAACAGCTGTGAAACTGAAACACACAAGAGTGAGGGTCCTGGGATTCAGGAGGTAGATTTCATAAAGATGGGTGAATGGTCAGGGATGACCTGCGTGTGTGGAAGAACAGTGAGCAAAACTAAAAGGGCACATAGTAAAGTCAACAAACCTCTGCAGCAAGCAAGTGAACAAAAGGAAGAGGAAAAAGAGACCGCTATAGTTCTCGAAAGAGAAGGAGATGGTGGAAAAGATAAAGGCTAAAAGTATAGCATTCAGAAGGTATAAGGAGATGCAGAGGGAGGAGAAGAATCAAGTGTATCATGGAACACAGAGGGAAGCAGGGAGAGCAGTGAGAAGCGTAAAGGTGCAAACTGAAGTGAGAATAGCCCAAGTGGTAACAAAAGGGGACAAGAAATATTGTAGGTATGTGAGTGAAGAGAGGAAGACCGTGGGGACTGTATGGCTAAAAAGGGTAGGGGACTGTGCAGAGGGGGAACCAGGAAAAGGCAGACATCTTGAACAAATATTTTTGTTCAATGTTCACAGAGAAAGGAGAAGGAGGAGAAGGGCTACAAAAAGAGTGACAGGAGCATTGAGGTACGTGGATACTAGTCAGTTTTCGAGGAGAGAGTCCTGAAAGGACTCACAAATCTGAAATCTGAAAGTGGTAGATGGGTGCATCAAAGGAACTGACAGGTTCAGGAGTACTGGCTGCTCTCTGACAGTCCTGTTTAACAGCTCACTGAATGCAGGTCTGAAGGAGGGCAATGTGGTTCCACTTCACAAAAGTGGAAGCAGGAAGGAGGCTGGCAAGTATCGCCAGTCAGTCTGACATTGGTGGTGGAAATGTTAACGGAGTAACTGCTGAAGGAAAGGATTGTGGAATATCTTGAATCCAGTGGGTTACAAGACCTGAGGCAGCATGGATTCATTGGGGGGGGGGGGGGTCATGTCAAATTAATTTGTTAGATTTCTTCAACTGGGTGACCAAAGAACAACATCAGGATGGAGTGGTGGTGGATATGGCCTACCTAGATTTCAATAAGGCTTATGATGCCATTCCACACAGGAGGCTAGCAAGCAAGCTGGATTGCTTAGTAGTGGGTTCAAAGGTGATGAACTGGGTAATAAATTGGTTAAGGATAGGAAGCAGAGAGTGGGGGTAAATGGAGTTCCTCCAAGGAGGGAGGGTGACCAGCAGGGTGCCTTAGGGATCGTGGGGACTGGGTCCTCTTTAATGTCTTTATAAGTGACATTGCAGAGGAGCTGGAAGGGAAGGTGTAGTTCTTTGCAGATAACACTAAAATCTGCAATAGGGTGGACACTCCAGGGTGGGTGGAATGCATACCTCTCAACCTTTTGTTATTGAAAGGAGGGACAAACTCCCTCCACTCTAGCCACAAACAACACCTGATGTTAGATCACACACAGCTGATCTAATAGGCAGTGCACCAACAGTGGCACCCATAGCAGGCATGCCAGAGTGGGTGACATGGCCACAGTCATCCCAGGACTGGCTGTAGTGTCCCACGCAGGGCAGATCACAGTAGCAGCCATGGTCGGCAATGCAGATGAGTACCCACATGCCCCAACAGCTAGGCAGTACGTTCAGCATTGCAGTGGTACAGGACATAGAGCAGCAAAGGCAGCAGGAGCTGGAGCCACTGGCTGGATTACCAGATCTGTACAGACTGCCTGAGCTGTGTGTGTCCTCCTATGTGCTATCTAATCAGCCTTGCCAGTGGATTGGTACCATGGATGCCAAGAGTGTGAGGTGCTGCATATCTGACTGTACATGCCTATCCAGCATTGCATAAAGCACCTGTGCACTAACCATGGTGATGTGTGCAATTTGGGACTGTGTGGACCTGTCCTTGGCATTGGGTGTATGCCAGGGTGCTGCTGTGGTGTGGACGGATCTCCCATCACCCTCCCACTGGACCATGAATGTGCCCCAGGACCCCCACAGGATAAGCATGACACTGACAGGTAGATGGGGTATCTGCACAGGCCATTGCCACTGCAAGGTTGTAGGAGGTGCTTCCAGACCTGCACTATTGTAACTGTTGTGGGCCAGTGTGGTAGTTGCAGAGGCACTTGCCGTGTCCATTCTAGCAACTGGGCTGTAATGGCACCCCTGTCTGTGGGAGCTATGTGTGCTTTGGTCTGAACTGTGTACTTTGGGCTCTGATTCCTTAGGGCACTGCCAGTGAGGTGTACTGCAACCTGCATTGAACCCCTCCTGTGTGCCTTTTGTTTTGCATGGAAGAGATTGCAGCAAACTGAGGGTTTTGGTGCTGGGTCCCCACCTGTGTGAAAATCAGGTGCAGGGTTCCTGGTGCACTGTCATTGGATGCAAGCTGCTGTTCACTGCAGCTTGTGCTGATCTAAGGCCAGTCTGAAAATCAATCCCATATCTCCAGAAGGGCATAGGCAAAATGGAGGCAGTCCAAAGGAAGGCAACTAAAATAATGCAGGGTCTGCACTAGGAGCCTTTTGAGGAGAGTCTAAAGGCTCCCGGACCCCCGAGGAGCGGAGGTCATGAGGGCTTCCCACTGCCCTCCCCCACATGAGCCAGGACCCTCGCAGATCATTTGCAAGATCTTCCGGACCCCCGAGGAGCGGAGGTCATGAGGGCTTCCCACTGCCCTCCCCCACACGAGCCAGGACCCCCACGGATCGTTTGCAAGGAAACAATCACCGTTTGGTGCCATTTTGAAATGCTCAAAAAACTGAATTCCAGCCAGGCCTCCTTCCTACAGGTCAACAGTAGTACAGACTTTAAACGGACCCTTAAGGACAAGCTAGAACCATAGCCTCCTACCTGCACCACTCAAGGGGCTGCTGCTGTTATTCTCATCGGCGCAGGTCTAGCCCCGCCGCCCCCACCACCACCCTTGGTCGGCTCTCCCTTTTATAGGCAGCTGGTGATCATGTGGGACTGGAAATAACCTATCAGCCCACTTCTCCATTAGCAGGCTATACCACTCTGCCACTAGGGGTTTTTCACTATTTCCTGCAGTAGTCTCTTCACAACACCAGCTGTTTTCTACAGCTGCACTCTCCGCTGTTCCCATAGGGGGATTCCTCCACCTTCCTGCTGTTCCGTAGGCGCTTTCCACCCCTGACTTCTACTCCTGTTGCTCTCAACCCACGGTCCCTTTCTACCCAGCCTTAGACCCCACACTTGTCTCGCTTGGCCACTTCCATCCTAATCCCTCCTACTACACCATACCTGTCAATCTATACTGGTCCGCTGTCCCTGAGAAGTGCGCTGTGTTAGGCAGCCTACCCTCTGAAGCATGGCCCCCTTCTCAGTCTGGCCCATCCGCCTCACGGCCCAGGTCCCCATCGCACCCAGCTCCTACTGCCTCCTGGGGGGTGGCTAAGGGGTTAAAAATAGCCCACCTGAACATCCGTAGCCTACTCCAGAATCTTGTGGAGCTTACTGCTTGGGCAGCCTACTACAAACCTGATGTCCTGTGCATTACTGAAATGTGGCTTAAACCCCGCACCCCTGATTCAGCTTGCTCCCTCCCGGGCTACGGCATGGCAAGACTCGACAGGGCTGGCAACAAAAGAGGTGAGGGTGTACTTATATACCATAAGGTACACCTAAACATTTCCATTGTGTCACACCAATCCCTTGGAACCTCACACTGTGAGTTTCTCCACTCACTCCTTCTCCTTGGTAACACCAAGAAGGTGCACATAGTGTGTGCATATAACCCTCCCAAGGGGGGTCTGCAGGGACTCTCATCACTCCTGGAGTTACTCCAGGAGAAGGTGGGCTCCAGCAAGCTTCTCCTACTTGGTGACCTTAACCTTAACTGGTTGGGACCCAACGCCAAGTTGTATGAACCAATACTCTCTGGCCTCTCCCTCAGTCAGGTCATTGCGGAACCCACCAGGCTCTCCAATCATGGGGACAAAGGGACACTCATTGACTGGATCCTGTGCAACCGGCTCGACAAAATTGTTAAGTCAGGACTCCTTCCTGACTCCATCTCGGACCACTCTCCGGTTTACTGCATATGGGGCTCTAACCCGCCCAAGGTCCCCAGCAGAGTGGTAATTATGAGGGACTACTGAAACTCTCGATCCCCACCTACCTCAAGGACCTGCAGGAGTTTCTTGGAACCACGCCATGACTACATATGACCCGTTGCAGCCCTTGACCTCTTCCTCACGGCATTTGCCCCACTCCAGAACAGGCATGCTCCCTTATCCAAGAGGCTAGTCAGAGGCTTGGTCACCAAATGGCTTCACAGCGAGCTCCTATCTCTCATGAAGTGGCGGATAAGGCCTGGACAAAATATAGGGCGCATGCAACCTAACAGACCTCCAGGAGTACCGTCAGCTTAGAAACTC
Source organism: Neoceratodus forsteri (assembly GCA_016271365.2). Taxonomy (NCBI): domain Eukaryota; kingdom Metazoa; phylum Chordata; order Ceratodontiformes; family Ceratodontidae; genus Neoceratodus; species Neoceratodus forsteri. Next base: position 176,352,243 of record CM057456.1, on the reverse strand, counting down.
CTGCAAGAGGGCTATACGATGCAAAAGCTCAATACTACAGTTCAGCTGATTGCCACTGCACTGACCCCAGACGCTTCTGGGTGAACATAAAAATCTAGTCAGTGGCTCGACCAAAACCTGTTACCGACATGACAATTGGTGATGCTAACTGCAATAACTCCAACCATTGCCTCCTCCTTTAACTGTCTCTTCACGGACCTGCAGGCTGCCCCCCACTGCCAGCTGTCCCAGCCCCACTGTGACCCCCAGCCTCCCACCCACCCTTCTACCTCAAGAAGATCACTGTGAGGGAGACCCAGGCCTCCTTGCGGTCTTTCCCACCATGCGGGCGGGTCAGGATGGTTTTAAACCCAGGCTTCTCAGCCTGGGGCTCCTTACATTGCCAGACCACTCACCACATATTCAACACCTCGCCTCATAACAGAGGTCATCCCGACTTATGGAAAATTGCCAGGGTTGTCCCCATACTGAAAAATGGTGACTCTAGGACATTAACAATTATCATCCTATCGCCATACTCTCAGCTGCCTGCAAACTGTTGGAGAAAGCAGTAGTGTCGCAGCTTCTCCACTACATCCAGGAATATAATGTCCTCTCCCCATGTCAGCATGGCTTTTGTAAAAACCACAGCACCTCGACGGCACTTGCTGAAGTCACAACCAGAATCAGGACCGCAACCGATCTGGGAAAGTTGATGGTGGCCATATTTGTGTACCTGTCCAAAGCCTTCGACCGTGTAGATCATCTCCTCCTCCTCGGCACACTGTACACCCTTGGGTTCTCCCACCGTTCCCTCGACTGGTTCTCCAGCTACCTTGGGGACAGGAAGCAACTCACCTGCTTCAACTGCACTTCTCGCCCCTCCTGCCCGCCTATAGTGGTACCGCAAGGATCTGTCCTTGGACCGATCCCATTCTCTCTGTTTGTCAATGGTTTACCCTCCGCTACTGAAGGGCACCTTACCATGTATGTGGATGACCTTGTCTTATTAGCCAGCTCCTACAATGTTACCAACATCAATGCTCAACTCAACTCTGACTTCTCTCGCATCAGAGTATGGCTGGATGGGCACAAACTTGAAGTCAACCTTAAGAAAACCCAGGCAATGCTATTTGGCACCGCTGTAAAAATTCCTCCTGCACGCACGCCCCTTAAAATTCATGGTACCTGCGACTCCCTCCTGCCAACAATTGACTCTGCAAAGTACCTTGGAGTCACCCTTGACCCCCAACTGGACCTCTCCAGGCACATCAGGAGCATTTGCAATGCTACTAATGGCAAACTTGGCCTTGCTTATAGAGCTAAGGACTGCCTCACCCCCACCGCCCGGCTGGCCTTAGCTAGGGGGATACTACTGCCAACCCTCTGCTATGGTCTCATCACCTTTGCCTCTGCCCCCTCCTCATGCCTAGCCAAGTGGGATACCACGTACAACAACATATGCTGCTTTGCGCTCACGGACCCCCGTCTCACTCACCGATGTGAGCTCTACTCCCGACTGGAATGGCTCCCCTGAAAACTCCGGATCTACACCATGGACAACTTCATTGACAACATAATTTGAATGGCTGCCCTGCCTCGCTCACCCTCCCCTGAAACACGTCTCCCCCATCTACACCTTAGGTCCTGTGCGTCTCAGACCCGCCTGGTCCCCAAGACCCGCACCCTCACTTGTGATAGGGCATTTACCTCTCACACACCCAAGCTGTGGAACTCCCTTCTCCCACAACTTCGAGCCTTCCCCACCCACTCCACCTTTAAAACCTCCCTTTGGAGCTTCCTGAAACCTGCTGCAACCTGCCTGTGGGCCGCCTAATGCCCAGCACCATGACCTATTCTGCTTTGGTACCCCAACCTGGCTCTGTCCCCCTTGACACCTCGGTGCTGCACTCTACTAGTTAAGTAGACGATTTTGTGTCTTTCAACCTGGGGGAGGTCTCACACCACCCTGTAGCCCCTGGGCCTGTATGCTTAGTAATCTGTGATAGTTTAATATGCAATTGCATTGCTTCTTCTCCCACCTTAATAATCCCTTTTGTTCATCCCACTATTTGGAGTACATTCTGCTCCCTATTGTTAGGTTAATTTCGTAACTGATACACCTGAAAAATTTTATCTTTGTAACTGATACTCTGTCTCACTATTGGAGTATGTCTGCTCCTGATTGTAATGTTGTCAATGTATTCTCTTCTATGTAATTACCCTGTGATTCTCCCGGGTCGCACCTGAAAATAGGCACTTGCTGTCTAGTGTGCTTACCCGGTTACCAAAAGCAAATAAATAAATAAATAAATGTACACCCTGAAACAAGGGAGGAAGAGAGAAATATGATCGAGACCTTTAAATACCACACTGGGGTAAATAAGGTACAGCAGGGAAGTATTTTTCACAAGAAAGGTGTTCAAGAACAAGGGGACATACTATGAAGCTGGAGGGGGGGTAGATTCAGGCAGATGTGAGGAAGTACTTCTTCCCAGAAAGACCAGTGGATTCCTGGAACAGTCTTCCAGTGGAGGAGATGGAGGTGAAAACAGTGGTGGGGTTCAAGAATGCATGGGATAGGCAGAAGAAAATCTTCGTGGAAAGGAATGGGATGGAGATCAAGCAGAGTCTGCGGTGATACTGTAAGTGAGGAAAAATGGGTACACCTGGTGGGTCAAGCGGTCCTTATCTGCTGCCAAATTCTGTGTTTCTATAACCATAAGGAACACAGGAACTGTGCATGTAAACTTATTAAAAATCATGTTTAAGGTATTTGTTTAAAAATTAAATTTGAATTCAAAACGTTAATCTTTTACTTTGCAGAATAATAGTGACTAGTGACTCCTTTACAGAAGATGGATTTTGCCAACAGATCTTAGGATTTCAGAATTTTATATGTACGATACACCCTCTTATGGTTATAAGAGTACCTAAAATTCATAGAAATAGACAATTCTGATTGGCTAAGAATTATTTCATGATTTATAATAATGCATATATGGATACATTCATACATACATGTAAACATTCATGTATACATTTATAAATACATTTATATAAAAGCATAGAAACACAGAAGTTGTCGGCAGATAAGGACTTCTTGGCCCATTGCCCAAAGACAAATTTTCATGGGCAACCAGAGCCACATTCAAATATAGCTTAACATATCAAACATAAGTTAAGAATATTTATCAGTCAATTCAACCAGCAATCACTCAAGCTAATTAAAACATTTACAATGACTCCTGGAAAATAAATATGTTCTTAATACATGCCTAAAACTATGGATAGAGATATTATAGAGGATAATGTATGGTCCTCTATCGGTAACCGGTCTGTTCATTGTCGAGGTTGCCAGGGTGACCGTGTAAACCTCGGGAAGAGGCTAGCGAGGTTTGATCGCCATGGCAACCCGAGACAGTGAACAGTGACCGTTGTTTACAGAGGGACCATACATTATTTTTATAGTGTATGGTCCCACTTAAAAAGTAAACGGTTTACTTTTTAAAAAGTCACCGCCAGAGCTCCTTCAGTCCTTCCCTAACAGCCACATTCATCCGCCGGTTCTCGGCCTAAAACAGACGCGACATTGGCAGATCGATCACAGCAGTTAACCTATCGGCGTGGGACGAGCATCGATAGGTTAACAACATTTCTACGCCACATCGAGAGTTAACAACCTTAGAAATGATGATTTCTAAGGTTAACAGCGTTCTACCATACATTATAATGCAGTCAACTGCAGTCAGAACAATATTGAAAAATGTAGGTAGGTTATAGGACAGAGTTCTTTGCCCATGAGTTGTTTTCATTCTAAGAACACTGAAATGCTGACGAACAAATGAATGAGTAGCAACAGAGCTGTTGTGTATTTTAAAAACAGTCAAAGGAAGATAGAACCTGGTTTCTAATCACTTTTTTAGTGAGAATCTCTGATTTAAACTGATACCTTAAGTCAAGGGAGAGCCATCCTACTTTTTTATGTTGGCTCGTGCTTGCATGCCAGTCAACATATTGCAGTAGTTGCAGATTTGGAGGTGTGGTCACTGTGGGCGAATGCAGCGCACGCATCAGTAGGTGCGTCCCTCATTCCCCAATAAGGCAGCTGCTGGCGTTGACACCAGCAACACATAAACTGGCAACCAGATCTAAGAAAAGGTCCGCTTCAATGAGAGCCAAGCTCATCATGCAGAGGCATGCCTTTCCCGGTGAAACAGTTCAATAAACATGGCGGCATTCACTGCGGCCGATCAGAGCGCCGACTTCAGGGGTGCCCAATCCCCCTGTCGGCATGCCTGACCAACTTCATTTGCCGACGGGGGAGCCCACTCCCTGTCGGCATAATGTCCCCCATTTAAAGTGTATGTCGAGGGGTGCCCAAACCCCTCGCATCATGCGCCCCAAACAGTCTTTCTTCCAACGGGGCCAATCCCCATTGGCTTCAGTCCTTCCATCCCCGCTTATTTGCCGACGGGGAGCCCACTCCTGTCAGCATAATGCCCCCCCCACCGAGGGTGCCCAATCTCCTCGGCTCTTGTTCCCCTCAGTTAGCTGATGGGGGTGCCCAATCCCATCGGCTACAGCACCCCAAAATATTAGATGGCATGCTGGGAGCCCACCCCAGCATGCCAAATGCCCTGTCAAACAAAAAAGTACTGCAATGCTTTTTTTTAAACCTGTAAATCAGAAAATGGTCCCTCACAGTCTGTCCTGCTCCTCCCTCAACCCGCACCCACCCTCAGCATACCCCACCTCCCCACACCCCTTCACCCCATACCTACCTACCTCCGAGCCTGGCACGATGATCTTCGTGGATCGGAACACGCCTGCACTCTTCAAAGCTGATCATGGAACTGAAGAAATGCCATTAGCTGTATAATGGCATAAATTGTTTTTTCAACTTTGGTGCATATCTCAGCCATTTTAGAATTTTGACACAATTTTCAACATGGCGTTATTGGGACCCTCCTCATGAATTCAGTCACTGTCATGGTAAGAGTTCAGTCCCGAAGGTGATTTTGCATTCACTGTCAGAATCACCTTTCAGGACCGATTAATGAAATGATGCCATTGTTCATGAGGGGCTCTCAAAAGCCTATGTTGCAAATTTGGTGACAAAATCCAAAAATGGGTGTTTTACGATGTGTGTTGTGCAGTTTCCACGCACGCTCGTAACTTTGTGAACTTGTAATATTTTCACTCCAGATTATTAACATTGCCATTTTCACACACCTCCTTATGAACAGTACAGTATAGCTGTCATTTTACATATCCTGGCCAAATGTCCTTTCACACGTCTGGCACAGAATAGCACGGTCGCTGTGTGAAATCAGTTTTTGTGACAGTTTGACAAAATGACAGTGACACTGTTCAAGCAGAGGTCCTAAAATGCCTATGTTGAAAATTTGATGATGAAAGTCCATAAAATGACTGTGTTACAAGCATGTGTTGTGCAGTTTCCACACACCCTTGTAACTTCACAAATCTGCAATATTTTCATGCCAGATTTTCAACACTGGCATTTTTTCACACCTCCTTATGAACTGTACAGCTGTCATTTTTTACATCCTGCCCGAAATGTGTTTTCACACCTGTGGTGTACAATGGCATGGTTGCTGTGGGAGATCAACTTTGAGACAGATTAAGAAACTCACAGTGTCACTGTTCATTAGGGAGTTCCAAATGCCTATGTTGAAAATGTGGTTTAAAAAAACTAAAATAATTAGGTTACGCACGCGTGGCGCAGTTTCGATGCATGCTCAAGACTTCACCAATTTTTCATATTTTTGCTCCAGATTTTCAATGTTGCCATTTTTTTACACCTCCTCATGAACAATACAGTTGCCATTCTCCACATCTTGCCCAAAATGTGTTTACATACCTGTGACGTGAAGTGGCACAGTCGCTGTGCAAAATCACCTTTCCGCTAACAAACTGGTACTGCTGCTCTTCATGAGGCGGAGTTACAAAAAGCCCATGTTGATAATTTGGAGTGAAAATACCAACACACACCTACAGTGTTAGGGTTTCCAACTGTTACACCCCACCCTGTAGAGACTGATAGGTGTCAGGGGTGTTTTATTTATTTATTTATTGGAGGTTCGGAAATACCTTTGAGTCAGAAACTCCTTTACAAAGGTTCCACATCACATAATTTACATACAGAGACATACAGGTTACATAGCAGTACATCAGTACATAGTCAGGTAGTTACAGGAGCAATTGTGAGGCTAACAGTGAAAAAACTAGGGAAAAGTTAGTGCAAACACACAATACAAATTGCACACAGGTGCAGAGCTAGGCTAGGGGACACAGGTTGTGGCAGGAAGGGTAGAGGAAACCGGCCAACGGCCTTAGTCAGACAGAATAGTGTGAGGTATTTCAGTGGCAATCGCAGTGGTTTGAGGACTGTAAGAGGTCTCTAAGAGAGGTTTTGAAGGGTCCAAGTCTGTTCTCTTTTGCAAGTGGGGTGGGCAGGCTGTTCATCCAGGAAGGGGCTCTGTAGCTGAAGGACCTTTGGAATTGGGAGGTACGGCAGTGGGGGACAGAGAAGAGTTGCTTTCCAGAGCTACGAGTATGTTTAAGTGTCAGGGCCAGTCTTATTAGTGATGTGAGTCCTATGGGGCAGAGGCCTAGGGCAATTGTTTTGCCATGAGGCAGGTGTGGATCCTAATCCTGTTGTCAAGGTTCAGCCAGTTGGTATCGTTGTATAGAAAGCATGTGTGAGTTAGGCAGTCATAGTCCAGGGTGAGGCGGCAAGTTTTATTTAGGGTGAAACGTAGTCTATTGAGGGCCGAGGTGTTCGCCGCCCCATAGACGAGTAGGTCATAGTCTAGCAGGGAGAGGACAGAGGAGGAGACAGCAAGCCTCAATGCGTTTGGGGTAAAGCAGTGTTTGAGGTGATATAGGAGCCTGAGCTGCACATTGAGGGCAGCAGATAGGAGGTGGATATGTTGGTGAAAAGTGAGTGCAGGGCCAAGGGTTATACCCAGGTATCTGAAGGAGTCCACTTGCTCCGGGGGAGGGGTCAGGTTGGCAGTTCGTAATTGAGGGCAAAGTTCCTTTCTAGCGTTGAGCGGGTGGGAAAAGAACATAACTTTAGTCTTGTTATAGTTAGGGATAAGACGTTGAGAGGTGAACCATTTTTCAGCGCTACTAAAGGAGGATTGAAGGGAGAGGTGGAGTTGCAAAGGGTCAGAGTTGGAGGTATAAAGGACGGCATCATCCGCATAGAGGAGCAGGTTCCCGGAGCAAGTACTGGGGAGGGAGTTAAGAAAGAGGCTGAACAGCAGCGGTCCAAGGATGAACCCCTGCGGGACACCAGAGAGGACAGGTAGCCTACTAGATAGGGTGTTCCCAATTTTAACCTGCTGGAAACAGTTAGAAAGGTAGTCAGAGAACCAGCCAAAGGCATCCTGAGAGAGTCTAATGTTGGTCAGTGGATAGCAGGAGCGGGTGGTTAACGGTGTCGAAAGCCTTTGTGAGATCAATGAAGACAGCCCCTATGATTTGACCTCTATCTAATGCGCAGGAATGTGAGTGGTGAGTTCCAGGAGGGCAGTGGTGGTACTATGTCCCTTCCAGAAGCTGTTGCTGCTTGCTAAGCAGGTTGTATTTGTTGAGGTAGTCCGAGAAGTTTTGGGGAGTATCTTGCTGAGGTTAGAGAAGGCTCATTGAAGGCAGCAGCCATTCTGGCTGGGTCAGAGGTAAGGCACCCATCAACCATAATCTGATTAGGGTTGGTGTTGTGAAGCGTTCCACAGAGGTCCTTAATATTCACCCAGAATTTTCGCCCTGAGCCCCAGGAGTTGGTTAGGAGGTCTTGTAGTACCCTGCTTTTGCTTTGCGCAAGGACCAAGTACATTTGTTCCGAGTCTCTCTATAGCTCTGTCTATTGGCTGGCAGGCCAGTCTCGTTGGAGAGGTGCCATAAGGAGTCTCTGGTCCACATGAGGTCCAGGAGATGTTCAGTGATCCATGGTGCTGGATTACCTTTGGCCACCCTTTTGGTGATGGGGGCAAATTTATCGCAAATGATGTTAAAGGCTAAAATGAAGAGGTTGAGGGCTCTGTCAGGGTTGGGGGCCTTTGTAACGAAGGACCAGTCCATTGTCCTGAGGTATGCATTGAATTGCGCAAGTTTGCCTGGGCCAAGTTTGCGCTGATAGATTATTTGGGAGGGGGATTTGGGTGATTTGCACGTCCAGGAGCAGAGTACAGGGGAGTGGTCGCTAACGGCCTTTGGGAGAACAGTAGTACTTGTGATTTTAAGGGGGCGGTTGGTGAATACCAGGTTCAGCAGGGAGGAGGACCCAGTGTGCAGGTTCTGTCGGGTAGGGGATGAGACAACTTGCGTAAGGTCTTGGGCAGTGGCCACATCTATGAATGGTGCAGCAGCTTTGTCAAGCCAGTTAATATTGAAGTCTCCAAGTACGATTTTCTCAGCTTGTGGCAGAAGAGTGGTCAGGTAGGACAGTACAGAGTGGAAGGCCACCTTCTGGTCCCTGGGAGAATGTGAACTGTGGTGAGGAGGGAGGGATTTGGGTTTCCCAGTGTGATTTTATAGTGAGGGCCTGTGGTCCGGGATGTAGCTGGGGGTGGGAAGTAGCTGCCCAGAGGATATCTTTAGTATATACTGACGCAGCCCCCCCTCGCTTACCCTGTCAATCAGCAACGGTATAAGTTGTACCCAGCAAGGTTTAGTGATGAGTCTGAGATCGATGGGGAGAGCCAGGTTTCACCAACCGCAATGATGTCAGGCTGGTGCTGGTGGACCCAGCCCTGGAAGGAGTCCCACTTTTAGAAGGCTACAGACATTAAGGGTGGCAATACACAGTCCGCTAGTTGGTGGGTGAGCAGGCGTGGTAGTTGTGGCAGGGCCAGGGTTAGGGTGTACGTTTTCTGACGTGAGCAGGAGGAGGAGGAGGAGGAGGAGGAAGAACCTGCAGATTTGGTGCCATATCGAGGCTTTGTGAGATTGTACGCTACCGCCCGGGTGCCCTTTCGGAGTGGGGAATGTGGGGATAGGGAGGCTAGTTATGTGCGGTGTGGCCAGTAATAGGAGTCGAGGTGAGGGGGCAGGAGGCAGGGGCTGGGGTCGCAGTTGGCGAGGTTGACAGTAGTCACAGGGGGAACAGAGAGTGCTATGCGTGGGGTGATGAGTATGGGAGAAAAGAGATGGAGAGAGGGCAGCAAGGAGAGTCCAGTCAGCACAAAAGGTGTAGGTGGCTATGGATTCATGACTAGCAGAGGTCTCAGGGGTTACAGTTTGAGGCGACTGCCAGTCAGGCAGCCACTGGGGACATAGAGGTGGTGAGTGGCCCAGGGGGTGGCAGGGGGAGTTACTAGATGGGGTAGTTGTATGTATAACAGGAGGAGTAACCATAGCATAGCAGCTAGTACGTGAAGCAGGGCCAAGGGAAACCAGCAATAGGTGTAGCGATGCAGCATTGCCCCTGGTGGCTGAGTAGCATAGGCTGCAGATGGAGAGATGGGCTGATTGGTTCCTGAAGCCTCCAGAGGCCCTATAAAAGGGCGTGCTCACCAAGGGTGGTGGCGGGGGTGGTGGGGAGCTGACGCTTGCATCGGCGGGGCCTTCACACATGCACACACACACACTGTTCTCCTACTGCGCGGAGCTCAGCACACCGTTTTTGTCCGTCTGTACCTATATGCAGTTTTGGGGGGTTGGGGAGGGTTCACCCGAGACCCTCTCAACCTTTGCTAGGACCCTCGAACTTCGGATCCAGGAGCAAGCTGGGGAGGAAAGGAGAGAGGTAGGTAGTTAAGGACAATCGTAGCAGTTGGGGGCGGGGGCACAGGGAGCTGAGTGGCATGCTACCTACGCGATTTCTTGCCTGGCTTAAGGGGTTAATCAAAAATCACTTGCTTCCCTGTAGTTTGCACTTTGCCAATTAATTGTGCTATGGGGAAGCCTGGAGAGAAGTGACCAAAGCACCACAGTGATGGCAGAACCACGGGCTAAGAGGGACCGTCTCAACACCATGGTAGTAAGGTGCTCTTTAGGCAGGTGATAAATTAAGAACAAACTGTGGGTTGCGATTTTGTCAGGATCCAATGGTATACGTTTAGGGAGCAGCGAGAAACTATTACATTCAACAGTTTAGGCATACAAGGTTATAGTTCCGGATTTAAGGTGCAGCAGAAAATCACTCATAGGGTCACCGTTTAGGCATACAGGCATACTAGGTTACAGTTGAAATCGGAATTAAGGTGCAGCAGAAAATCACTTTAACAGGTCACAGTTTAGGCATAATAGGTTACAGTTACTGTCCGGAATTAAGGTGTAGCAGAAAAAACCCTATTAAAGCTCACTGTTTAGGCATTTACTCAGTGAAAATGAACTATCTCCACATCTATGCTGACTGAAATCTGGAATTTTGCAATTTGAAAATGGCGCCTTCACACACGCACACATACACTGTTCTCCTACTGTGTGGGGCTCAGCGCGCCGTTTTTGTCCGTCTGTACCTGTATGCAGTTTCGGGGAGTGGGGGAAGGTTCTCCCGAGACCCTCTCGACCTCTGCTAGGACCCTCAAATTTCGGATCCAGAAGCAAGCTGTATGCAGTTTCGGGGGGTGGGGGAGGGTTCGTCCAAGACCCTCTTGACCTCTGCTAGGACCCTCAAACTTCAGATACAGGAGCAAGCTAGGCAGAGTGTGGATCAGCTGCTTCTCCTCTGGAAGCTGTGGGGTACTGTCTCCTAGGTGTGACTTGGGATCATCAGCTATAATGCTCCCGCCATTCCACCCCCACCCTGCAGCCACTGACAGGCATCGAGGTCTGCCTTGGAGTGTTCAGCCACAAAGTTCACCCCATTCTCCTATACTGCACCCACCTCAGCTTATTTCTTTATGGAATGGGATAAGTATAATGCCCAAGGACCCCAAAGCACACCACAACACTTGTCAGTGTCTACAGGGTAGGGTGAGGTAAAATGGCATGAGCTTTATAGCTGACAACCCAAAGCACACCCCAATGCCTGTCAGTTTCTGCAGGGTGGGTGTGAGGAGACCAGCGTCAGTTCAGTACTTCACTGACACTCCTATTATGCGTCTCTAACTCCTGAAATATCAATGCCAATGCCAGCAAGACAACATTCGGCATTGACAAATGCTTATTTTAATAAATCACAGTGATGAGTCTTGTATGGCAACTGTGTTGCAAAATGTGCAGTCTGGTTCAAAAAAGGTTTTACCCTGTTTAATAAGCCCTCACCAGCAGAATGATAAAATAAAAGTCCATAATCTGTCACCGGAATAAGGAAACTCTGTGAGAGAAGCAGCCTATTAAAGTAGATGGTATTAACAATTAATTTAACATATAAAGGGCTCCTAACCTTTGATGCGCTACTCTGTTTATCTGAGATATATGATGTTCATATGTGATGCAGTCATCAACCATCAGACCAAGATGTTTAAAGGTGTTAACCTGTCCTATCGTCGCACAATTTAGAGTGTGAAGTGAAAGAACAGGTTCAGCCATAGATGGATTGTTTCCATCATATCTATATCCCCCTCTCCCCCCTGTGCTGGAAGTCTTTAGATCTCTCTCGTGCAAATATTGGCCCCTCTGTGTCTCCAGGGTGACCCATAGTACCTCAACTTCTCCTGCCCTCCCTGTATTTCCATAGCTTTATGTTGTCCCTGACATAAAGAGCCACTCCTACCCTTTATACCTACCCTGTCTTTTCTGAACAGAGTATGGCTACATCTCAGTCCTGGTTTTCATTGCACCAGTACTCAGTAATTGCTACTGTGCCCAGGTCCACATCTGCCATGGTGGTCTCTAGGTCTGCAATCTTATTGCCCAGATTTTGAGCATTTGCACAAATGGCTCTCCAGATTGTACTGCCAGCCCACCCAACCCCATTTCCCATTTCCCTTCCTTATTTCCTCCACTATTTTTTTTTACTATCTCTCTTCCTTTACCCTTGGATTCTTTTGTTATTTGGTTCCTTGGGATTTCACTCCTCAGGATTCCCATTGCTGACCTTGTGAGCCTGTTGGGGGAACAGTTTATGTCTCCTCCCTTATTCCACTTCCTCTCAGCTAGTTTAAACACTCGCCAATGTAGCATTTAAACCGACCACTGAAGACCATGGTTCCCCTCATGGATGGATACAGGCCGTCACCCCTGTACAGGCCCTTATCCCTCCAGGTCAGTCCCCAGTACACAATGAAGCTGAAACCTCCTCTATGTACCATCCCTTCAACCATGCATTGAAGAACTTGGTGCGAAGAATGCTATCCTGCCCTTGTAGTAGATAGTTAGCACCTCTGAGAAGGTCACAGATCATGCTACTTGCCTAAGACCCCTCCCCAATTCCATAAACTCCTCCTGAACTATTGCTGGCTCATCTGTAGCCAGGTCTTTTGTCCCCATATGGATAACGACATCAAGCTCTCCCTACCTTCCTGCTGCCCCAGCCATACTTTGGATCCTCTTAACATCCCTGTGAACCATGACACTGGAAAGGTACCTAACCTACCTTTCCTCATCCTTACCTGCCCCCAACTGCATTTTCCTCACTACAGAGTCCCCCACCAGGATTTGCTTCCTCTTCCTCTTCCTCTGGTGTCCTCTGCCACCCCGCTTGGTATATCCAGTATGGAGGACCCTGCATCCACCCTGGTCACTACTTTGGGTGCCTCTGTGGGACTTTCCCACTCAGCCAGTGCGGCATAGGTGTTTCATAATTGTACCAAATGTAGAATGTGCCTATACTCCCCCACGCTAACCCTCTTCAAGCCCACTGTTGTCAAGCCGCTCCTCCTTCTGGGCAACCTCCGAGGTAGCGGTGGTGGACTAAGTGATCACTGGGTGGGACAAAAGGTCCTCCAAACCCAAGCCAATTCAGCCTTGAGTCTAGCAGCCTCCTCCCTCAGCCCAGAAAGGTGCTTACTGATGGGGCAGCAATGCAGACTCAGAAAGTCACACTGAAGACTGCCACCCACAGCCACTGCACTGCACCACTCACAGAATATCTATATCATCCCTTGCCTCTTTTCTGTTTTGCCTCCTTTAACCCCTTTTCATCCCTTGTCCAACTATTGCTTGATCCTAACTCATCTCTACCTGTCCGTTTTTGTTTTGTTCATTCTAAACCCTTAATTACTCCTACCCTAGATAGGGTGATTCACCTATACCCACACTGTTTCTAGACCCTAACATACCAGATAATGATAAAGACACTATTTCACCAAGTTTCCCACAGCTTATCCCACCTGTGTTGTTTCAAAATAGCCTCTTCAATTTCTCTCTATGACCAAACTCACAGACTCTGCTTTAAGGCAGCAACCTGCAGGAGTGAGTCTTGTATAGCAAGCCAAACCAACCTGCAATCAGAAATGTGATTCACTCATCCCTCCTCAATTATCACCTAGCTGAGGCCCCAAGCCAAACAATTCTTTCCCAGACCCAAACTACAGGACAAGAAACAAATCTTTTATTATGGCCCTTAAATGTGGGCTACTGTGGCAGGTCTTAATTTACCCTACAGACAATAATAAGGACACTATTTCACCAAATTTCCCCACAACTTACCCCACCTATGTTGTCTTTGTCAGGCAAACTAGCTGGATCTTGTTGTCCCTTCTGCCATCAATTTCTATATTTCTATGTCTCAAAAAGCCTCTTCAATTCCTGTCTCAGACTAAAACTTACAGCCTCTGCTTTAAAGCAGCAACCTGTAGGAGCGAGTCTTACACAGCAAGCCAAAACCAACCTGTAATTTGAAATGCCTGTGCCCTCTTCCTCCTCTCCCCTTCCCCACTCCAACCCCTCCATCACCATCCCCTCCACCCTTTCTCCTTCTCCCCTACCACTTCTCCTGCATCACTTAATACTGGTAGTAGTGTTTATGTTAAGCATCCAATCAAGTGGCTCTGAGCACTGTACATCATAGAATTAAAAATAAAATGGAAGGACATCCTAGTGTCGGATCACGCTCCTGTTTCTTGTACCCTCAGGCCTGCAGGGCAATGAGGCACAGGCACTAGGTGGGCGCTGCAACCCCTTATTGATCAAAGACCCCTCCTTTCGGAGCATGGTTCAAGCACGCCTCGAGACTACTTTGCTCATAATAAGCTGGGGAAATGTCCTCAGCCATGGTTTGGGAGGCCTTCAAAGCCGTGTTAAGGGGCACATTATAGCCTTTGTGGCTCAGAGGAACAGGGAATGGAAAGTGGAGCTTAATGGGCTCCAAGCAGTCCTCTCAGCTCAGGAATCACAGTTTAAGATAGCCACTGCTGGGTGTCCTGACACAGTCAAACTCCAGGAGATCGTAGGGTTAAAATAGCGTAAAAATACTATACTCCATCAACAAGTTGAGTGGTATATGACTAGGACTAAACATACATATTGGGAGGGTGGGGACAAGAGTGGGAAACTAATGGCATATCAACTGAGGAAGCAGCAAGTCGCTTCCCGTATCCATGCCCTTAGGACTGCTGATGCGGAGATAGTTACGGACCATAAGCAAATTAATGAGTGTATGACATAATATTACCAGCAGCTGTATCAGTCGCAATTGCACCAAGATAAGAACCAAATGAGAGCCCCTCTAAAGGACTTTTGTTCAAGAGTTCATATTCCCCAGCTCCCAGAAGCTATGAAAAACGCCTTGGATGCCCCTATTACAGAGGCAGAAATTCATGAGGCTTTATTCCAGCTAGCAAAATGTAAAGCTCCAGGACCGGATGGTATGACCACCGAATTATACCAGATACTAACCCCAAATTAGAACCCTCTTCATGGCCTTCAGGAAGCGCACTTGATATGTACCTTCCACCAACAATGCGAGATGCTTTAATTACTCTCATCCCGAAGAAATCTGATGACCCGCTTAACTGTGCAAATTATCGCCCTATCTCACTGTTATCCATAGACACTAAGATTGTAGCCAAAATACTCGCCAATCGTATGATGGAGGTCTTACCCTCCATAGTACACCCTTCCCAAGCTGGATTCACCAAAGGTAGGGCAGTGGCTGACAACATCTGACTTCTGCTCAACATCAAATGGCTAGCCGTTCGATCTTCCATCCCTATGGCAGCCATAGCAGTTGACTTCTCGAAAGCTTTTGATTCAGTTGAATGGCCCTACTACATGAGGTGCTTGATCTGTACGGTTTTGGCACCTACTTTAAACAATGGGTCCATGTCTTATATAACAAGCCTATGGCCAAGATACTTAACAATAAGGACACATCTATGCCCTTTCTCCTGCAGTGAGGCACCCGGCAGGGGTGCCCGCTATCCCCATTGCTCTTTCTGCTGGCTCTGGATCCTCTTATCCGAGTACTCCAGGCCAACAAAGAGATTCAGGGTGTTTCGGTTGGAGACCGTTCTTATCTTGCAGCTGCCTATGCGGATGATTTACTTCTCACTTTTTCCCGCCCACAGGAGTCCCTTAGCCTGGTGTTAGAGACTTTGCAGTCATTCGCCAGTATATCAGGATTGCTAGTTAACCAAAAGAAAACCAGTGTTACCCCTTTGAATGCGGCCTGCACGAAGGATTGTCTGTGGGGTCTAGGATTATCATGGGCTCCTAACAACCTACAATACTTGGGTATAATTCCTTTTTGTCTGGGGCCACATAGACTCTAGGAACTTTACCCTGCTACTCACACAGCTGACAATTGAAGCAGCACAGTGGCGACAGCTGAATCTCTCTCTCCCAAGGAAAGTAGAAGCACTTCGCATGCTCCTGCTGCCCAGAGTAGCATATTTGCTGAATAACCTTTTCATAACTTTGTCAGATAAAGTATTTTGAACATTAGATAAACTAATATCGTCTTTTCTGTGGGAAGGGAGGAAGCCGAGGTGGGGGGGTTCATAAACTATGAGCACACTGGTCGCGAGGGGGGCTTAGGGCTTCCCTGGCTCTGGGGCAATCATTGGTCTTTTTTAGCTGCTCAAACGGTCAAATGGTTTGTCCCAACCCCCCCTCACTTCACCGTTATGGATACAACTTGAAAGGCAAATTCTCTACCCCACTCCTCTTAGCCTACTCCTAACTAACACCGCTATATCCCCGGACAAGCTCACTCCAGCCATGGACGCTACTAGGAGAGCCTGGTTCCACCTTATGAAGGTGGCTAAGATAATGAACCAAGGATCCTTGATACCCTTTAGGTATCTAGACCTCTGGCACAACTGGCTCATTAGGGTGGGCAACAAACCCCTGACCTGGTCCTCATGGGAAGGGAAGGGGAATCGCATTGTGCAGGATCTCTATCTACCAAATACCAGTACCCTTATGTCTTTTGAACAACTCCAAGCACGTTTCTCGTTAAAGTCGCAGGACTTTTGGAAGTTTCTGCAACTTCACAATGCAGTACAGGCCATTGACAGGACTTCTAAAGGGGAATTGAGATGGCTCTGGTTATCCTCATTACATCAAAAGCCCTCCTTCCGAGGCTTAGCGAGTAGGTTCTATAACACTTGGCGGGAGGTGCAACCGGACCATACGGCGACATGCAGAATAGCATGGAGCACGGATATAGGGAGTCATATTGGTCCAGAGGCCTGGTCTCGCTGTCTACATGCAGTGCATTCTGCTTATAAAGATGTTAAGAGTCAGTTGATTCAGCTCAAGATACTCCTTAGATGGTATAGAACACTGGTGATCTTATTCAAATGGGGAACCCTTCCGCATGCAAGGTGCTGAAGATGCGAGTACAGTCCTGCTGACACTCTGCATCTTCTATGGCAATGCCAAGCCTTAGCTCCTTTCTGGTCAGCGGTAGCAATGGACTGCTCTGGGGTGTTAGGACAGCCCATAGACCTTTTGCACCCTATGCTGCTGCTGGGAGATCGGACCCCACTAAAGCACCTAAGGCTACAGCATCAGAATTGGATTCTGGTAGTTTTGCTGGAGGCTAAGCAGCTTCTCCTGAGACATTGGCAGCAACCTTTACCTCCATCCATTTCCTATGGCACTCAGCTGTAGCCAGACTGGCTACTTTTGAAAACTCACTTATGCCACTAGAGGACAGTTGTCCACGTCCTTTCAAATGGGAGGCCTATCTTAACTCTGCATTGCCAAGTCCCCCTCATCTTGGGAACCCACCCATCCCAACCACTGCTAGAAGGACAGCCCCACCCATGTAATCTGAAGTACATGTACCAAGACCTGATCCCTTTGCACGCATTTGGATGAGATATTGGCCACTGCTATGCTGAGGCCCAACTTATTCTATCTTTCTTCTCTTTCCTCTGGCATGCCTGATTTTAGTTATATGATTGGCCAGTAAGTGCAGTTTGAAAACTGGATACTGAGGATGAGGCACTTATATGACCTAGGTGTGAGTATAAGTTAAAGGTGAGGTAAGGTGAATTATGGAGTGAATTGGATATTGCAGACAGATAGAAAAAGGTTCTGATACCAGGTATATTGCATAGATCTGAACCTAAGATACCTTTTCTTTCGTGATGCACGTCAGTATGTGTAAATAGTACTGTGTCTTAATGTAGCAGGAGTTTTCTTGTTTGGAATATAATATGTAAAGTATTGCTTGATTATAGTTTTGACAGAAACAATAAAAATTATTCTATGATAAAAAAAAAAAATAAAATGTAAGAAAATAAAACCTTGTGTAACACCCGTGCCATTTTGGGTGTTACCAGTGGTCCTATTTGGCATCAGGAGGACTTGTGTGATGCCAGGTCTGCCAAGGAGTGGAGCCTGGGCATCACACACTGAGCAAAAAGTGACAACTGGCACAAGGGAAAGGGTTTCAAAAGTCAGTCAGGTAAGAGTTGGGAGCAAGTCGAGAAAGTGTGAGGAGTGCAGAGGCCTGTGTGCAGGCTGGTTGGGGATCAGGCAGCTAGTTGGGGCCGAGGAGGCCCAGCACCAGGATGGAGAGATTGCCCCCCATTCCCAGAGGAGGAGATGGACCCCCACATCCATTGGTGATGAGGGAGGACAACTGAGGAGCAGCATCTAGGAGGAGAGAGCAAGTTTGGGGGAGCCCGTCTGGCTCCGTGAAGTAACTGAAGTACTGGGGTGGCTGCCATGGCAGGCTCAGTCCACGGAGTGGCAGAGATGTGGTACCAGAGGGTCCGGGTGGCAGACTGGACCCAAGCCATAAGCCCATGTCCACCATACACTTGTTTGGAGGTGCTGTGGAGAGAGTTGTGATCATGGGAAGGTGGCCCCTGTTCTGTGCAATCCCGCCCAGGATCAGCAAGGTGGAAGGCTGTAGGAGGTTGGACTGTGCCCAGATATACCATCAGAGTGCCCCGAGGAGGTGGAACTGTGCTCAGATATACCATCAGAGTGCCTTGAAGAGATTTATGTGCCCTGAAGTGATCATTTGCCCCGCTATCATTGGCAGGGAAAAGGGAAAGGACTGTTAGGAGACAGTTTGCCTCAGGGTGCTGACTGAAGTAAGAAGAGCCCGTTTGGCTCACTGAAAGTAAATGTGTGCAGGATCCAGGTTCGGGACCCATATCACCCAAGTGTGAGGTGCCACGGCTGTCTGCTGTAGTAAATGTGTTAAAGTAATGTTGTTGCTCTACATCTCCAAGGAGTTGAAAACTGTGGCTTGAGCCTTTGGGCTGTTACAAAATAAATTGTGCTTGATTGCCTCTATTTTTCTGCTTGGACCAATCTTTGCATCTGAGCCCAAATTAATTTGTTTTTATTGTTGTTATTCTAACAAGTTTAGTCTATAGAAAACATACTGTACCAAGTGCCCTCCAGCTGAGAGAGAATGAAGAAAGAGTCCCATCATCCAGCACCCAGACAGAGCTCACGCTGTCACCAGAGAATCCCACATCACCACTAAGGTACTGTGTTTATTACCTGCTAAAGACTTTATCTCTGCCTTGTCAGGAGCTGGTGCCTCCCCTTCTCCATAAACTGTTCCATCACTATATCCCTAGACCTGGGAGAGGAGGAGGGATACCATCTGCGGAGTAATATCAGAAGACTGGGAGTGTGCTGCCTACCTCTTCAGAGACTTGCCTGTAACTAAAGACTGTCAGGGTTTGGGCAGGAGCTAAAGAAAAGTTTGTCTGTACTAAGCAGCACCAGTGGGTACAATGAACTCAGAGCAGGAGGTTACAAAAATGGAGACCAGTAGGGGGTTACACTTGTTAAGTACAAATGACTTAAATGTGTACATTAGTCAGCATAAACAACTTAAACTAAATCAGTGGGACTAATTCTAGTTAAAAGCTTGGCTGAACAGGTGGGTCTGTAGGCCCTGTTAAAAGTTTCCACTGAGGGAGCCTTCCTCAGAGATCTAGGGACTGAGTTCCAAAGGGTTGGACCAGCCACCTTGAAAGTGTGATCCCCTGATGTCTTAAGCCTGGTCCTGGGAACTGCAAGGATGCTCACCTTGGGGGAATGGAGAGGGTGGACTGGACAGTAAGGGGACAGCAGCTCACTCAGATAACCTGGATACTGTCGGTAAAGGGCTCTATAGGTCAGCAGACTGACCTTGACGGAGATTTGCCACTTCACCAACAGCCAGTTCGGATCATGCAGGACCAAGGTCACATGACATGATCTCAGGAAGCACATCAGTAACCTGGCTGCTGTGTTAAGGCCCTCTTGGCTCCAACCCCCACAAGACTGTGAGCCCTGATTGTCTTGCCCCAACTTCCTGCATCTCTATGCTCATATCATTGCCTCCTATACCCACCTTTCAATATCTTTTTTCTTTAGACTCTGTTCCTAATGCTTGGAAACAGGCTACAGTCATCCCTCTTCCTAGAGGGATCATCCCTCTCTTCTGGTAACTGCTGCTTAGTCTTCTCCACCCCACCCTGACTAAGCTCCAGGAATGCCTTGTTCTCCCCAGCTCTCCCCTTCCTTCCTTCATTCATCCTCCTCAGTCCTCCTCTCAGTCAGGCTGTAGTAAATCCCATTCCACCTCCACCTCCTCCCTCCAGCTCACTGACTCCATCCTGTCTGGCATGGATCAGGGTTTGGCCGCCTCCACTATCTTTGCTGACTTGGTCAAAGCCTTCAACACTGTTGCCCACCACTTACTCCTGGACTCTCTAAAGGCAGCAGGGCTATCTGCTTTCTCAGTCAGGGGCTTACACTCCTACATTGAGGGTAAGTCTCAAGCTGTAGGGGTTGGAGATTCCTTATCACCCTCACAGTTCCTATCTACTCAGGCATGAACGAAAGGTCTGACTCTGGACAGTTTTTCTTCTCCATTTTTCTGAATGATCTCCCCACATCTGATCCTCTGTGTCCATGCATGTGTACACAGATGATAGAGTACTCTTTGTATCTGGCTCCTCTGCCCCTGACATCACAACCCAGCTCCAACTGGACTTTACCAACATCCTGTACTAGTTCCTGACTAATCAGCTGTACCTTGGTGCTTATAAAATGATCTATATGACTTGGCACTAGTCAGAGGCTTGCTAGGCTCACCTGTCTCCCCTCCTTCCATACTCTTTATGGTACAGTGATTGAAGATGTCTCTTCCTTTAAGTACCTCAGGGTCTTGCTGGACAGTCACCTAAATTTCTCAGTGCATGTGAGTCCACCATCCAAAACGCTGTCTGCTTTATATAAATAAAGTAGCCTTCTTCCTGCCCACAGAGAGATCATTTCAAAGGTGATACTCCCTATCTTCGACTATGGTGATATTATATACAGCGCTGCTCCCAAGTTTACCCTTGCCAGACTGGATCCCCTCTTTCACTTCTTCTGCCACTTTGCCCTTGACTGCCCCATCACACCCTCTCTCCCTCCCCTCCCTTGATGTCAGGTTCATCACCCATTGTGTCTCCTTTATCTCTAAATTTTGGCTTGACACTCATCCCACTTGCCTTGCCTTCCACTTCTCCCTCTACCCCACACTACCTCATACTCCTTTCACAACTCTGACTTGCTCTGTCACACTGCCACCCCCCCCCAATAAATCCTCTGCCTGTCAAACTGCCTTCTCCTTGTGCTTCCCCAAACTCTGTGGCTTTCTCCCCTTGCCATCTGCTCTGCTCCATCCCCTCATGCTTTGAAACCCTCCATCATGATATCCTGCAGTTGCCGCTGTTACTGGGCCCTGGGCTATTGCCTGCCTCCCTATAACCCCGTTCCTCCTTTGTCCTGCACTTACACTAGTGCAGCTCTCCATACACCCTCCCCAAATTACAACCATGGCACCCACCCTGTACTTTGTATTGCCTTTTGCACACTGCTATTTTTTCTCCTTCAGTACTTTATTGCACTGTTGTGAATTTAATTACACAGAATCATCACCTTTGCATAATTGTTAATTTTCTTGATGTCTATTTAGCTATTATTTGTATTTTTGTATTTCTGTATATATCGTATCTCATTGTTCTACTCTGCTTCCTCCCCCAGAACACATCTGGAAGTGAGCTGTTACCAGCTCAGTATATCTCCTCTAGTAAAATATTTGAACTAACTAAATAAATAAATATATACATATGTACATACATGCACACATACATACATTCATACATACAGTACATACATTTATGCATGCATATAGGCCTTCAGACATACATAGGTATATGCATAAATGCATGCATGCATACATACAGACATACATACACTGGCTCAATTTTCAAAACCCCAAGAATGCTGCAAGCCACTGGTGCACTGATCGTTTGGCACACGGGGCTTGCAGCATTCTCCCCGCCAGCAATCGAGATTTTTAATCCCAAATGCCAAATGCCACAAAATAGAAAAGCCTTTCTCTGGTCTAACTTGCAGTATTTGGGGGACACGTTTTATGGGGCTTGCACCAAATATTTGGCACAAGCTACACTAAATAGAGGAAATTGTCACAACTGTGCCCAACAATATAAAATTGGGTGTGGCTGCGGCAAACAAGTTTGGTGCAGCTCTGCCAGAAAATGGCTTTGACCCAGAATCAGCCTTTAATAAATCAAGCCCATTGTGTCAATACATATATATCAGAGAAAAAAGAGCCAAAAATTAAAACATTTGTTTTTAAAAGACTACTTAAAACAAGAATACAAGAGTTGGGATACAGGGGACCCAGGCAACAACAGACCAGTCAGACTGATCCCTATCGTAGGGAAGGTGCTGGAGACTATTATTAAGGAGCAGTTGGTAGACTTCCTGGATTGTAATGGTCTTCAGGACAGTAAAGTAAACAGCATAGCTTCATGAAATGGAGGTCCTTCCAAACAAACCTCATAGAATTCTTCAACACAGTGTTTCAGCTGGTGGACAAAGGACAGGCAGTGAATGTCCTGCACCTGGACTTCAGTAAGGCTATTAATTCAGTGCCTCAGAGATGCCTGTGAAGAAAATTGGTGATGTGGGGTGGGGGACATAACAAGGTGAGTAGAGAACTGGCTGGGGGAAAAACAAAGGGTAGTGCTAAGTGGAAGGCATTATGAAGACAGGAGGGTGATTAGCAGGGTGCTTCAGCGGTTTGACTGGTTCTGTGCACTGCAGCATGTTTATCTGTGGCTTTGGAGAAGGGCTCCCAGGCAAATGTGTCTCTGTGTTGACAACACTAAGATATATGACAGGTGACAGTGAGGAAGGGGTCAGGGTCATGAAAGCGGACCTAGAGAATTTAAAGAAGTGATTAGCTTCTGATACCTTAAATGTAGTGACAAAAATGCAAGTTGATGCACACGGAGAAAAGAAACACAAAACACAGTATTGGATGAGGATCAGGAAAGACCAGACCTCAGAGGAAAGGGATGTGGTAGCTATGAGTGACAGTCTCATAAGAACTGCCTAATGTAATAAGGTATATAAGAAAACCAGCAGGATGCTAAGGTGCAGAGCCAGGGTCTTTTCTAGTAGAAGGAATTGATGCTGCCCCTCTTGGAGTCCTTGGTGACTCCGCACCTAGAGTATTGTGCACATTTCTGGAACTCTCACTTTAGAAAGGACAAATGCCACTAAGAATCAGTCCAGAGAAGGGCAAGCAAAGTGATATACTGGCAGTAAAAAGACACATGAGGAAAGACTGACTGAACTGAATGTGTTCTCTATAGAGGATAGAAGGGAAAGGGGGATATGATTAAAACTTTCAAATGTAAGATGAGAATATACAGGGTGGACGGCAAGCCACTGTTCAGGCAATATGAGGAGTCTGTAAAAGAAGACATCATTTTATAAGCTGGTTAAAACTCAGGAGGGATGTGAATAAAATATTTATTCACAGAGAGTTAATGAGCATTTGGAATTGTCTATATGGTGAGACTTTACAAGTTTCAAGAGAGGCTGGGATAAACACATAGGTATGGTGAAAATGATGGTGAGGGGAGAATGGTTGACTGGGGTTCACTAAACTAAAATGTGTATCAGCAAACTGGGACATTGTGTGACCCTATCAGTGCTAGACTGGTGGGGACCGGCAGACATGATTGACTGAGGGTCTTCTTCATGAGTAAAATCTTATGTTTCTCTTTTCACATTAGACACTACTTTTGCCCACATCATTTTGTGCTGGGAAATGTTCTGCAGTTCATGTAGGAATCTTAAAAGGACAAGCATGTTCACTAATAAGACTAATGTTGGCATCTTGCCCACAGATTTCAAAGTTATTCTTCTAATCTTGTTCAAAGCTGCAAAAGTGAAAAATCAGTTTGATTGGACTATAGCTGTATGCTGTTGCAAATGTCTCAGTGGAGAACAGAGACTAGCTGAAGTCAATTAGAGCACAGACTGTGAACTAGGAGATCCAGGTTTGAATCCCTTCTCAGCCACTGGTTTACTATGTCAAGTTTAAAAGTTTATTTATTCTACATATTTACCAATATAAAATACAAAGCATATAAGAAGGTAAATATGATAACATTTCCATCACCATGAAGCATATGTTAAAACACAGATACTCAGTTTATATAGCAAGACCAAAACATTATTTTTCATTTATTTTCAGTTGCTTTGAAGTAGGCTACTAAATTGCATATAGTTATTTCTGATTTTGAGTTCATTATTCTGTATAGTAGTTTCATTCGTGACTCAAAAGAATTGGCCAGATAAAGTGCTAGGTAAACATGTAACTCAATACTATGTAGCAGGCAAATAAAAATAATGTGTTATATTCATTTATTCCTTCATTTGTTCTCAGGGACTCTCTGGCACGGCCTGATCAATAAAGATGGCACACAACAGTACAGTAGGAATGCAGTACATACAGGATAAACTGTAAACATAATTAACAGTTAGTTACAACAGGAGAAAAGAAATGAAAATCTATGCAAGACAATATGAGTCTATAGTCAGCAATCAGGCGTAACAAGGCAATAAAACTGGCAGACAACACATACATAAATACAATTCAAATTGCTGCAAGATCAGTTCAGTGCCAGACATTGGGTTCAGGGGAAGCATTTGCAGGCAGAATCTGCCAGAACAGCAGCTCAGTAGACTGATTTAAAATAGGAGTTTAATACCAGAGAACACAGTGAGCTAGGCAGGCCATTCCAGTGAATTGGGACAGCAGCAGCAGAGAAGGCTTTTTCACTCATACTGGTAGTGACAGGAGGTGTCTTCAGACACAGGAGAGATGAACTGAGGCTACAGTGGAATAGTTTTGGACTAAGAAGGTCAGTAAGAGGGGCTATCTCGATTTTCTATAAGACAGCCTAAAAGGTACTCATGGTGGGTCTATAAGGCAAGCCAGCCAAGGGGTTGGTGTAAGGATCAGTGATGAGCACTGAAAGGGGCCACTGTTGCAACTCTGCAGATATAATGTACACAGTGTTCAGGTTTGCCAGATTATTAGTGGAAGACTGAGACAAGATGGGAGAGCAGTAGTCTAGAAGGTGGGGGAGCATAAGATAACAGGTCATCTTCAGAATGGAATTCAAACGTGCAAGTGCTTGAAATAACATACTTTTTGAAGCAGTATGCCTTTATAAATTTGCTGAGGGCAGAGCTCAAATCAATGAATTGTAATCAGTCTTATAACTTCTGGAATCTGTGGAAAAGTTATGTAATATTACAACTCGTGGTATATTAAGAGTGGCTAACTACTTGCTTGATGTTTGTTTGGAAACCATTACAAGCTCACTCTGCACTGCTTGATCCAGATGTCACTGCTCAATCATCAAATACTTCAAGTTAAATCATTCTAGTATGGGGAAATAATACAACTATCTCAGTCCAGTTTAGTTTATTATGGTGAATAAGTTATGTTGATATGGGGACTTTAAATTGGCTTCTAGATAATATTTTTTTCCCTTAACGAGTTCTGCAGATATTTATTCAGAGTAGAGGTAGGTCTTGAAAGTCAATATTTACTGACCCTAAAGTCAACATTTACATCCGACTGGAAGTTGGCATAACTCTGATCTAGTTAATAATTTAGTTGTCAACTCCAGGATCCACAAAATTGATTTACAGATAAAAGTATTGGACATAATTCTTTCTAATGATTCCAGATCCAGAAATCACCTGATTTCACACCCATATAGCATAGATGTTTTAAATTTATTATTTATGACTTGAAGGGCAGTTTTCGAACTATGACCACCATACTGCAGACTGAAACTATTAACTGCTTTAATGCACTGTTCAGGCTTATTTGCAAATATAGAATATGCTGGTTCTGCTTTAGATGTCTTGCAAATCAAATGCCCAGGTTGTCACAGAACTTTAGTTTTTTGGCTATAGCAATTTAAATACCACTGTGTGTTACTTGAATCGTTACCCAGAACCATCATTTTGGATTTGGTATTACATACTATTAACTTCCAAGTTTTGCAAAGAGTTCAAAATGTGATAATTTCCTTTGCAAGTACAACTTATTGGTTGATAAAAGAGTTAAGTCATTTGCAAAAGTTAAACAGACTGAAGGGACCAATGATCTTAATCTGTTTGTATTGTCTCTGTTTCTACAGCATGATAACAGCCACAGCTTTGTTCTAAGATTTTGGTGTTATGGAAGGCGGGATTATTTATTTCTTCTAAGGTGGAGTTACTATAAATATTAAATAAAGAGTGGGCTAAAAGGAGGCCCTGCAAATAATCTGTATTTGTTAAGAACTTTCTAGAAAGTGTATTCACATATCTGTCCTGTTCCCACGTTTGGGAATACAAGGTGGCAATAATTGGGAGGAGGTGGCAGAAGCCCAGTCGTGCCCATCTCCTGCCAAAGGAGAACTTGACTAACCAAGTTGAAGGCCTGTGAAAAGTCTATAAATTCTATAATAAAGAAGCATTTTAATAACAGTGTATTTTTCCATTAAATAGTACATACTGAAACAACTAGAAATAGTAGACCTTGCTTATCTGAAGCCAAATTGAGTGTCTGATAAAATTTATTTTCTCTGAGCCAGGTATTTAGTTTATTCAAAATAATGGTCAAATAGATTTTCTTGCATGTTTTGAATCAAATTAATTGGTCTGTACATAAGGGGATTTGGAGAGGAAGAACATAAGAAAATCACCAGCAGAAGGAGACCTCTTGGTCTATCGTGTTGCTCGAAATAAAAAGGATGGTTTCTGGTCTTAAGATTACCTCTGTGCCCCTGACCCCCTCCCCCTTCCCCCTGACTTGTCCTGTCTTTCCCCTTATGATGCCACCTGACATTCCTTTATGCTTGTCCCAGGCTCTCTTGAAGGCACCCATTGATTTTTGACTCCACTACTTCCGTGGCAGTCGTTCCATGCCGTCACCACTCTTTCTGTAAAAAGTGCTTCCTTACATCCCTCTTGAATCCACCGCCCTAATCAGTTTTAGGCTGTGCCCTCTGGTGGTGGTGTCAGTGTTGGCCCTTAAATTGTATAGGCTCCTGCAGTCCACTCTGTTAATTCCCCTCAAGTACTTGAACATCTCAATCATATCCCCTCTCTGCCTCCTCTCCTCCAGAGTGTACATCCCCAGGTCCTCCAACCTCTCTGCATATAATCTATCCTGCTGCCCCTCTCTCATTTTTGTTGCTCTCCTCTGTACCCTTTCCAGCATGTGTATGTCTTTCTTCAGGTGTGGATGCCATTATATTACTCTGTATTCCAAGTGAGGCCTCACCAATGATCTGTGGAGCATCAGAATAACCTCACTCTTCCTACTGCTAAATCTACTTGCAATACACCTCAGCATCCTATTAGCCTTTGCTACTGCCTTTTTGCATTGAATCAAATGTTTCAGGTCACTAGGAATTATCACTCTAAGATCCTTTTCTTCCTCCGATGGCTTAACCTGAACTTTTCCAAGATAGTACTTTGTTCTCAAGTTCTTTGCCCCCTATGTACATCACTTTGCACTTTTTGGCATTGAACCCTAGTTGCCATAACCCTGACTGTCTCTCTAGCTTGGCTAGGTCCTCCCTTATCTCTTTTATCCCCTCCTGGGTGTCCCCCTCCCATAAAGCTTGGTGTCATCTGCGAACATGCATATTTTTGCCCGAATGCCTTCCCCTGTGTCGCTAATAAAGACGTTAAACAACACCAACCCCAACACCAACCCTTGAGGAACCTCACTGGTAACCTCCCTTGTATTGGACATCTCCTCCCCCACTACTACCCTCTGTGTCCTGCAACTCAGCCAGTTATCAACCCATCTAACTGACCTTTCCCCCTCCTCCCCTAATTCCTTCAGCTTTGTTATCAGAATTCTGTGCAGCACAGAGTCAAAGGCCTTGCTAAAGTCCAGATATATGATATCCACTGCCTGGCCTTTGTCCACTGTCTGGGTGACCCAATCCAAGAAGTCAATCAAGTTTGTTTGACATGACCTGCCTGCCTTGAACCCATGTTGTTTACTGTCCTGCAGGCCATTTTCCTTTAAGAACTTGACCAAGGCCTCCTTCAATATTGTCTCCATTAGTTTACACACAATTGAGGTCAGGCTGACCAGCCTATAGATACCAGGGTCCTCCTTTGGGCCACTCTTATGGAGTGGCGTGACATGTGCTGTTTTCCACTCCACTGGCACCACCCCTGTATCAAGAGATCTGTTGAATAGTATTGTCAATGGGCCTGCTAGTTCCTCTGTCATGTCTTTTAGCATCCTGGGGTGTAATCCATCAGGCACCAGGGATTTATCAGCCTTCACATTCATGAGCCTCTCCTTCATCCATTCAATCCCTATGGCCCTATTGGCCCTCACCAGCCCCCTTCCTGCTCTTCCCACTGTGCGGTATTGGGACCCCTTTTTCTTTGCCAAAATAGGAGCAGAAGTATTCATTTAATACCTCCACTTTCATTTCATCTTCCACCACTATGCTGTCCCCCTTCTTCAGCCTGATTATGCCATCCTTTTTGTCTCTTTTTTCTTTGATGTAGTGAAAGAAGGCCTTATCTCCCTTCTTTATCCCTTCTGCCATCTGGAGTTCCTTTTTTTGCTTTTACCTGTATTACCTCCCTTTTTGCTAGTTTAGCCAGCCTTCAGTACTCCTCCTCATCCTCTACCCTTGCTGTCTTTCTACTTTTCCTATATGTAGCCCTTTTAGCTTTCACTACCTTAGCCACCTCCCAGCTAAACCGGCTAGGTGGTCGAGTTCCTGCCTTCTTTCCCCTCGTCTTTATGCAGTTATTTGTAGCCTTCTGTATGGCCCTTCTGATTGTATCCTATATTTCCTCAACACCCAAGCCTTCCCTAAGTTCCCTATGTCTTCTAATCATTTCCCTCATTCTCCTGAAGTTAGCTTTCCTGAAGTCTAGTGCTCTTGTCTTTGTGTGTCCTCCCTACTCATGTCCAGGTTGAACCACACTGTGTTGTGGTCGCTCCACCATGGGATCCCCAACGTCTATGTCCTGCATGTGTTTGCCATTGGAGAGCACTAGGTCCAGAACTGCTTTCCCTCTGGTGGGACTGGTCACATACTGCATCATGAAGCCATCCTGGATTGTGTCCAGGATTGCTTGGATTCTGATGAGGGATGTGGCGGTCCATCCCACTCAGCTTTGGGCAAGTGAAAGTTACCTACCACTACAATCTCCCACCTCTCGCATCATTTATTAACTGAGTGCATAACTCCTGTCCTTGCCCTCTCCCTGACTTGGCAGTTAGTATACTGCTTCCATCCTTAACTTCCTTCGTTTGTGCATTTGGAGTTGGAGCCACAGTGCCTCCATGCTCCCTCTTTCAAACTCATCCTCCCTTGCACACACAATACCATCCCTTATGTATGCCACCACCCCACCCCTTTTCCTGTCTCACTGTCCGTTCTATGTAGCCTGTAACCTGGGATCGATAGGTCCCAGTTGTAGTGTGCTGTTGCCCAGGTCTCTGTAATGGTGATGTCTACCCTGCTGTCTGCTAAGAGTGCCTGCAGTTCTACGATCTTGTTCCCCAGACTGCACGCATTCAGCACCACCACCACCCTCCTCCGCTTTGTCTCTGTTGTGCCCCTGCTCTTTTTCTGATTTAGTCCTATTTGACCTACTTCCCTCCTATTTTCAGATTTGATATGTATTCTTGCTCCCTTTTCCTTGTCTCTGCTGATGTGGGGGAGGCACTCCAGCCTCCCAGTTCTGCCTCCCTTAGCAGTTTAAACCCAGTTCTTTTGCAATGTATTCCCCATTTTAGCCTTGATTTCTTTCTCCTTCCAGGTTAGATGTAGTCTGTCCCACTATGGACTCTCTTGTCCAACCATGTGTCTCCCCATGTGCCTATAAGACCGTATCCTCCTCCTTACACCATTGTCCCAGCCAACCCTTAAATTCAATATCCTCTTCTTCCTAGCTGAGCATGCCCTTGGTACCAGAATTATTTCAGAAAAGGTTAATGATGTCATAGATTGCCTACATGCCACAAGTTAAGTTCATAATCTGCACTGTGAGCCTTTATTTAAAAAAACTTAGGACTATTATAGTAACTTTTCAAGACATAGGAATAAAACTGGATTTAAGAATTTGGTAAAGAAATGGGACAATAATGGAAACCACTGGTATGAATTTGCTTTGTCGATATCCAGTCAGGACCCAGTGCCTTGAATGGTTTGTGAGAAACTAAGGCTTTTTGATTTTTTTTAATGGTAATGTCAATAGTGTTGTTCACTGGTCCTAAAAATATTGGTATTTTCTTTTCTTGGATAGAATGCATTATAAAAGAAAGATTCCTAGGTAAGCAGATTAATTTGTGTTAAAGTGTCTGCTTCCCAGGTTTGTGTGCCTTTTTCATTATGTTCCAAATATGTTTGCTACTTTTAGAAAGGCCACTCAATCTCAAATCTTCCCACAAAACTTGTTGATATTCAGCTTTGCGTGTGTGTGTGTGTGTGTTTGTGTGTGGGCATGGGCTCATAATGCTGAAAGACAAAACTACACAGCAATGTACCACACTGTAAATTCAGCGGATACATTGCTGCCACACAGACACAGTGCAGAAAAGCATTTCGGTGAAGGGAACATGTGTTTGTTTTTTTTTGTCTGCGGGGGCCCCCGTTATGGAGGGCTGTGCCCCTGAACCCCCCTATTAAAATAATCAACTCTGTGGGGGATTCGACACGGGGATGAGGAGAAACACTGCGGGGGGAACAAAAACAGAAACCACATAATGCGGTTTCCAAAAAGTCTGGGAGAGGGATTCGAGCCCTGGTCCAGACGCACAGCAACCTCTTGTACTGCTGTAGCTCATTCCGCTGAGCCATGGCAGCAGCTTGGCAGACCACCTCCCGAACGTAGGTCTTCACAAACACAACATTCCTCCTCCCCACCCATGTGAGACAAGGTACAAAACCGCGTGCAACATATATGTCTTGAGGGGTTTTGTACCCTATTGAGCTAGTACACTGCGCGATGTATTCCACATGGTATTCCATGCACGGTAGTATGTGTGACATATTGACACTGCAGGAGTGAGTGTGTGTGTGTGTTCCAAACATTTATTGTATTTTTCTTTCTTGATTCAGGTGCCTTAGATTTGATAAAGTACATCTCTTCTAGTTTTTGTTTTTTCATTAGTGCATTTGGTCTTCATTTATAAAGTTTACAGATAAAATTCAATCAGGTTTTAACATGTTAATTTATTATATCTTGTACACTTTCTATATTTGCTCTTCAAAAGAAGTAAAATGTTTGAAATAGAAAGGCAGAGCTTTTTTATGTTATCCTTACTAAGAGCATATTTTTTCTAATTCCTGAAAATCCCATGACCTAAATTTCAAATAGTCATGTTTAATTAGGCAGGTTCCACTGGAGTTTTCTGGTTAGTAACTGTAAACTTTAGAGATACAGTATCTCTCATCCTTTAAAGGTTAACCCAGTTTCATGGTTAGTGCAAGGGAAAGTTGAATGTAGTCACTATGTAGGTGGGATGCAGGCTAATGTGAAAAGATTGATCCACGTGAGCTCAGTAGTTGAACATGCACGTGCACATATAAACATAACATCTGCTGGGGTATCACCTACAGTAGGGTCATTCCATCGAACATAAAATATGCATGCTTAAAATAGTAGCTCATATTACCTTACCCCTTCATTTTACAATTTTTCACCTTTCATAACACAGGATGGAAACACTGAGCTGATTCTTAGGTTTTCAAGGATTTCAGGGGGGTTCTCCTTATTATGGAGACTATACTGCCCCATCCAAGAGTTAAAATTTCATGTGATAATAACTTTGGCTAAGTGATAGTCCTCCTTGATTTTGCCCAATTAATGAGAGAATTCTGACCAAAGGTTTTGACTATAATGTTTCAAATTAGAGGGAGGGATATAAGTATTTACAATCTCATATTGAGAGTTATGGAATGTTATTACTACCACCAAGACATGTGAACCCCCAAAAAAGTTTCAACTTTACAGCTTTTAAAACTGTCATCCTTTTTATGTATTTGCGCTTGTGCAACCAACATCTTGCAACAGTGGGGATTTGGAGGCACGGCTGCTGTTGGGTAATGCAGGGCACGCATCAGTAGGTCGTCCCTCATTCCCCAATCAGCCTGCGTATGATTGGCGCCACACCATGCATACTAATGTGGTGAGACATCTAAAGAAAGGTCCGCTGCAGTCTGAGCAAAGCTCGCCAGACGAGTGGCCCTTCCTATGTGCTCAGCCACATAGTATTCATGGCAGGCTGGCTGCTGGCTTGCTGTGGCTGCAATGTATGTGCTGGACAGAGGTCACTCCCTGGCCGGCATAAAGCATTCCCCCATTTCTTATATACGAGAAGGGTGCCCAATCCTCTTGGCTCATGCCCCCCCCACTTTCCTTGTGTGCCGACTGGGTTGCCTAATCCCCATCGGCATAAATTACCACCCTTTTGTCCTGTGTGGATGAGGGTGCCCAGTCCCCTGTTGGCTGCAGAAATACCCCCCAAACAGTTAGATGGCATGCTGGGAGCCCACCCCAGCATGCCAAATCCTTTGAGAAGAAAAAAACTGTCCCGCAATGTTTTTTTTTTTTGCCATGTAACACAGAAAATGGTCCCTCGTAGTCTCCCTACCCACCACCCGCACTCCACCCACTGCGACCCTACCTCCCCACACCCCTCACTCTATACTCTCATTCTCCGAGCTCGGGTGAGATGATCTTCGTGACCGAGAACACGATGCACTCTTCAAAGCCAACCGCAAACTGAAGAAATGCAGATAAGCTGTATAATTAAATAAATAGCATTTTTTTCAACTTTGATGCATATCTCGGGCATTTTTTGGAATTTTTACAACAAATTTTCAACATGGGGTTTTTGGGACCCCTCCTCATGAATTCTGTCTCAGTTATGATGTTAATCAGTCCTGAAAGGTCATTTCACAGTCACTGCGTGGAATCACCTTTTTGGGGCTGATTAACGCAAGGACAGTGGCAGTGTTCATGAGGTGGGCTCTCAAAAAGCC
Source organism: Neoceratodus forsteri (assembly GCA_016271365.2). Taxonomy (NCBI): domain Eukaryota; kingdom Metazoa; phylum Chordata; order Ceratodontiformes; family Ceratodontidae; genus Neoceratodus; species Neoceratodus forsteri. The sequence goes on along the minus strand of CM057456.1, from coordinate 176,319,523 downwards.
TATGTTGCAAATTTGGTGGAAAAAATCCCGAAAATGGCTGTTTTACGAGCGTGCATGGCGCACTTGCTACGCACACTCGTAACTTCGCGAATTTGCAATATTTTCATGTTAGATTTTCAACATTGTCATTTTTCTACACCTCCTTGTAAACAGTACAGCTGTCATTTTTCATATCCTGGCTGAAATGTGTTTCCATACTTTCAGCCCACAATACTGCGGTCATTGTGAGAAATCAGTGTTCGGGGCAGATTACGGAAAATGAAAGTTACACTGTTCATGAGCAGAGGTCCTAAAATACCTATGTTGAAAATTTGGTGACGATACTCCATGACATGACTGTGTTATGAGCGTGCGTTTTGCAGTTTGCACGCACACTCGTAAGTTTGTTAATTTATAATATTTTCACTTCAGATTTTCAACATTGCCATTGTTCTGCACCTCCTTATAAACAGTACAGCTGTCATTGTTCACATCCTGACCAAAATGTGTTTTCGCAGTTCTTGCGAAGAATAGCGCTGTTGCTGTGGAAAGTCCATGTTTGAGACACATTATGAAAATAACAGTGACACTGTTCATTAGCAGAGGTCCTAAAATGCCTATGTTGAAAATTTGGGGCTGAAAGTCCATAAAATTAGTGTTCTTAGCGTATGCAGACAGTTTGCACGCACACTTGTGACTTTACATTTGTAATATTTTCACTCCACATGTTCAAAATTGCCATTTTTTTCCACACCTCTTATGAACAGTACAGCTGTCATTTTACATATCCTGCCTGAAATGTGTTTCGCATGTCCGCACAGAACGCATGGTAGCTGTGCAATCAGTTTTTGGGGCATTTTTCGGAAATGAAGATTACACTGTTCATGAGCAGAGGTCCTAAGATGCCTATATTGAAAATTTGGTGCCGAACGTCCATAAAATGACTATGTTGCAAGCGTGCATTGCGCAGCTCCATGCAGCCTTGTAACTTCATACATTTGCAATATTTTCATGCCACATTTTCACTGCTGGCATTTGTGCACACCTCCTTATCAACAGTGCAGCTGCCATTTTCCGCAGCCTGCCCAAAACGCGTTCCCACAACTGTGGCACACAATGACATGCTTACTGTAGGAAATCACCTTTGGGACACATTAACAAAATCACAGCACCACTGTTCATGAGGGAGGTCCCAAAATACCTATGTTGAAAATGTGCCTAAAAACTCCACAGATAATTAGGTTATGGACGCTCTGCTGTGCAGTTTGTATGCATGTTCATTGCTTGACCAATATTTCATATTGCCACTCCATATTTTGCCATTTTTATGCCTCCTCATGAACAATACAGTTGTCATTCTCACATCCTGCCCAAAACTATGTTTTCATCCCTCTGTCACCAAATGCCACAGCTGCTGTGCAATCCACCTTTCAGCTAACCAAGTGATTGTGCCACTTTTCATGAGGTGGCCTGACAAGCAGTCCATGTTGAACATGTAGAGTGAAACTACCACTACACGTTTACGGTGTTAGGGTTTCCAGCTGTAGCACCCCACCCGGTACAGACTGACAGGTGTCAGGGCTGTGACTTGGGATCATTGGATGTAATGCTCACGCCATTCCACCACCCCCATGCCCATCCTGCAGCCACTGACAGGCATCGTGGCGTGTCTTGCACTGTTTGGCCACAAACTTCGGCCCACGCTCCTATACTGCACCCACATCAGCGTATTTCCTTATGGAATGGCGTAAGTATGATGCCCAAAGACCCCAAAGCACACCATGACACTTGTCAGTGTCCACAGGGTAGGATGAAGTACACTAGCATTATAGCTGATGACCCAAAGGCACACCCCACTGCCTGTTGCTCTTTACAGGGCGGGGGGCGGGTTGGCACCATTTCAATACTTCACTGCCATTCCTAATGCGCCTCTACCTCTGCCAGTGCCAATGCCAATGCCAGCGCTTCAACATTTGGCATTGACAAATGCTTGTTTAATCCTGTGATTAAGCCCCCAATTGGGTGTACCCCTTTTTCAGTTTCTGAGCCTTGCTTGTAAAAACCATGAAATCATTTAGCCTGATGTCCTCGTTTGTAGACCAAGTCTACTGGAGTGATAAAACATTAAATATCCCCCCAAAAGACCTGAATACTGGACTAAGTTACTTGTTTCCAACCCCTGAAATTTTGCAGGATAATATTTTCAAAGTAAAATCAATAGAATTAGACATTAATCAATTTTCATAATTCTTTTCTAAGGTTTCAGACTGAAAGGACAGAGGAATTGAGGGGGCAGGTACAACAAAAGAAGTTGGAGCTAAGTCCAGAGGAATCACTCTTGAGGAGGAAAGGGGGAAATTGTTTAACCAGGAGAAGCACGTTAAGCAGAAGCTTGATTCCAGGTGTGACTTGAGAGCACAAAGAAGTTTACTGACTTGCTCTGGGTCACACAGTATGCAAGTAGGCTGTGAGATTCAAACCCAGCTGTCATGGGTTGTAGCCAAGAGCCTTAAACCACTGGCGCTATACTGCTTCCTCAAAGGTTGTTATATTGATTGCATGAATATATCCTTGAGTTCTATCTCAAACATATTTATTATCAGGTGCACTGCAGAATTAAGTTTCAAACCTCAGTCAAAATATTATCAATAAAACTGCTATATTTAACTTCACAGTTTATTTGCCACTGATCATTAAAGTCTTGCAGGTGTTAACTCAAAGAATGCCCTTGGGTCCCAGCTTGACCCATGGACATTCTTGATAAGAGAACAAGACATTTTCACTAAGTGAGAGCATGATTTATATGCATTCAAGAGGAGACCATGTAATGAAAGAATCAAGTTTTGTTCAGAGTTCAACAGTCCCATCTTATTTTTTTTCTCTGTCTTTCTTTTTTTGTTAACATTTTCAATAATCTGGATAATATCTGTCAGGAGTCTATTCTGATACTTTGATTTAGAGGAATTTCCTGAGCCATCAATAGAAGACATACACTGTGGTTAGCAAATAAGATTGATTCATTGACATAAACACCCTGGCCCAGATATTCAAATGGATTGCTCATGGCGCAACAGTGTTGCACATTGTGCAACCCACTGATGCACCCCGGAGTGATATTCAAACGGGAATTGTGCCTGGCACAAATCCCGATGCACCGGAGTGCATCAGTAATGTATGTGGTGCAGGTAGGGGGGGCGTGCCCATGCATACTCTGCACATCCCGATATTCAGCCCAGGGATGTGCTGAGTCCATGCATGCGCAACCCCTACTTGCGCCGCACAAAGTTGATCCCCCAAAAAAAGGAACAGCGGCTGGCCACCCACTGGTAAGCTGCCATATTGCAGGGCGCAACATGGCAGCTTGCCACCTGTGGTGGCCACCACGCCTGCTTGCACCTCTGTGTTAGCGCTCCCATGCCCGATCACGGGCATCTGTTGAAATAATAATGTCCAATGTCCTGGTGGTCCAGTGGACGCTGTCAGCACGCGGTTGGGCATGTGTAAAAAGAAAGATGATCCAATAGCCATGGTGGTCAGTGGACGCTGTCATTATTGGACGTGGGCATGTGTAAAATGAAGATGATCCAGTGATTCTCGGTGGTCCAGTGATCGCTGTCAGCCCGATCAGCTTGGCATTTGTATACAAGTACATCCACTATCTCTGGTGGTCCAGCGACCTTCCCCACTCGATCCACTGATCCCCACCACTCTCACCCTCCAGTCAGCGGCAGGCAGCAGCATCACTCCACCCGCCCGCCTCCACTGACTACACACCGGGGTTGTGGCCTGATGTCGCCAGCGCGAACCTGTGGCATGTAGTCGAAATATACTACATATTCCAGATATGTGAATGGATCCATCTACATATCTGGAATGTGTAGTATGGTACGGAGTTGCATGCCCATTGGCTCACGCTGTGGACCAATGGGTGTATAGTCCTACCTATGTCAGGGGTCAGCGGGCAGTGGGCAGCAGGTGGGTGGGTGGGCTGCCGCCCGCCGGCTGACCGGGGAGCAGGGCGGTGAGGATCAGTGGGAGGGTGGGGAGGGGAGTCCGCTGGACCACCTGGGATAGTGGACGTACTTTTTTATACACATGCCAGCGATCAGGCTGAGAGTGGTCCACTGGACCCCCAAGGATATTGGATTATCTTCATTTTTACACATGCCCGCAATCGAGCTGACAGCCGTCCACTGGACCACCAGGGATATTGGATTATCTTTCTTTTTATGCATGCCTGCAATCGGGCTGAGAGCAGTCCACTGGACCACCAGGGATATAGGATGCTATTTTCTATTTACTGAAGCCCGCAATCGGGCTGTGGGGCACATTGCTGCGCTGTGCAGGGGGCATCGGTCCCCGATGGCTGCTGCCTGGCAGGGCGCCAGGTGCAAGTCGCCGGGGATCGGTGCACCTGCATGCAAATGGGGCCATAATGACATGCAAATGGCCCCATTTGCACCTTGCATACATTATGGCCCCATTTGCATGTGCACTTTTGAATATCACAGTTGCTGCTCATGGCACAACGGAACTTGCACTAGCGCATCCCCCTGCTCCACTTGGCCACTTGTGCTGGCACAGTGCACCTGCGCCATGCACACTGCGGAGTGGCCAGGGGTGCGATATTCAACGGTGCTGAGCCATGGCACAGCTCGGTTGAATATCGCCCAGTCAACCCTCGCTGACCAAGTTGTGCGCCCAGGCTTGCACCACAGCCTGGTGCAGTTTGAATATCTGAGCCCTGAGTTTCAAATGATCAACTCAATCCCTGTAATGAACAAGCAATTTCCTGGAATAAAGTGCTAAGGATATGTTCCATAATATTATATGCTGAATGTCTATAGATTAGCTTCATAAATTCATTTAATTCCCAAATAAATGTTTTATAATTTTAAACAGGAAATCTTGTGTCTCATTTTGCTTTTTGACTGATTCGTGTATTTGCTGGACTCCTTGACCACCATTAAGAATACTCCTCTCTGTGTCACTTTGAGGTTTTTGTTATATTTTAGGTTTTGACCCAGGTGGGAGACACTACTCTGTTGTGAGTTCACAGCTATTGGTCTTTAATACTCTTTTTTTTGTTTGAGACAACCCTTCTTTCCATGTGGTCACTATTCCCTGCTTATTCTGAATTTGATTGTTTAAATCACATTGTGTTCCTGATTTTGTATCTTAGTTTCATTTCAGCACCTATTATCTTATTTCTTAAGGTTTTTTGTACCTCTTCCTTAAGGTCATTTCAGTCAATAGGCTAGTCTGCCCTGCTGTTATGAATAGACTGAGGATTTACTATCATAGAATTAATGTCAAGTCCCATTTCTCTCCTTTCTTGCTCCTTCATAAAGCTTCTAATGAGAGCTTCATAATGAGTGACTGTCAGAATCTTATATTTGATACATCTTCTCTGACAGGATATAATAGCTGGAGAGCATAAAGGCTTACTAGCTGCTGATTTTTTAAATCCTAGACAAGCTCAGGAGTAAAAATTTAGGGATGATGTTGCACCTAGTCATTTTCAGTTGGTTATTCCTTTTCTAATGAAATGGGAGGGAAAGGATGGGTATCTTCTAATGAAGAGGGTCTGCTCACACTAATCTGGCTTCCCAAAAGGTTCCTAGTGGGTAAGTCACAGATTAGAGTAAACAGACTGTGAATTCCCAAAAGGTTCCCAATTTTACTCTGCAGGGGGATGGTTGGAGAATGTCTTTAAATTCTGCGTTATCTATTTTAATAGTAGTTAATTGATTGTTCTCCTTGCAGACTTCCATAGTCCTTTCCACTAAGTTCTCTCTTGGATCACTTAGAGGTACTGCTGGCAAAGAGCAATTTATATTATCATAAAATACCACTGGCTGAGAAATAAAGGACAAATTACCATCCTTCTGACTGAGACTGTTTAACCTTCAGATTGTTACTTTGACTCTTAACATTCTCTTTGTTATATTTCTGTAATAAAAATCACATAATGCATATATTAGTCAATAGATAACATTCCTACTACATAGGTAAACAGAGGAAGTACATCTTATAAAACAAACCATACTAGGTTGTTACCACAGTTGACCATGACTGTCCTGAACAGATCACTAAAATAAAGCAAGAATGCAACAAAGCATAAACAGTTAACTATGACAGAGGATTAAAACTGATTCATAGATTGATAGAGTCATAGAAGCGTGATGGCAGAAAAAGACTGACAAGGCCCACAGAGTCTTCCCATGTGTCCAGCTATCTGCTTGGACCTGAGCCCCCTACCCTTAACACTCCCCTGTAGTTGTCCCATGCCCTTTTGAATCCCTCCACTGTTTCTTCTCCAAAGTCCACCTCTGGGAGTTTGTTTCACTTTTCCACCACTCTCTCTGTGAAATAGTATTTCCTAATGTTACCCCTGAACTGTCCCCCTCCACCTGCAGGCCATGACCCCTCATCCTCGGATTACCTTTCATCTAGAAGATGCTTTCCACTGGCACCCTGTTTATAACCTTAAGGTACTTGAAGGTCTCGATCATGTCCCCCCCCACTCTCCTCTGTTCCAGGGGGTACATGTTCAGATCTCTCAACCTTTCTTCATAGGATAGGTGGCTCAACCCTTTTACCATCTTTGTTGCTTTCCTCTGAACCCGCTCCAGCCTCCCCACATCCTTTTGAGGTATGGCCTCCAGAACTGGACTCCATACTCCAATTGCGGTCTAATCAGATGGGTGAACAAGGGTACTATGACCTCTCTATTTCTACTCGTGACCCCCTTTCGATGCATTCCAGCATTCCACTCCCCTTATCCACTGCCCTCCCACACTACCTTTCCACCTTCAGGTCCCCTGATATAGTGATGCCCAGGTCCCTTTCTTGTTCCATTACCTCCAGATCTCTTCCCCCCCCTATACAGTACCCTGTCCTCTGATTTCTGTAGCCAAGATGCATGATTCTGCACTTTTCTTTATTGAATGAAAGCTGCCACCTCTTTGACCATGCCTCAAGCCTCCTCAAATCTCTCTGCATTTTTTTAACCCTTCCTGCGTGTTCACCCTATTGCAGATTTTAATATCATCCACAAATAGACTCACACCTCCCTCAAGGCCCTCCACAATGTCCCCTACAAATATATTAAATAGTAGGGGCCCAGCACTGATCCCTGAGGGACCCCGCTTGTGACCTTGACCTCTCTGGATGCCACCCCATTTATTATCACCCTCTGTCTCCCGTCCCCCAGTCAGTTTCCCACCCATTTAACTACCCTCTGCCCCAGCCCCAGGCCTGACATTTTATACAGCAGTCTCCCATGGGGCACGAGTCAAACACCTTCCTGAGATCAGATTAGCCACATATAAGCGCCCTCCTGATTCAGTTCCTTGGTAATATGCTACTGAGAGAAAACTTCTCACATTTCCTGGTGCATACCTAAAGTGTGGGGGCAGATTGTTCTACGCTGATGGACTTGTTCCTCCCCCATCAGCCAGGAAAATCCCACTTAGTCCGAGAAGATCATAGAAACATATAAACATAGACAATGATGGCAGAAAAACACCACTGGTCCATCCAGACTGCTCATTGACCTTAACAAACCTGGGACCTATTATCCATACAGGGTTCTAACATTCACTATCCACCACTATGCTCCCGGCCTTGCTTCTATCACCCTGAGGAACCACTAAGCCCTTTGCTGTGTCCCAGTTGTGTCTAAAACCATAGATAGTTTTTGTGCCCACCACATCAGCTGACATGGCTCCATCACTGTTCCACGGTTCCACCACCCTTTCTGTAAAATAAAACTTTCTCACTTCTTTCTTGAATCTCTCTCCTGTCAGTCTCCACTCATGCCTCCATGCTCTTGATCCACTACTTATGCTAAACAGTTCCTCGCAGTTTGCCTTGTTCATTCCCTTATGGAACACAAAGGTCTCTATCATATCTCCCCCTCCTCATCTGGCCTCCAGCAAGTACATGTTCAGTGCCTTGAGCTAATCCTCATAAGATGTGCCCTACTGTCCCTGAATAACTTTGGTCACTCTATGTTGCACTGTCTCCAGCCTGTCCTTATCTTTGCTTAGGTGAGAACTCCAGAACTGGACACAGTAAGCCAGGTGGGGCCTCACCTGTGATCTAAAGAGAGGTGATAATACCTCCTTCCTTCTGATGTCAATACCCCTTCCTATACACCCCAACATCCTGTTTGCCATAATGCAGGCCTGGTTACACTGGTTTGATTGTTTTAGGGGGTCACTGATGACGACTCCTGGGTCACTTTCCTAAGAGAGAATGCCTTGCTTCCCCCCATTCAGTACTCTGTCCTAAGGTGCTTGTTCCTCGTTGCATCATTTTGCACTTTTTGGCATTTAATTTCAACTGCCAAACCTTTGACCATCTCTCTAGCTTTTGCAAGTCTCTCTGCATCTCCCTAATCTCCTCCTCACTGTTTACCCTGCCACAGAGCTTAGTGTCATCTGCAAAGAGACACATCTTGCCCTGGATTCCTTCTCCTATGTCACTAATTAACACATTAAAAAAGACTGGACCCAGGACTGATTCTTCTGGCACCCACTGGTGACCTCCCTCTCTTCTGATTTGACTCCATTAACCACAACCCTCTGCTGTCTCCCTTCAAATCAGTTTCTCAGCCATCAAACTGTGTCTTTCACTGTAGCTAGATCCTCTAGCTTCTTCAACAACCTTCTGTGAAGCACTGAGTCAAAAGCCTTGCTGAAATCACAGTAAAGTAAATGCACAGCATGGCTCTTATCCACTACCCTCATTACCCAGTCAAAGAATACTATCAGGTTGGTCTGACAAGATCTTCTTACCAGGAACCCATGCTGTTCACTATCTTGGAGTCCATTGCTCTCCAAGTAGTTTACGAGATCCTCTTTGACTAGTGTCTCCATCAGTTTACCCACAATAAAGGTGCAACTGACATGTCTGTAGTTACCCAGTTGTTCCTTGGCCCCCCCAAGGACCAGCACTATGTCTGTTACCCTCCAGTCTTTTGGAACTACCCCTGTCTAAATTAAGCTATTGAACAGCCCCACCAGGTGTTCAGTTAGTTCCCTTGCCAGTTCCTTGAGCACCCTTGGATGCATCCCTTCTGGTCCCAGGGCTTATCTATCTTTAAGGCTGTTAGCCTTTTCCAAACCCTTTCACTAGTAAACACTTACTGCCTCATCTCAGGATACCCTTACAGTTGCCATAATGCTACTCTCTAGTAGAGGCCCTCTGTCTTCCCTTGTGAATACAGAGTAAAAGTAGTTGTTAAGAATGACTGCTTTCTGCATGTCCGCCTCAATTACCCTACTTGCCTCTGTTAGCCTAACAATTCCTCCTCCCCTTCTTTGTTTTTCTCCCTAATATATCTAAAGAACTGTTTCTCCCCACCATTGAACCCCTCTACAATATGCAGCTGTGTGTCTGCCTGTGCTTCTCTGACCGCCCTTTTGGTTTCCCTTGTTCTCATTAGGTTCTCTCCCATTCTTCCTTCCCTTGTTTTCCTTGTACATGATGAAGGCTTTCTTTTAGCTCTTACTGCTTCCCTGACCATTCCAGACAATCATATTGGTCTCTTGCACCATTTCTTTTGATTCATTCTCATGCAAGACTCTGTGGTCTCGGAATGGCCCTAGATTGCTCCCCATCTTTCTTCCACATCCCTGATGCTGTCCTCTCTGACTAACGTGTCCTGACCAGCTCCTAATCCAGTTGAAGTCTGCCCTTTGGAAATATAGGACTTCAGCCTTTGATGAGGGCTTACTTATCCCAAGGGCCAGGTTGAACTATATAGAATTATGGTCACTGGACCCTAGTGGCTCCCCTACCCTCACTTCTCCTACCAGTTCCAATTTGGTGAGCACCACCTTCAGAATGGCAGCCTGCCTAGTGGGTTCCTTAACTACCTGCACCAGCAGGCAGTCCTGCAATGTATCCATTAAGGCTTGACTTCCAGAGCTCCTGGCCACTGGAAGCACCCAATCAGTATCTAGCAGGTTTAGATCTCCCATCACCACCACATCCCCCTTTGCCACCCCCTATTGTAGTTCTACTGCTAGCTCTTCTCTCTCTCTCTCTCTCTCTCTCCTCTCTCCTGGAGATCTATAGATCTTACCTTGAGCATATCTCTTGTTGCAGGCCACATCTATGGAACTACAGCCACCAAGCACCAGGACCACACAGAAACCTTTCTAGCTAGCAGTCTACTTGGGGCAACCACTCTGATGTCACCCTATCCTATAAGAGTGGCCAGCCCCCGTGCCCTCCTCAGTTCTTTTCCCATTGTTGACCATTGCACGTCAGACTTCATGGAGATCCTGCCAGCTTCAGTTGACCACTATTTACTACATTTTTGTTTTCTGTTTCTCTCCCTAGTGTATCATCACTTTACTTTTAAAGTGATTTCCTCCATTTTGTATGCTGAACTCCATCTCCGATAAACTTTTCAGGACTTGTGCCTGTCGGAAGAAGATCCCTGAGAAGGACAACCATGACACTTGCCTTTGCTTCATAAGCCCAGGCCAAGACACCCAGGTCTGTAAGATCTTCTACAGCTTCAACAAGGCTATCAACTGGTGCTGCCAGAAGACCATGGAAATGTTCCTGCTTCAGCAGAATGTTGCCCACATGGAGAAGGAGCTGCAGGTCAGGAGTTCCTCTGCTTACCCAACACCATCCTCAGGGTTGCTCTCTTCAAGGTCCAGGATAAATTGTGTGGGAAACACAAACACCGGGACAAGGACTGCATTAAGGACTGGTCGTCCCTGATTTGATTGCAGTTGCCACTTCATGTGGTGGCCACAGCTGGGCCATCTTCCTCTTTGGGGGCTGTCCATCTACCTCTCACGCCCTTTCCTCTACAGGGCTAGTGTTGGCAGCTCTCCCATCAACCTCATCTTGGCAGGCTTAGGTTCCTCAGGCTTTGGTGCCCCCCTGATGTCTCAGCCTCTTCTGTTCTGGCCCTTGTTCTCCTTGGGCAATTAGTCAGAAGGCTCTGCTGGGTTGACTTTGACTGGCACAGGCTTGGCATTCTCAGGTGCTCAGACCACTCCCCCAGTGCCATCCTCAACTATTTCTTCAGCCACTATCTGGTCTTCAGGGCCCCTGCCTTCTCTAGCATCACCTCAGGCCATACCTCAGTCATCCTTACCCTTCCTGACAATGACCCAGGCCATGGAGATACCACAAAGGCCTCAGCCTGTCCAGCCACCCTTCCCAGTTCCACCAGCAACACCAGCCCTGATTCTCCCTCAGCTGACACAGATAGGTATCCTGACACCAGTCTCAGTGGATTTCCAGGCCAAGCTTCATTCACTGTGGGACTTCATGCAAGCTAGGTTTGCTCTCCCCACAAGGGCTGATGCTGCAGTGACCTACTGTGCCTGCCCCATGACCCCTCTCCTTACAAAGTTGTGGCATGCACCTCAGGATTGGGTGCCCTCTAACCTTCCCCAGGACCCAGGGGATGAGGATAAGTATCACCTGGACCTCCTTCTCCCTGAAGATGAGGATGAAAGGGATGCTGGAGTTGAAGGAGGCATTACCCCCTCCCACTTCACCTCCACGGTGTCATCAGATGGTGAGGAGACCCTCAAGTATATCCTGTGGTCTCCCCGGATGACCCTTCCTTTGTCTCCACTCTGAGACAATTGCAGGCTGCCATGGGGTTTGACACTAAGGATCAGGACCCTATCCAGCACCGTCCATCTACTTACGTAGGCCTGCTGAATGCCCCTCCCCTGTCAGTACTCCTTTGATTGAACCTTTTAAGGATGCCATCATGGCTGCCTGGGAATCAGCCAAACTTGGTCCCTGCCACCCCGAAAGGCAGACAAGTTATACCAGGCTCCTGCGGGGAAGCCTTCCTGTGCAGAACAACCCCAGGTGGATTCTTTGGTCATCAATGCTGCCCATGACCATACCAAGAGGCCCAAACACCTCAGTTCCCTTCCCCCAGACAAAGAATCCCAGAGGTTTTACCTGATTGGCAAGAGGACCTTTGCCCCTGCCACTTTGACCATAGTGGTCCTTAATTATATCGCACATGTGGTCCAGTATTAGAACCAACTCAGGACTCAGGCACAAGAAGCAGCCAGATCCCTACCAAAATACCCCCTGAGACAGAAAGTTGCTTCAGAACATTCGATTGGAGGCTGATGTGGGCAAGCATCTTCTATATTCTACCTACAATGCTGTTGATGACTCTGTCTGGGTGACTGCTGTGGATATCTGTCTGTGAAGACTTTCTTGGCTGTGGGTGTCAGACTTTGCCCAGGATGTGCAACACTCCATCCTGAATGCACCCTCTAGAGAGTATAAACTGTTCGGAGCAGATGTGCAGAATATACTTTGTAACTGGCAGGTTTCCGGCTGCATGTAGCAGTCTACCCTCTCTATGTACTACACCCAGCCTAGAAGTGGTCAGCAGGTGCCCTTTCATCAGGCTACACATAGAGTCAAGCCCCACACCAAGCCTCAGGGAAAACATAGAGCAGCCACAGCCCTGCCTACCACTACCTCCACCACTGGAAAAGCTCCCAAAGGAGGCAGTGTGGCTCCAGTCACAGCTTCTACTTCAGCATGACTGCTTGCTTCCCCCCCAAGCAGGGCAGGAGGTGGTCATAAGGGGTCATTTCTCTCTGCACCTAGACAGGTGGAAGGAGATCACCAGAGATGCCTGGGTCTTGCAGCTCATAGAATATGGCAACACTCTAAAGCTCCAGGAGTGGTGTCTGGAAAAACCTCCAGATCTGTCCTCTTATCCTCCTGGACACATTCCAGTGTTCTGGGAGGAGATTCACACTTTTGTTGCACAAATGGTCCATAGAACCCATCCATGAGACTCAACATGGCAGTGGGTTTTACTCCCACTTCTTTCTGGTCCCCAAATGCACCGGAGATCTCAGGCCCATACTGGACCTTCAAGAGCAAAACTTATTTATTCAGCACAAGAAATTCTGGATGGTGACTCTTCAGAGGCTGCTGCTTCTTCTTCTGCATCAAGGGGACTGGATATGTTCCCTCAACATGCAAGATGCATACCTGCATATCAGGCTGTTTGCTTCCCACTGGCAGTACCTCAGCTTCCAATTCCAGGGAGCACACTTCCAGTTCTAGACCCTGCCCTTTCACTTATCTTTGGCCCCCCTCAGGTGTTCACCAAATGCTTGGCAGCAGTGGTGGCAGCTCTCAGGTGGGAGGGACTCTACTTCTTTCCCTATCTGGATGTCTGGCTCCTCAAAGCTCAGTCCAGGGAGCATCTGCTGCAAACTCTGGAATGTACTACCCAACTGTTCCAGGACCTGGGAATTACAGTCAACCCACCAAAATTAGCCTTGACCCCCCTGTCATTGCCACCAGTACATAGAGGCAGTTCTGGGTAGAGCTCAGGGTATAGCCTTCTTGCCCCAGAACAGGATAGACTGCCAAATGGCTCAAGCCACCCTGCTCTACAACAGCAGATATGTTTCAGCCATTTTCTCTGACTCTTGGGCCTGATGGCTGCAACAATTGTCACAGTGCCTTTAGCCAGACTGCACATTTGGATACCCCAGTGGACATTGAGAGTCCAGTGGGATCAGTGCACCAATGACATGGAACAACATGTCCTAGTCTCCTCTCTAGTCAAAAAGGTTCTGCTTTGGTGGATGGAACCCAACAACCTGGTGAAAGGAGTTGCTTTCCTCATTCCCTCCCCACAACACATTTTCATCACAGATGCTTTGAGGTTGGGCTGGGGGCTCATCTGGGATCCCATCAAATGCAAGGGACATGGTCCAGGATGGAGACTACTCTCCACATCAATGTCTTGGAGATGCGGGCAGTCCCCATATGTCCTGAAGGCCTTCAGACTCTGCTGTTCCTGGTCTTCTGTTAGTCCAGATGGACAACATCAGTGTAGTCCACTACATCAACAAACAGGGGGGCCACTCACTCGTACCCCCCCTGACAGGAAGTGATGAGAGTCTGGTACTGGGCTCTAGAACATGGTCTAGAACTATCAGCTGTCCATGTTCCAGGTGTCCAAAACATCCCATATGGAAAAGATCTACATTTTTTAAATATCTGAAATATATTCTTGTATCTCCAAATATGTTTTAAATATATGTCAGATACATTCACACTTTTCAGATATATTTTGCAATATATTCTAGATAGTCAAAAACAATCCAAGATGTATCATATTTGGGAAAACTTTTTGATATATACATATTTGATATATTTTTTTTTTGCACACTGTTTCAAAATTTAAGTTTTGTTCTTTCAATGTTATGTCCTTGAATAAAATCAAAAATACTTATTTGTGCATACACATTATTGCAGTTTCTACATATTTTGGAGAAAAGGACAGCATTCAGGAAATATAAGGAAACACAGAAGGAGCAGGATAGAACTTTATCAGTTAAAGCAGAAAGAGGCTAGGAAGGCAGTCAGAATAGCAAAGGCCCAAACCCGAGGAAAGGATAGCCAATTCTGTTAAGAAGGGGATAAGACCTTTTATAGTACATTAGGGAGCTTAAGAAAGACCAAAGGAGGGATACTGAAGCTTAATAAAGGGGAGGGAATGTGGGTGGAGGGTGACAGTGAAAAAGCAGGGATACTGAACAAATATTTCTGCTCAGTATTCACAAAGGAAGAGGAGGGGGAGTTACCTAAACCAAACAAGAGAAACACTCTGAAGACGGGGAATACCAGTCCATTTACAGAAGAAAGGGTTCTGAAAGAACTAATAAAATTGAAGGTGGACAAAGCAATGGGGCCTGATGGGATTCACCCAAGAATTCTAAAAGAACTAAGGGTAGAACTAGTGACATCGCTGACTACTCTCTTTAACAAATCATGGGAGGATGGGGTGGTACCCGAGGACTGGAGGAGGGCAGATGTGATTCCTCTTCAAAAGTGGAGCAGGACAGAGGCAGGAAACCACAGACCAGTTAGTTTGACCTTAGTGGTAGGGAAAATGATGGAATCACTTCAAGGAAAGAATTGTTGAGTACCTAGAGGCCAATGGGGCACAGAACCCAAGGCAGCATGGATTCATGATGGGAAGGTCATGTCAGATGAATCTAATTGATTTCTTTGACTGGGTGACCAAAGTAGTAGACAAGGGAGGGCTGTGACATGGTCTACCTAGATTTTAGCAAGGCATTTGATACAGCCCCATACAAAGATTAATACACAAGATAGCCAGCCTTGGAATGGGTCCCAAGGTGGTAGCCTGGATAAAAAAATTGGCTAGAGAACAGGATGCAAAGGGTAGTAGTAAATGGAGTACACAGTGAAGAAAGGAGGGTTACTAGCGGGGTACCGCAGGGTTCAGTACTGGGACCAGTCCTTTTTAATGTCTTTATAAGTGAAATTGCAGAGGAACTGGAAGGAAAAGTATGTCTCTTTGCAGATGACACAAAGATCTGCAACAGGGTTGATACACAAGATGGAGTGAAAAGGATGAGAAGGGACTTGGCAAGGTTGGAGGAATGGTCAAATGTATGGCAGCTCAGATTCAATGCAAAGAAGTGCAAGGTAATGCACATGGGAAACAAAACCCAGGGGAAGCGACACAATGGGGGGTGAGATACTGACAACAGTAAAAATGGAAAGGGACCTGGGGTAATTATATCAGATGACCTAAAGATGGGCAAGCAATGTGAGAAGGCAGTAAGGAAGGGTGGGGGATACTGGGATGCATAGGAAGAGGCATCAATAGAAACAGGAAGTTGTTATCCCTCTGTACAGACAGTTGGTGAGACCCCATCTGAGTGCTCAGGTGCAGTTCTCGGAGACCTCATCTCAAGAAAGACATAGACAGAGTGGAGGCTGTCCAGAGGAGGGCAACCAAAATGGTGCAGGGTCTGCACCAGAAGACATACGAAGAAAGACTAAAGGAGCTTAATATGCATACTCTTGAGGAAAGAAGGGAGAGAGGGGACATGATAGAAACTTTCAAGTACCTCAAGGGAATTAACAAAGTCAAGAGGGTAGCATCTTCAGAAAAGAGATGTGCAAGAACAAGGGGTCTAATTTGAAGATATAGGGGGATGGCTCAGGGGTAATGTGGGGAAGTATTTTTCACAGAGAGGGTTGTGGATGCATGGAACAGCCTCCTGAGGAGGTTGTGGAGTCAAGAACAGTGGGGACTTCAAGCATGCATGGGACAGGCATAAGGCAGTCCTAGGGCGGGTAAGAGAAGTAAGCTGTTGATTAACTAGGATCTGCAGCTTATCTGTTAGGTAGGAAAATGGGCAGACTAGGTGGGCCAAGCAGTCCTTATCTGCTGTCAAATTCTATGTTTTATGTTTCTATGTTTTGCATTTTAGGTAAAACATATTTTGAATTTATCCAACATACATATTCTGAGTTACTTCTACCTTTTCATTTTGGTTTCCTTGTAAGATGCTAAATATATAAAACACAAAAATATGTTCATAACATAGTTTTAAATTATACCCAAATGGAAAAGAACTATACTGTATTTTGTTAATATGTAGACTATATTTGAATATGCCTAAATATATCACATATTTCTGATATCTGCATTTTTTCTGTTATACTTTAGGATATTTGCAAAACTCAATGAGGTGTGTCTTATAGTTGGCATTGATATACTAAATGTATATGTTTTGTTATACAGCCAAATAAACTATTTTGTTTTACTTTTTAATGGTTTTATGGACTCTAATGAAAAATTATTATAGTTTTATGCAAGCATAATTTTACTCTGTAATTTGTACAATAAATGTATGTTAGCAAACATATATTTTCAATATAGCAGAGATGTATTTTCTGAGATATATTTCATTTATGTTAAATGAGTTTGGCCTGATATACATCTAGAAAGTATCTGTAAATATGTATTAATTCTGATAATACATTTTAAATATATGTTTTACCTAGCAAATAAATATGTTTTAAAGTTTATAAATATGACTGCAATATATATTACATATATCTTTATAATATATAGACTGCATTCTGTAAATATATATTGAATGCACTATTTCTAATATCTTCTTATGTATAAAGCAAAGAAGTCAGCTCAAAAATGTGGTGGTGCTCACAGCAGCACTCACAGTAAAAATTGAGCACACACACACTCACACACACACACACACACACTGGATAGGACTCCAGAAGACAATTCTTAGATTTTCCATCACAAAATCTATTTGTATGAAAAACAAAATGTTGTAAAACCAAAGCCAAAAGTAGCAATAGTAAAAATCAGACCTCTCCACAGGCCTGACATTTCGTGCTGTTCTCATTCTTTTTCAACAACATTGCGAAATGTCGGTCCTGTGGGGAGGTCTGTTTTTCATTATTGCTACTTTTGGCTTTAAGTTTACAATTTTTTCTTTACTGTATGAATACATTTTGTAATGGAAAATCCAAGAAGTGCCTTCTGGAGCTCTTGGTCTGGTGTGTGTGTGTGTGTGTGTGTGTGTGTGTGTGTGTGTGTGTGTGCCTAACTCCTGTTGTGAGTAAAATATGTATCTTTTTCCTTGTAAGATACAATATGTGCAGAATATTTGCAGAATATATATTTCAAATATATTTTGCAAATGCCTGCTGTGGTACTGTGTACATATTTGCATAACTCACGTAATTTGTATATTTCAAAAGTACAGTTCATCAACCAGAATCATGGTAGTTTCTATTTTTAAAATAGTTTTGAATTGACAGCATTAGCTTACAGACCAGAGGGAAAAGTAATGAGTTAAAAACAAGTGCATGTAGGAACTCACCCCGATATAAAAAGGAACGAAACAGGGGTAATACAAATACCAATTTGAGCGTATCCAAATTGTGAGATCAAGAGGTAAATCTTATGTATATGTATAAGTATAAATGTATAATTTGTAAGTCTGTGGTAATAGTGCATCATTAAATGATAATACTACTAGAGATATCTAAATGGTTAATAATAATAGGAATTCCAAATGTACAGTTAAAGATATGTTACCAGCAAGATTACTCTATTATCTGGGTATATTAAGATATTTTTGCAATGCATATATTTAAAAATTATTTTAGATGTATGTCAGCTACATACAAAATTATATTTATTAAATATTCTAAATATATAAGCAGATATATAAAATATATATCATGCAGCTATAATACATATATCATGGCAATATATTTATGATATATCTTAAATATACAGTATCTGTCACGTATATTCTGCAAATAAATCAGATATTTCAAAGCCAGCCAATTTGACATATTTTACATATATTTCAGACATATGACCAAACATATATTTGAAATACACTTTTATAAATATATCTAAAATGCATTTCTTTTCCATATGGGATCCTGTCCGACAGGCTCTGCTGGTCACAGCCCACGAAGCATGAGTGGGATCTGCTAACCTCAGTCATAGAAGATCTGTTTGACAGGTGGGATCATCCAGAGATGGACCTTTTTGCATCCCTACTCAAAGCAAAACTGCTGCTTTTTTGCTCGCTCGCTCAAGGGCCTGGAATTTTCTCATGAGACGTATTGTCCCTCTCTTGGGAAGGGAGGTTTCTTTATGCTTTTCCTCCCTTTCCCCTGCACAGAGGGTCCTGATCAAGCTCCAGAGGGAAGGGGCCACTATGATCCTCATTACCCCCTTCTGACCTCATCACATCTAGTTCCTCTCTGCAGCAGTTGACAGTGGAACCTCCAGTCCCCTGCCTCTGTGTACTGGATTGCTCTTCTAGGAGTGGGGCACCCTGGTCAATCTGGACCTCATATCCCTGCATCTTCACACTTGGCTCTGAAAACAGCCATGGCTTGATCTGGGGTGTCCCCAAAGATGGCAGATGGCCTGGTTGCAGCTAGGAAACCCTCAACCAGGGCCACTTATTCCACAAAGTGGAAATGCTTTGCTCTGTGGGCTGCTTCGTGTCAACTGGACCCTTTCACTTTTCCAGTGAATGAGATTCTGGAGTACTTGCTATCCCTCTCAGACTCTGGTCTGAAGCTGTCTATTAAAGTACACCTGTTGGCCATTTCAGCCTTCTATGTGCCTGTTGACAGCTGTATGGTAGCCCAACTGGAGGTGTCTCATACATTTCTGAGAGGCATTCTTCACTTGAAGCCTCCTATCTGCAATCCAGTCCCATCTTGGGACAGGAATTTTGTGTTAGAGAAACTTACTCTGGCTCCTTTTGAGCCAGCCACAACATGCAAGCTATGCCTTCTGTCTTGGAAAGCATTATTTTTCATTGCTGTTACTTATGCTCAAAGGATTTATGAGCTTCAAGCTCTCATGTGTGAGTCCCCTTATTTGGTTTTCCACAAAGACATGGTGTCTTTGCAGACAAATCTTAAGTTTCTTCCTAAGGTGGTGTCTGAATTACTTCAAATCAATCCATCCACCTGCCTGTTTATTACCCAGAACGCGCCAATCCAGGGAAGTATTACTCCACACTTTACATGTACATAGAATTCTGCATTACTATACATACCATACAAAGGACTGCATGAAGTCCTTACAGTTGTTTATTTCTTTCACCCCTTGGAAAGAGGGTGCTCCTGTTTCTAAACAGACCCTCTCCAATACATGTCCTATCCACTCAGGTGTCTCCCAGGTCTCCATCCTTGGACCTCTTCTCTTCTCGCTCTACCTCAACACCCTGCCCAAAGCATGCACTGGTAAAATCCTGCTGTATGCAGATGATGCCGTCATCTTCGCCACCCACCGAAACCCCATCTTCCTACAAGACACCTTGCATCTATCCTTTAATGATGCTGAAACCTGGTTCAAAGAGCATAGACTTGTAATCAATCTAAAAAAAAAAACTATGCTCTTTGCCCATCCCCAAAACAAAGCCAGCAATTTCCCACTCCGCATCCTCCCTGGGTCCAAGCATCCTCTCGATCAAGTCCACTTGTACAAGTACCTCTGGGTCTCCTTTGACTCAGCCCTCATATTCCATGACCACATTGATACTCTAGCCTCAGCTACAAATGCTCGGCTAGGTATCCTATACCGCTACAAGAACTGCCTCCCCCCCCGATGCCCTCCGACTAGCAGTCACCGCCTCAATAATGTCCCTTGTAGACTATGGTCTGCCAGTCTATGGTGCTGCAGACACGACCACCCTCAATAAAATCTGACTCACCTTGAATAAGCCCTGTAGGTTAATTACGGGAGCCCCTAGGCTAACTCATACCTGCCAGCTACATGACATGGCTAGGCTGCTTAACCTGGATGAACGGCTCAGATACCAAACCTGCCTCTATAATGAAAAACCCTCCTTGGACTATCCCCGCCTGGGCTGACAGCCTCTATCCACCTAGCACAACCCTTAGTCCAAACTCGTACCTCCTCCAAGGCCACCCTGCTAGTCCCTAGGTCCAGAACCACACATGGACAATGGTCCTTTTGTTACAGAGCTTCCTCCTTGTACAATACTCTCCCCACCTCCATCTCTGATACCCCTACAATCTCCCGCTTCAAAATTTCACTTCGGAGTCAGTTATTTAACATGCATAGCTGTGCTTGTCTCTAGGTGGTCTAGCTCACTATGCCCTGACAAAACTCACTGAGTGGCTCCTCACTCAAACTAATCACCAACCATGTCCCATAGCCCTCTGAATTTTTTACCTCCGGCAGTCTCTGCTCAAGACTACGTGTCTGCCTTACCAATGTATGCTTTATCTGTCACTCTGTATCCAAATAACTGTAATAGCTTGTGAATGCCAAACCTGTAACACACATATTATGTAGTAATAACTGCCTGTGACTACCAAGCTGTAACACTATGAGCTAAAAGCTGTAACCCCGTGATGTAACTAAATGCTGTAATGTATTTGTCCTCTTTGTGACGAGGTACTTTTGAAACGAGCCTCTGGCTCAAAGGTTGTAAACTGATGTACAAATAAATAAATAAAACTGGTTGGCCAACTGTATCACTTTGCTACAGGAAGTATAAGTAAGAATCTGCCTGGTATTATTCATGGTCATTCTCTCAAAGCATGACACTTCTGTTGCCTGTTTCAGGAATGTTTCTGCTGCAGAGATCTGTGCAGCTGCCACTTGGAGTACTGTCTACACCTTTACCAGTCACTACAGTCTGGACATTGCCTCCAGACACAGGGCCAATTTCAGCCTAGCTGTACTTCAGGGCCTACTTTCTTAGGCTCTTGCTCTCCAGCCACCCAGACTGCTTCTTCAGCTGCCAGAACTGCTTGGAACTCATTCCATAGGTTTGGTTTGCTACAAGAGATACCCTTGAAGTAAGATAGTTCAGTTTTATATAAGAACTTACCATAACAGTAGATCTTCAAGAGGATTTCTTTTAACAGGCTATGCCTTCCCACCCTCCATCCCCCTAGGCCTATGGGCCTCTCTGTGTCTGTCTCTCCTTCTCCTTAACAGAGGGCCTTCTGCTTTTTGTTATTTACACATTGGTGGGAATCATCAAGACTTCCTCAGTTCCCCATCAGATCGATTTCTAATGGTCTCTGGTGGGAGAACTGAGGAGGGCACAGAGGCTGCCCACACTTTTAGAATAGGGCGACATCAGCATGTGATGTCGGAGTGGGCAGCCCCTTGGTAGACTGCTAGCTAAAAAAGTTTCCATGTGGTACTGGTGCCTCGTGGCTGTAGTTCCATAGGTGTGGCCTGCTACAAGAGATCCTCTTGAAGATCTACTGTTACAATAAGCTCTTATGCAACTGTACTATCACCCCGATTTGTAGTTTCTTGCCTGAGCAGGCCATAAGCTGAACCCACAGTGATTCTGTTTCCCATTGCCTACCTTGATGTTTCCATCCTCCACTGCCTCTGTGCCCATTCTAATATATAGGGCTATGCCTCCTCCTTTACCTTTTCTCCATCCTGTCTAACATTTGTAGCTTGGCATAGTCAGATCCCAATTGTTATTCTCTGTGGCCCAAGTTTCTGTGATGGCTACTAGATCCATCTCAGTGTCTGCCATCATTGCCTGGGGTTCACTAATTTTATTTATCAGACTCCTGGCAATAAGGCAGACCCCTTTCCATTTTCCTCCTGATCCCCAATTGCTTTTTCCTATCCCTTTTCCTTCCCTAGTCTCCTTAATCATTTTTCATGCTGAAAGCAGGCTTTGTCAGTCCTCCCTCATTGACCTCTTCCCCTAACCTAATTTGAACTTCAACCTTACTGTTACCCACCTTGCTTCTACTAGTCCTCTGTTCAGGGGGAGCCCTGGCTGAATTCCCCACTTGCTCTCCCTTCTCTGTGGTTCCCCTAGCCTCCGTCTCTCCCATAGTCAGTTTAACTGTCCAATATAAATGTCAAACTTCTATCTCAGAGCACTGGCTCCCTCTCTCATCAGGTGAAGGCCATGTCCCTTGAAGGGCCTCCTGTCCCAGAAGCCCCACCAGTTCCCCACAAAATGGTAACTCTCCTCCTTACAGCATCCTTTCAACCCCCATTAAACTCCTCAGTCTCTTCCTTACTTATGCTATCGTACTCATTCCCCTTATTCTACACAGGGAGGACCTGGAAAAAGGTGAGGGAAGCCGAGTGTACCTTCTACCTGTCTTCATCCTCTTAAAGTTCTGTTTCACTGCCTCCAAAGGTTGGTTCACAAGATTGTTGGTACCCAAGTGTACCAACACCCCCCAATGCCGCTCCTCCTTCCCCACCATCCTTCCTATCAAATCTATATCCCTGATGGCTGATGCACTAGGAAGACATCTGACCATTTCATTCCCCTTCACTACCCTGCACCACCCTCTCTATTCTCCCAATAATTGAATCCCAAATCATTAATACTGTCTTTGCTGACTTCCTCCTGCTCACACCCTTGGGTGCCACCAAGCCATTATGCCCATTTCTCCAAACAGACATAGAGTCCCCCAGAGGGAGTCAGGTACTTGAACCTCCTCCAGGATGCAAAGTGATTTGCTGTCTGAAAAGCGTGAGATTAGCTGATGTAACACGGTGTTAAAAACAACATTTCAACACTCCACCTCATCCTTTCCTAGTGCCCCAAAAGTGTCAGAGTTAAAGATATAAATTGTCCACTGTTGACACTATGCAGGAGCTGACAGCATCAATTCCCTCGCTTCCCACCTAGCCCAACTCTTCCCCTTTTCTTCTATCTACTTTCTATGTCAGCCCCCCAACCCCTTACCATCATTTGGGAGAGTCTAGTCAGTCAGCCCCTCCTCCTGCTATGTCCCATACTCAGGCTGCTGATAGTGCTCCTCAATACCATGACCAGCAAGACCCATTTTACTGATATCTCAGTCAATTAGTCAGTAAGAAAGAGCACATGATCACAGAGGAGGGGCAGGGCAGCAGCGTCACGGGAGGAATAGGTGCATAGCATCATTATGACTTTACTGCCTGCCCTTCCGTCATGATCACACACACCCTTATTCACTCACTCATTGACAGTCAGAAATATTAATAAAATAGTCCAGTCGATCATGGTATTGAGGAACACTAGCAGCAGTGAGCTGAGCGAGGGATCTGGTGAGAGGGAGGCTGACAAACAAGCCTACAGTAATACTGGTTGTCACTAGTCCCCCTTCAATCAAGGTATGGAGGCCAGGGGGGCCAAAAAACTATATAGAAGAGAATGGAGGGAGTCAGGCTAGGTGGGGGTGAGCTTGAAATGATGCCACTATCTCCTGGCATAGTGCCAGGTGCCAGCAATTAATATCTTTAATTCTGGTACTCTCTGGGGCACAAGGGAAATGGAAGTTGAGTTAAAAATGATTGGAATGAGCTGGGAGAATGACCTGGAGATTATCCCTGGCCACCAGCTGAAGAGTTAGCATTGTTTTATGTTTTTCCACCTCCCCACATCCAAGCTGAATACAAAGTAATGAATATCAAATACCTGAGTATTTGGGGACCAAAATTTTATGTATGCAGTATATATATTCCTTGCAAAAAAAACTGCCTTAATGCACCAGTTAGGGTAACTTAATGCCACAAAAGTAGGGAAATGTGGTGTTAGGGTTTCCTACCTCAACGCCCACCACCACTCCAAGAAGCAAAAGGAAAAAGCATTAGGGTTTGGGGTCTCTGAAATCTTGGTGAGTCTGTGGTGGGGTGTTCATTGGGGTTTTCAACCCTAATGCCCACCCATTTCATGAGCAAACAATGTCACACATGATCTCCTTTCTTCATGCTGGGGCTGGGGGAGCATTGGGTTGACAACCCCCAAGGAAGACCCCACCACTGGTTCACCAAAACTCTAAAACCCAAAACCAAAAGTTTTTTCTCTTTTGCTTCCTGGTGTAATAGGGCATTAGGGTGGAAAACCTAATGCCACATTCTACTTTTGTGGTGTTAAGTTACCCTAACAGCTGTATTAACACAGATTTTTGCCAAAGAATTCCCTTACTTTTTTAGATAGTATAATAGACTACTCATTTGCCTTTTGGAACACAGGGCCCTCTATAGATGCATACATGTATGTTGTCATGGAAGTGGAGGCCAGAGGTCTCTAGCTTGCATATCAGTCAAAACAACAGCAAATTGCCAGCATTGCCTTGTACCCACCTCATGAACACTGTGCTGAGAATTTTCCAACTCCCCACTGAAACATCATTCCATTACCACGCAATGTCATTTTGCACCACAGGTGTGAAATGCATTTTAAACAATTTGAAAATGACAGCTGTCACATTTCATGAGGTGGTGTAAAAATGGCCATGCTGAAAATTTGGAGGTTGAAATATTAAAATTAGCAAAGTTATGTGCAAGTGTAGTAAATTTTAAATGTAAATACCTACTTTGCCATTTGACATATTTTGTTGCTAAATTTGCAACATAGCCTTCTTTGAACCCACCTCATGAACAAGAGCAGTGAAAATTTTCAAATCCCACTGGAAAGGTGATTTTGCTAAGCAACCCAACATCACCTTTCAGGCAGGATTTTGTAATTCCACTGATATTGTTCATGTGTGTGGTGGGGGCCCAAAAGGCTATGTTGAACAGTTGTGTAAAAATATGCAAAAATGGCTGAGTAAAGCATTAAAGTGAAATCACCATTGAAATACATTGAACCACATTTACCTTAATTTCTCATATTGCAGTCAGTGGTTACAGCAGCAAGATGTCTCTTTGATTGGAGAGTGGATCTTCATCATGTGACCTGTGAGGGTGAGTGAGGGTGTACTGGGGGGTGTGGGGTGGTGGGTAATGAGTGGGAAGTGGGGGTGGGGTAGTCTGATCATCGAGAGGCAGTTTTCTTTTTTTTGGGTTTGGAAAAATAAAAAACACTGAGGGACTGTTTTGTTTATTTCAGATTGGGCAAGCATTGGAAGGGTGGGGGTGCTATTAGACACCAGAGAAAGATAAATAAACTAAGGGTACAGTTATCTGAGGTGGGGGTGCAACAAACCTCTAGGGAAAGATCACTAAACTAAGGAGTTTATGATCAGAGGGTGGGGGTGCCACTAGACTCCAAGGAAAGATCTCCAAACTATGGGGATCACAATCAGAGGTTTGGGGTGCTGTTAGACATCAGGGCAAATAAACAATGGGGATAGTGATTGGGGGTGGGGATCCCACTAGACAATAGTGAAAATAAACAATGGGGATAGTGATTGGGGGTGGAGATCCCACTAGACAATAGTGAAAGATTAACAATGGGGATAGTGATTGGGGTGGGATCCCACTAGACAATAGTGAAAGATTAACAATGGGGATAGTGATTGGGGGTGGGATCCCACTAGACAATAGTGAAAGATTAACAATGGGGATAGTGATTGGGGGTGGGATCCCACTAGACAATAGTGAAAGATTAACAATGGGATAGTGATTGGGGTGGGGATCCCACTAGACAATAGTGAAAGATTAACAATGGGGATAGTGATTGGGGGTGGGGATCCCACTAGACAATAGTGAAAAATTAACAATGGAGATTGTGATAAGAGGGTGGGGGGTGCCACTAGACTCCAGGCAACATTGCATAAATACAGGGATGGCAATGGGGACAGGCGCCACTGGATACCAGGGAAACAGCGGCTCACTACTGTCACTGCAGCCTGCAGCATGAGTTACTACTGTGGCTGCAGAAGTCAAGAATGTCCCACTGTTCTCATATGAAGAATGGGGGTCAACAGCTCCTCTCACTAAGCTGGGCAGCCTACGTTTTGGGATGCCCAGAAAATGTATTTCTGGCATTCATTTTAAAAAACAAATTCCAGAATGTAGTGTGTCAGTTTGTTTTATTGAGCTCACCACAACCCAGACAGACCAATTTAAGTAGCTGGTTCATTCTACTGGGGTGCCACATACAGACAAAGCACTCTGATGAGTCCTGGTAGGGTGAAACACATGTCTGTGGCTTCTGTTGGCACCTTTGCAGACTGTGTGAGAGCCTGTTGGCACCATGCATTTCTGCTTGAAGTTGAACCTCATAACATTTTATGGTGATTTGCATTATGGGGTAAGTGTGATTTTGTATTTTTTGAAACTTGGTTTCTGGCCTCAGCACTTGTGTACTAAGTTTCTTTGTCTTTTAGCTTGTTTTTATTTTATTGGGATCCCCAAAGCAGATAGACCAACTTAGGGTAGCTGGTTCATTTCACTGGGGTGTCATTCAGACAAGGCACACTGATGAGTCCTGGTAGGATGAAACATGTGTCTGTGTTCTCTGTTAGCACCCTTTGCAGACTGTGTGAGAGGCCTTTTGGCACCATGCATTTCTGCTTTAAGTTGAACTAGCATAATATTTTGTGGTGATTTGCATATACAGCCCTTGATGCTTTGCATTATGGGGGTATGTGTGATTTTGCATTTCTTTGAAACTTGGCTTCCTGGCCAGTGCCCTTTGGGGTAACACTTGCCTCAGTGCTTGTGCACTAAGTTTCTTTGTCTTTTAGCTTGTTTTTTGGTTTTATTGGGCTCACCACAACCCAACCCAGATAGACCAACTTAGGATAGCTGGATCATTTCATGGGGGGTTTATACAGACGAGGCACACTGATGAGTCCTGGTAGGATGAAACATGTGTCTGTGTCTTCTGTTGGCACCCTTTGCAAACTGTGTGAGAGGCCTTTCAGCACCATGCATTTCTGCTTAATGTTGAACCAGCATAATATTTTGTGGTGATTTGCATATACAGCCCCATGATACCTTGCATTATGGGGTATGTGTAATGTTGTATTTTTAAACTTGGTTTCCAGGCCAGTGCTCTTTGGGATAACCCTTGCCTCAGTGCTTGCGCACTAAATTTTTTTTTTTTATATCTACTTTGCAGCTCAGCCTGCCTTAAAATCCAGCTGCCATCCTCTCTCCATTCAGCCCGCAGGCTCACTCATATCCGGCTAGCACATGACGTACCCATGGAGGAGTCCCCACTCCCTCTCACCAGACCAGGATCCAATACCGGAGTGAGATTCTTTGTCTGGCCCCCTTGTTGAAAAGACATGGCTATCAAGCTGCCCCAACCGACTGCTATTATCCTCCAGCTTTACACCCCTTGAAGTACGGATGTGCAATGACGTCCAAGCACTGCGTGCTGACATCTTCTGTACTTCACCCCTGAATGCACTGCTCCTGCAGTGCCCCGATGTCCATCAGGGGCTGCTGCAGAGTGATGGAAACCCAAACCCTCCCAGGGAAAGAGGCAGTCAACCCGGATGCTCAATCCTTTCCATCCCAGCAAAACCCCGACAGCCCGTGCACGTTCCTGAACCCGGGTTGTCAGCATGTTGCGAGGTGTGGTGTCCAGTGCCTCAACCCTCAGTGCTACCAGGCCCACACTAAGGTTCTTTGTACGTTAACAGATGCTGATTTAAAGAAAACCACAAAACCAAACAGCATGGTATTTTCAGAAAACGCTAATCATGACACAGGAATGTGAATTCAAGGGAATTCAAGTTTTTTAAGCAATATGTGCATTTAATCTTTAAGAAGAAGAAAAATCATGTAGCCAGTGCTTTTTATGCACATTGTATCCCAAAGCTAAACAAAGGTAAATTTTACTAAGCACTCAAAAAATTTTTTAACAGGATTTAAAATGTGAATGAGTAAAACTAAGCTCTGAGTGTGAATGAAAGATGATGATGGGTATATTGATGTTTTTGCCAGAAAACATAATTGCTTAAAAAAAACTATTGGTTTACCAGAAGAATAAATACTGGGCTGGAACCATTTTTGCTGAGTCGATGTTTGTGTTTGCAGATTAAGTTGAGACCCTTGAGGCCTGAGGTAAGATTAGGGAGGGACTGTGCTATGAGTCACAAGTGGGTATGAGCTAGCAGCCAATCTATGCCTGTTTATTACTAGTTGACATTTATAACCCCCCCACACACACAGAGCAAAAATGCAGATCATTCAATTTTTTTCCGAACTTCACATTTGCAACTTTCTAACATTGCTGTAGCATTTGTGTGTATGCAGCTTTCTGACATTCCTGTAGCATTTGTGTGTATGCAACTTTCTAACATTCCTGTAGCATTTGTGTGTATGCAGCTTTCTAACATTCCTGTAGCAGTTGTGTGCGTACAGCTTTCTAACATTCCTGTAGCATTTGTGTGCATGCAGCTTTCTAACATTCCTGTAGCATTTGTGTGTGTGCCACTTTCTAACATTCCTGTAGCATTTGTGTGCATGCAGCTTTCTAACATTCCTGTAGCATTTGTGTATGCTTTTGGCTTTCTAACATTCCTGCAGCATTTGTGTGTGCAGCTTATTAACTTTCTTGTAGCATTTGTGTGTGTGCAGCTTTCTAACATTCCTGCAGCATTTGTGTGTGTGCAGCTTTCTAACTTTCCTGTAGCATTTGTGTGTGCAGTTTTCTGACATTTCTGTGGCATTTGTGTGTGTGTGCAGCTTTCTAACATTCCTGTAGCATTTGTGTGTGTGCAGCTTTCTAACTTTCCTGTAGCATTTGTGTACGTCCAGCTTTCTAACTTTTCTGTAGCATTTGTGTGTCAGCCTGAGCTGTGCTAGGGTATGATCTGGGCAGCGGGCAGCAAAGTGTAGATAGCAGCCTGCATGTGCCTAGCTATTGCTAGTTATCACTTTTGTGTATGTACCCCAAAATAAAAATAATTAAAAAAAAGAAAGAAAAAGTAAAGAAACAAATCAAGCAACCTTTTCTTGCTGCTACTGCAGGTTGCCGTTGCTCCGTGTTTCACCCTGAGATATGATTACCTCTGGGATCTGGAGTAAAAGTGAAGGCAGTGACTTTGGGAGCCTGGGCAGTGGGCAGAAAGCAAGTTGGTTGTTACTGTCAGTGTCCAC
Organism: Neoceratodus forsteri; assembly: GCA_016271365.2. Taxonomy (NCBI): domain Eukaryota; kingdom Metazoa; phylum Chordata; order Ceratodontiformes; family Ceratodontidae; genus Neoceratodus; species Neoceratodus forsteri. The sequence goes on along the minus strand of CM057456.1, from coordinate 176,290,368 downwards.
TAGAAGTTGGGTATTTTGATTTTTGTAGTTAAAAAAAATCTAGCAGATTTATTACTTCAAGTTGCTGATTATTTAGTGTTTTCTTCTGAACTGTGCATATCTCTGAGACCTGGAGGTAGTGAAGTGAGTCACTGGGAAAACCTGCAGAGTGAGTGGTCCCTAGCTGTGCCCACTACCAGCAAGCACACTTTCTTTGCAGATACAAATAAAAAAAATACATTTAACACATTTCTTCAAAGTAAAAAAACAAAGAAAATACTCTATGCTGGTAGTTTTTTTTCACATTCACTTTTCATGACAAGTACAACATTTGTGTGTGTCAGTCTGAGTTGTGCCTGACCTGTACAGTATAGGATGGAATTGAGAGCCTCAGCAGTGAGAAGCAGTAAGCACTTGGGTGTTGGTTAGTAGCCTGCAGTGCCCGCTAGTAGTTGGCACTTTTCTTTTCATAAAACATAAAAACAAAATACATTTGTCAAGTTCACTTTTCAATAAGTGTCGACATTTGTGTCAGGGCTGGCTGTGCCACTACTGGAATCTGGGTAGTGTGCATCAAGAGGTTGTGGGGTGGCAGCCTACTGCAGACAGTGAAGCAGCAGTGGAACAGTAGAGATGAGAAGAAGATGGGGCAAGGTGGGATCATCCACAAGCAGCAAACACAGGAGGGCTGAAGATGTGTTAGTTGAAGCCCCTCAGCAAGTGTGGCAAGTACTGAACAGACTGTCCAAGTATCACAAATTGTAGGTACCATGTGCAGTGGAACTACAAGGGTTAGAAATGTTTTAAATACTTATTTTTTCCCTACCCAGTGTAAAAGCGATCTGTCCAGAAATGTAAAGGTAAGCCTTCTCCTTGTACATCTCATACAAACATGACAACAATTGCCACAGCCACCTGACGTGGATGTTGACAGCTGCCAGTCCACTTTGAAGCACCATATGATGCCCCCTCAGACCCCAAATCACACATGAGTGTACTGGCCTGGTGGTGCTGAGGGTTGAGGCACTGGATGCCACACCTCACACCATGCCAGTGACCTGAGCTCAGGAATGAGACCAAGTTGCGGGGTTGGCTGTGGAGGAGAGGATTGAGCATCCATAGGACTGGTCTCCTCTCCTGGGAGGGTGGTTGGTGGTTCCCAGCATCAGCGACTCCCAGACGGAGGCTGGGTGTGCCACAGCCAGAGATCACATCTGGTGGGAGTAGAGGCAATGGCAGATGTCTACAGGCTGGGTGTTAGAGTGTGCCCATCCCGTGCTGGAAGTCATTGTATGTCCATGCCTCCAGGGAATGTCAAGGACATCCCCCCAACACTCAGGGGGGATAATGATATGCCAAGGCCCCATGCCCAGTGTCAGATCCTGCCCGCTGAAGTCCCCAATATCTTCTGACCCTCTCCCTGCCTGTAATACATCTAGATTTCAAGGACCATCATGTAGTGGAGGTGGCCCCACTCTTGGGGGTGCAAGCCAGGGGGCTGATTGCAGGTAAGGTGTGGGGTGTTCAGAGAACCAGAGGGGGGGCGCCCATGGTGGGAGGATCTCAGGCCAGTCAGAAGACGCCATGCAATGTCCGAGGGATGTCTCTGAGTGTGACAACTAGAGGGAAAATGAACAAAAAAAATTCAGCAGCAGCACTTCACAGCACAGTGCTGCTGATCAGTCATCATGTACAGAAGGTGTCATGGAATTTGGGTCTGACGTGGTCACCACTGTCATCTTCACACCAGGGGAAGTACAGTTGTTAATGGGACTAAGAGTAAGCATAGCATGGTATACCACTGATCCGTAAATTCTACAAAACAAGCAAGTAGCAGCATCACCAAAGCAGCTTTCAATGGAGAGAGCTGGTGAAGAATGGAGAAGGTCCTCTAGAGGATAAGTGCTAATCACCTGCCCTGTACTTAACCTTGAGAGTACAGTCAGACCAGGTACTGATTAATCAAAGCTTAAAAAGCTCCAAGCTACAGTACAAAACTGATAAATAAATCCCCATGACTGCAGCCCAGCTCTAATGTCAGCTGTAGGGATTGTGGAAATTATAAGGAGTATCCAGGTACAAAATGCTGGTGCATCAGATAGTAGGATTGGCCAGATACATATTACTGTTTTACAGGCTCCAAACAGTAGTAAATTACATTAAGCATTTAATGTGCTAATTAGTGCAGCTCCACACTTAGATGTGGGGCTTATACTGGTGCTGTTCCCTTAACTATAAAATAATGTTTTTCTACGGTTAAAGCAAGGCAAACTAGTTTGTAAATAAGAGAGCATTGACAAAGTTTACTTAGTTCAGTGGACCATGTTTGCAAGATAGAACATAGAGAGTTTGCATATTTTATAATATTCCAAAATTGTGGGACTTTCTTTTGTTTTTGTGTGTACAATAATGTAACTCCCATTTCATCTACTTAAGATGTAATTGATAGATGTAGAATATGATGGAAAACATATCCAAAGAAAGAAATAAAGGAGTGACCATGATGTTTTTGGATGTTGCTGCAATAACAGTGGCAGATTCAGAGCTTATTGACACGAGACAAAATTAACAAAAAACAAGCATTTTCCAATGCAGAATGTTTACTTGCTGGCATTGGCACTGGTAGTGCAAGAGTTAGAGAGATGCATAATAGGAATGGCAGTGAAGTTTTGAGCTAACACCATCCCCCAACCCCACCCTGCAGAGACTAACTGGTGTTGGGAGTGTGTCTTTGTGTCATCAGCCATAACGCTCATGCCATTCCACCTCACTCCACCCAGCAGACACCGACAGGTGTCGCGGTGTGATTTGGGGTCTTCAGCCCTTATGCTCACCCCATTCCATAAAACTATAAGCTGAGATGGGTGCAATATAGAAGAATGGGGTGAATGTTAGAACCAAAGACCCCAAGGCACACCTTGATGCCTGTCACTGGCTGCAGGGTGGGGTTGGGGGTGGAAAGGTGTGAGCATTATGGCCAATGACCCTAAATCACAACCCCAATGCCTGTCAGTCTCTACAGGGTGGAGCATTAGGGTTGGAAACCCTAACAGCCTGGGTGTTTGTTGGTATTTTCACTCCAAATTTCAACATGGCTTTTTGGGACCCCACCTCATGAACAGTGGCACTATCATTTAGTTACTCAATCACGAAAGGTGATTTCATAAAGCGAGTACACCATTCTGTGCCATAGGTGGGAAAACACATTTCAGGCTGGATGTGAAAAATGACAGCTGTATCATTCATGAGGAGGTGTGCAAAAATGGCAATGTTGAAAATCTGGAGTGAAAATATGAAAAATTGGTGAAGTTACTAGTGTGCATAGAAACTGCACAACACATGCCCGTAACATAATCATTTTTAGGAATTGTTCTACCAAATTTTCAACATGGGCATTTTGGGACCCCCCCTCATGAACAGTGGCACTGTGATTTTGTTAATCTGTCCCGAAAGTCAATTTGCCACAGCGACTGTGCCATTCTGCACCACAGGTGCAACAACACATTTCAGGCTGGATATGAAAAAGGACAGCTGTACTGTTCATAAGGAGGTGTGAACAAAATGGCAATGTTGAAAATCTGGGTGAAAATATTAAAATTGGCAAAGTTATGAGCATGCATAGAAACTGCACAATGCAGCGCTGATACCATTGTCATTTCTTGGAATTTGTTCACCAGATTTGCAACATGGGTTTTTTGGGACTCCATCTTATGAACAGTGGCACTGTCATTTCATTAATCTGTCCCGAAAGGTGATTCAGTGCAGTGACTGCAAAATCACCTTTCAGGACCAAGACACAAAATGACAGTGACATGTTCATGAGGTGTGGTCCCAAGAACCCCATGTTGAAAATGTGGGGCCTCAATTCCTGAAATTGGCTGAGATATCAACCTAAGTTGAAACCCCTCCATTGACTCCTGCTATACAGCACTTACCCGATTCCTCAGTTTACTGGTCAGCTTTGAAGAGTGCAGATGGGTCCCAGTCCAGGAAGATTACTGCTCCTTACCTCCAGAGGGTAAGTATGGGTGAGGGGTGCAGGAAATGGTTGCTCAGTGAGAGAGAGGGGAGGGGGACTGAGGAGATGGCGGTGGACTGTTTTCTTTTGCAGGCAAAATAAAAAAATAAATAAGACTCAGGAGACGGTTTTCTTTCTTTTACAGGTTTAAAAAAATTGGGGACACATTAGGGTGAGCTCCCGGTAATGCCACAATAGTGGTGGGGGGCATGCCAACATGGGATTGGGCACTCCGATGTCCAGCAGATTACAGATGGGTTTTGGGGGTGCATCTGACACCAGGGTGGGCAGCCTGGTGTCGAGAGCATTTTGGCACACTGGGTGGGCTCCCAGTGTGCCACATTAATGGAGGGAGGGGGGATACTTGCCAACATGGGGATTGGCACTCCAATGTTGGGTTTTCTTGGAGTGCATGGTGGGTGGCAGGAGCTGTGGCTCATTACTTGTTTCACCAGGAAAGGTACACAGAACAAACAACTTGTTGGCAGAGCAAGGGCCAGGGGCAGAGTGCTGGGTGGCAGGAGCTGACAAGGTTGCAAGGGAGGGGGAAGGTGCCACTGCAGTGACAAATCTGTTTGTGATTGCAGCAACAAATTCATTTTAACTCCTTGGCTCTCTTTGAAGCTGCTGTGTTCAGCAGTTTCCCCCTTGATTGATGGCTGAGGGACGTGCCCAGTAAAGCATCCACTGCATTGGCCACAACACTAACACACCTCTGAATGTAGGGTACTGTCGCAGATGTTTCTTACATGCATGTGCTGCCTGCATGCACGCAAGCAGACATAAAAATGCTGTAAATATCCTGAAACCCTTCCAATACTTAAAGACTTCCTACAGAGTTACACTTCCATTAATGCATTGTTCCCATATAAAGTAAAACTATTTTAAATATCCTATTCAGACACATTTCAACCTGTATTAGATTAATTTTTTAAATGTGTGCTCCTCATTCTTTATTGCATTGTACAGAAAGGGCAGCAGACAGGCAGCAATACCTCCTACATGGCAATGCCTCCCCTACTGCTGTAGTGAAGCAACAGCTTTGGGCATGACAGCAAAAATCTTTCTTGAATAAAACCCGTGGCTTTCTAGTCTGATATGATACAAGGGTTGCAATGGAAACCTTATGAGGAGAGACTACTGGATCTTAACATGTACACCCTGGATGTCAGATGAGCAAGGGCTGACATGATTGAGCCCTTCAAGTATATCCCTGGAGTGAACAGAGCCCAGGAAGGGAGCCTCTTCCACAAGAGGATGTGCTCCAAGACTAGGGTAATGCAATGAAAATGGAGGGGCAAATTTCAGGAAGGATGTGAGGAAATACTTCTTCACAGAAAGGGTGGTAGAAGCATGGTTCCAACTGTGAGCTGAAGTTGTGAAGGCTAGAATTGTGGAAGGCTTCAAACATGCACAATATAGACATTGGGGCATATTAGTACAGAAACAGAGAGGGGGATCTTCGGAGACCAGATATCATCTGTGGGGGTGCAATAGGCAGGGAACCCTTGAGAAGAATGGGTGGTCCTAGCAGTGTCTACAGTTTTCAGTGTTTCTCTGTTTATAGTCCAGAGGCAAGAGTGCTACCAGCTAAACTAGATCAACATATAATGCTGCTGGTCTCTATCTCTAAAAGGCAGGGAAGGATGAAATCCGAAATATTCTGATTTGCTTCAGCCATGTTTAAGTGCTGTTACAATAATCAGAAGGCAGTGTGGCCTAGTAGACCAGTTAGAACATAGGTTTTTATTATTAAAATGTATTCAACATTTGGTAACCAGATTAAAACTTCACCAAAACTGATCTTGTCTAGGTCGCTCAAGACTCAAGTTTTGACCTCCCATCCCTACTAGAAGATCTTCAGACCACTAGCTGGTCAGCACTCACTTTATACACTGACACAGATGTTGCTCTAACCCTTTCATGTCCAAATTCAGTGCAACATGAGACACCATGCCTCCTCAGGACGTCTCATGTCTGTGGGTCCCACTTTTCCTGGATCTCTGCAGAGATCACTGAACTGCTCAAAGCTTGTGATTTTTGTCTGGCATCTCCACAAAGCCTCAGGTTTCCCTGAAGACTTGTTGGGATACAAACAACTATGCAACACCTGTACAAAGGCAACCAGGGAAGTTACAGTACATCAATTTCTTCACTTACAACTTGCAGAACAACCTTAAGTCCCCTGACAGGTTCTGGAAGATCATTTATTCCCTCTTGACCCCCATGCAGTCTACCTCCCCTATCCTCAGACTAAGGAACTCACCATCTCTGACTGGACTGAGGTCCACCTTTAACAATTTCTTCACTTCCTGTGCCCTCTCTACTTCCTCCTCCTCTCTCCCATCTCTGCATTCTGTGTGTCATGTCTCTCATTACATGCCTCTCATCTCCCCAACCTCAACTCCAGGATCTTATTCCTTCTCCACAGAGACTGGCCTTGCTGCCATACTTAAAACATTAGCAACCGAGGAGTCTGTCATTTCCGAGGGACTAATGACCAGTTGGAGAATGGGTGGCACAACGTGCAGACAAGGGCCAACTTCCTCCAGTTGGTCGTTAAGCAAGGAAATGACTGGCTCGGAGGCTGTTATTGTGATTATGCCTAATCACAACAACTTTTGTTGTTGCCATTTTGTTTTTGTTTCATTTAGGTTTTAGCTGTGTGGCATGAGCTGTGCATGCCACACAGTGTCAGTTGGCAGATGGATCAGTCATTTCTAAGATGTTAAGGATGGATCCAGTAGAAAATTAGGAGTCTCACTAGGCTCATGAATAATTAATTAGACTTATAATCTCTCTTAATTCTGCTGAGGGGCACAGCCTCACTGGTCTGGATACTAATCTTCTTCATCTCCTTGTGGCAGTCATTGCTGCCCTTTGTGTCTCCCTTTTCAATCTTTCTTTCCAACTTGGATCTGTCCCCAGTCCTGGAAGCAGGCTAAGTATTCCCCCTCACTCAGGGGTGACCATTCTTCCCAGGTAACTACCGGCCCATCTCACTCCTCCCTGCCCTTGGTAAGGTGCAGGAAATATTTGTCCTTTTCTGGCTATCTACCTGCCTTAATTCCTCTTGATTCCTCTCCCCTTTTTAGTCTGACTTCTGAAAATACCACTCCACTATTTCTTCCCTCTTCTGGTTCACTGACTTTGTGGTGAAGGGCATGCACCGGAGTCTGCTCACTATGGCTATATTCATAGACCTCACAAATGCCTTTGGCACTGTGTGTAACAGGGTGCTACCTGTTATTGGTACACAGACCCTGGAAATAAACAATAAAGAGCCACATGTGGCAGTTCTTGTCCCCCCGTGTTATTTCTCTCACCCTTTTCTTCCTCTCATTTTTCTTCTTTTCTTTTCTTGTTTCTTTGTCAGGGTAGCCAACCTGACAAAACCCTAGCCTTTTCTCTGCTGTTCTCTTTTTCCAAAAGACCCCCTTGCTGTGCACAATAGTGCTGGAAACACTTGTTTCAATCTCCAGAACTGGAGATGTTTTGGTAGCACAAGACGCACTATTAATTAAAGCTACTGAGTGGGAGTATGAAGAAAAAGCACGTGTTGCACTGGGGAAAATGCCAAAATGTAAGGCATTATGATAGTGCATGTAGCATTTAATTTTGCTTTGGTGTCCCTGTAACTCGCTGTAAGTGCTCTGAGCACTGGATCCAATGCTGCAGAATGCAGCTTCTTGTTAAAATGCCCCAGTGAGTATTTTATTCTCCTGGTCACAAGGTGCGACTCAGGAGGACAACCAGTATTGGAGCAGAATACTCCAGATGCCATACACGCACTCCTTGAATGGAGCAGAATTTGAGAAATGCTTCGGAGCAAAAGGGCATGCTCCGGAGTGCTCCAGACTGCCACAGAGTGTGGCTAGAATGAAAAGAAATTGGAGGTATGCAGTGACACTATGGGCAGAGTAAAAACCTTCTAGGGTCCCATAAATAAAGGAAATAACTTAAAAGTGGTTATGGCAGCCCAGAGATGTTGTGACTGGGTCTGCCTTAGAAAAATTAAGGGCAAATGTAAATAAGCCAGAAAGAGGCCCAAATGAAATATTATCTGACGGCTTGAAATTTCAGCTATTGGGTTCACTGAATGAACATTATGGTTATGGCAGGGGCTGAGCGAGGATGTTAGCTCTAGAGCCCCTGCATGCTGATTACATAGTGCCATTTAAAGCATTGGGAAACCACTGGTAGAATTTTCTTTCCCTAGCCAATTCAGAGAATTAAAAGGTAATAAACATGTAATTACCTGTGGGGAGCTGTTCAGCTTATGTGTGCCTATCGCGGTGGCTGGCCTAACAATGCCCATATTTATAGGGTGTAGAGGCAAATGAAGTCACAGCCAATGGGAACACACCAAAGTTGTGATGTTATCCAGACAGCTATATATGGTCCACTAGGGAAAAGTTAGAGTGTGAGTCAGTTGGGGTGCTGACTGTGAAGAAGAAGAAGGATCTATTTGTGTGCTGATCAATTCTCACAGTTCTTTGTATTAGTGTAAGAAGTTTATTACATAGAAACATAGAAGTTAACGGCAGATAAGGACCGTAAGACCCTTCCAGTCTGCCCATTTCTTTTTCTACCTTATGAATGTGCCATTGACCTTTGACATCAGCCTTTCACTGGATTGGCTGGAGTTAAGCCGCAGGCTCTGCAAGGGAAGCAGAGACCTGGGATTTTCTTTTGGTTATTGAACTAACAAATTCTATTTTCCTTTCTGTAAATATTTTGAACTTTTAATAAAATGATAGACCCCTTCCAGCATCTTTTATGCACCTGAGCTCTGCCTGTTGTGTCACGCTTGTATCCCACCACACTCACACTGGTGTGAGAAGTGGGATAACTGGTGCGTTTTTAGACTGTCTGGGAAAAGTGCTGCTGGGGGGGTATAGCCATATACTCGATGCAGGAGCAGAGAAAAGGTTGCTGGAAGGAAGGAATTCCAGTGGACAAGATCCAAGGCTGAACAGCATCTTTTATGCACCTGAGCTCTGCCTGCTGTGTCAAGTTTGCATCCCACCACACTCACCCCCTTCTCACTGACAAGTTAGGTGCTGCAGGCCTATCTGACCTGGCAGTTGGGTGACTCTGCTCCTATCTCTTAGATCAGCGCCAGTCAGTCCAAGTTGGTGATACCCTACCCACCCCCTGCCCACCATGTCCAGTGTTCCCCTAGGCTCTATCCTTGGCCCAATCCTTTTCTCCTTCTTCTTATATGATCTTCCTTCCATCTTTGTCTCATTCCACATTCACATGTATGCAAATAGCTTTTACATTTTAGATTTATTCATAATACAGAAATGCAACTAACCAGGAAACATCATTAGTTGAAGTTTAGTACAAAATCATGCCTAATACACAATCTTCTTTAAATGAATAGAAAATGATGGTTCTATGTCATAAGGGTGTTCATGAAAGCGATCATCCTTATGACAAGTGTCATGAAATTCAATTTCAGTGATGTGCAATCCTAGTGACAGAAAAATGGCGCAAGGAATTGTGATTTTACTTTTATGCGGGGCTGTGCCTACTTTAGATTCTCAACTCTGGGGGAATGCATGTGGGGGTGCACAGTGAAAAAATATAAAATTCATCTTGGGCCAGGCGCAACAAAACATACACCTGCGCCCAGACCCAACCCTGCATCCCAGCCACACCCATGCCAGCACCCACCCCACCACAACACGGAGGCCAGCTTGGTGGCTGACCACGGCACCACCCCTCAGCAAACCCTCCTGCCCATTGCTCCAGCATGCTCGCCCCCACGCATGTACGTATGGTGACATCCCATTGCCATTTTGCATGATCCCCTCCCATCCGTCACCTCTTCCTTCATCACCATCTGTATGTGCAAGTGGTCGCCATTCTTAGTGGGCACCCACTTTTGACATGCCTAGCCTCACAGGATACCAAAATGACACACAGCCCTATTTGCTTTAGGCATTTTGGTTCTTGAGATTAAGTCTTCACTCCAGTAGGACTTTGGCAATGTCCAGCATTAGTTTTGTTCAAACCAGCTCTTACTAAAATGAAAAGAAAACTCTCTCTCTTACATTTTGTACTAGCTAGAGATCAGTAAGGCTCAAACATAAACCTGTCTTCACAACTCTGAATCACAGCTTGCTTTGTACGGGAACCCCATTTCACATATTTAGGGGTGGCTGGATCAGAATATTAGCTTTTCACCCACATTAATGTCACATACAAGAAACGTTGCCATAAGCTTATGGTGCTATACCAAAACAAATTATACCTTCTTTTTCTGGTTCTCTGACAGATCATTCTTAAGATGATCTTGCTAGTGTTCGGTTATACAAATACAGCCTACAGTGCTGCTCCAAAGTCTGCACTTGCCAGATTGGATCCCCCTTTCATTCCTTCTGCCGGTTTGTCTGTACTGCTCTATCTCTCCTCTGTCATTGTTCTTAATATGCTAATCTCTCTTTCCCCTTCCCTGTAACCCAGCATCTCTCACACTGTTCCTCCTTCATGGCCAAATGCTTGCTTACCACTGTTCCCTTACCTCTCTCCCTCCCTTCCATTCCTCTCCCTCCCTCCCATCCTCTTCCCTCCTCTCCCCTCCTTTCCCTCCCTCCCTCCTCTCCTCTCTCTCTCCTCTCCTCTCCTCTCCTCTCCTCTCATCTAATCCTTGCCATCTCCTCCTCCTACTCCCTTTGTTTATCTGCTGCTCTTTCCTTTCATATCCTTCACATAAATCTGTAAAAGGCAGTCTGCGTTATCTGATTTCTTGCACTGTTGAATCATCTCCTCATTTGTCTGTCTTCTTCCCTGAATTCTCACCAACCACTCTTACTGATACATTTCTCAAAAGAATGCACCTGCAGCTAGACTTTTCCCTCTTCTCTCCATGTTACAATGATCCATGCCCAGTCAATCCCCGCTCTTCTAACTTACCTACTGTACCCATTTTTACCTATGCTGTTATATAGTTTGCAACTCAATGTACTATTTAATCTGAATTTTACACCTCAATGTTCTATACAAATATATTGCCATACAATGCTGGTTTGTTCCCTGAACCTTCAGTCTGGCTACCCCATAACCGATGTGCATGCACACTTTTGACATTGTTTTTGTCTTTGTCTGAAATTCATTGCTTTTACTGTGATGTTGTTCATGTTCATGCTCCTATGTTGACAATGACTTATTACTGTTTCACTTCCTGCTGTATCCCCTCCCCTGGGTCACACCTGGAAATAAGTCCCGGTTCAGAGTGCTTAGCCTGGTCACCAAACTTTAGATAAACAAACAAGTAAATAAATAACTAGGCATGCTTAGTCAAGCCTCATTAACCAGTGTGATCTGGAGGGGGGAAGGGAAGGAGTGAAACATAAAAAACTATAATATGCCTACTACATATTAAAAGAAATATAAACAAAATGCTAATTATATAGTAAAAATGCAATAATACTAATTACGTAATAATTAAGAATATCCTGGAATATATAGAACAAAAACAGTTGGCAGTACATCAGGAATTCAAGAAAGAAAATTAAGACTGGCAAAATGAGCACAGTTTGATTTTTATGAACATGGTCAGTCAAAACAGGTAAATTTTGCCAAAGTCCACATTGTTTCAAATTGGTTTGCCCTGATTTGACTGTATTATAACCATTTCTTGTGGTTAAGATGTACCAGGATATTATTTCCTTTCTGCCAGGCAATGCCAAGCACACAAAACAGCGGAATAGTGCAGTTACCCACAGTGAAGGCTACTGGTTAGAAAAATTATGTCAGTTCATCAATGGCAAACTTCACATATGCTGTGACAGTAGCATTGGCTACAAAATATAATCATCTACCATTGCCCACCAAATTTTTTATAAGGCTTATATAGTGCAAAAAGGGGAATAACCCCTGAAGATGGCCATGGCACAGCAGCCCACAGTGTACGAATGCTACTGGGTCTTAAAATATGTCTAATCAGACACTGCCAAACAAAGCTAGGCAGGATTTTCAAATCCCACTACTGCTGGAATTCTGGGAAATTCAGGCTGTTCACATAAATCACAGATTCAAATTCTGCAAGCTGAAAAATAAAATTCCATGGTAATTGTTTCCATAGAAATGCTTTCCAGAATTCTGCAGAATTCAAAAAGAAACCCTGAAAAGCATTTTGGAAGCAGAATTGCCATCCCACACTTACTCTACCAGCAGAATTCCACATTCCAGGAGGTTCCACTGCCAGGCTTGGACAAGGCTTCAGATTACGCCAAGGATAAGTGTTGGATACAAACTACTTGTTCAACTTTACCAGAAATGTAAATGATGGTATAAGGCTTATGTAGCCACAAAATTGAAAACAGTGGTGCAGTGGCCCACAATGGAGGCTACAGGTTCCAAAATGTGTGGCTTTTCATCACTGGCAAACCTAGACAAGGTTTCCATTTATTCTAATGATGTCTTGGACACAATTTTACTTAGTCAACATGGCCAAAAGGTTAAATGTTTGTAACTATTTCTAAGGAGGATGATGATGGCAAGGGTACACAAGCAGCCCATATGTGATCAACAGGTCAGCAAAGAGTATCTTAAATAGTTCTGACTGTACAATGCTGGAATAATCTAGCCTTGCTAATGGTGTAAACACCATTTCATTCAATAAACAAATTCTGGCCGAACGATATGGCTGCATGGTAGGAATTTGGTGTAAAATATTGAGAATTACCAAAGTTATGAGCTTGCATTACAAAATATAATGTAGGCTCATAAATTTGCTATTTTATAATATTTGTACACCAAATTTTCAACATATATATATTATGACCTTGCTCCATGAAGAAGCACAGAGCAAATGTTCAACTCCTGCCTGAAAGGTGATTTTATGCAGGGACTGGGAAATCAACTTCTGAGATGCAAAAACACATTTTGAGCATGAGTGAAAAAATGACAGCTGTCACATTTATGAAGTGTTGTAAAGAAATGGCTATGTTGTAATTTTGTGATGAAAATATTGAAAATTACCAACGCTATGAGCATGTGTTCACAAAATTAAACATAGGCTCATAACTTTGTTGTTCTTTAATATTTTTACACCAAATTTACAACACAGCCTTCTTATGATCCCACCTCATGAACAAGGGCAGAGACAGTTTCAACTCCTGACTGAAAGGAGATTTCGCACAGAACAGTGAAATCACCTTTTGGGATGTGAAAAAACATTTTGGCCAGGATTTGAAAAATGACAGCTGTCACACTCATAAGGTGCTATAAAGATATGTCTATGTTGTGAATTTGGGGGAAAAATATTGAAAATTACCAAAGTTACGAGCTTGCATTCACATAATTCAACGTAAACTAATTACTTTGTTGTTTTTAATATTTTTACACCAGCTTTTCAACATAGCCTTCTTACGACCCCGCCTCATGAGCAAGGGCAGAGAAAATTTTCAACTCCTGCCTGAAAGGTGATTTCAGGTAGGGACCATAAAATCACTTTTTGGGACAGATTTGCCTACTGACAGTTCAATTGTTCATGAGGTAGGGTCCCAAAGAGTATGTTGAAATTTGGGCCAAAATATGCAAAAATGCCCAAGTTATGCTACTGAATTCAAAACCCGTTGAACTACATTGAACTGCATACCTGTTTCTTCACTTTGCCATCCATCTTTGAAGAGTGAAGATGTCTGTGGTCCAGAGAAATTATGGCATTGGACCTCAGATGAGTAAGTAAGGGATTGGGGGGGTTCAGGTTAGTGGGTGCTGAGTGGGAGGGTCAGGTGGGTGGGAGTGCAATGGTAGTAAAAGACAACAATGGACTTTTTTTAACAGGCAAAAAAAATAAAAATGAGAATTCCTGCACTGAGGTTGGGCACCCCAGTGCCATTATTGTTAATGGGGAGGAGTGGGGTGGTTGGTTCTGATAGGGAGGGTCAGGTGGGGAGAAAAACAAAAGATATATTAACAAAGGCAAAAATAACAATGTGTGCGTAGTAGTGGATGGGGAATCAGTAGATCAGGACACTATGAGGATTCCTGCATTGATGGATTGGGCACCGCCCAGTGCCACTGTTATGTTTCTGGGGGGGGGAGTGGGGTGGTGGATGCTGAGATGGAGGGTTGGGTGGAGAGATATGTATAATTTTAAAATAGTGCATTGAAACTGCCTATAGAGACAGCAAGCAGAGTGCTTCACAGATGTGGAGGCCACTGTGATGAAACTCTAACATGTTATTAGGAAGGAATGCAGGAGTCCTTTTCTCATAGCAAGAGGTCTGCAGGGCTACACCCACTGCAGCCCTAAAAATGTTTTTAAATATTAGAGCTGGGGTTGTATAGCGTGTGCAGGGCAAGTCAGATAACATAAAAATCAGTTGTACCTACAATCAGACTGACATAGGGGTTAGGTACTAAGAAAAGGGTAAATCATTTTACTGTGTAGTGAGCAGCAAGTGGAGGGCAGCAGCCAGAACATGTCAGCCAATTAGAAAACTTACATTAATGACACAGATGCAGCAGCCTAAGGTAAAAGAAAATAAAAGCCCATACAGGCATCTTCCTGTGTCCAAGCTGTTAGTGTACAGTACAAGACAAACAGTCTATCAATAGTCTATAAACCATGTATTGGACCATGTTTTAAAATGAACAGGTTTACTTTGGAAAAAAAAAAGGATCATCTCTGTCTTTTTTTGTCTAAAGACATTGTCTGTAAATAAATGCTGTACATGTAAGAGGGCCAGATGATCTTTTCTGGTACAAGTGCAATGGACTCTTGTCTCCTTCTGCCTGTGCCACTTTCTCATCCAGATGGTCCTACACCATTGTGTTTTCTGGCATCTTTGGCACCACTATAAAAGACTGTGACTTGCTGCTCTATTTAACCAAACCATAGTAATGGACAGATGTTCCAACAATGATTTGTCATCAACTAATATCTTTCTTAGAAGTATTTGCTGTCATTCTGGGGGACTCGAAAAAGAATGAACAGCCCCATCACATTCATTATCAGCAGCAACACACTGGAATCCCTGGTCTCCCTCTTCTGGCCTGTCAGTGTGCATGCAAGTGACGACTGCTCCTTTCTGCTGTGCTTGTACCTCTAGCATTTATTCGGCCATAAGTACAGAAACCAGGGTCCAGACCTTCAAAACTGCAGAAACTGTGGTTGTGCAGCAGAAAACATTGCACAAGAGGGGGTCCCGTTGAACAACCACAATTGCTGATGAATCTACTCAATTTTAAAAAAAGATCAACTTTAAGTGATCTCTTTTTATGCATTTTTGACAGCTTGCATAATTTTTTTAGCAGATATTATGCATGGTATTACAAGGCACAGCATTTGTGCAATAAATAAAATAAAAAACAGAAATTGTCACTAATTAGCAGATGTTCAGCAGTACAAGGATTTTCCCCCACACCAATGACTTGCACATGCAGACTTAGTCCCTGGGCCATTCTAGGCCCTTTCAAAATTGGGACACAGATATATTTTACAGCACTGTTCATCCTAATCACTTTCTTCCATATCAGTTTATGCCTCATGTTTGCCCTGGAGTGATGTTCTAATAGGGTGGCCATGATGTAATTGTCAGCTATACCCATTTCCAAAATCTGTCTGTCACCCAAGAAATGTGTTCTAGTCTTTCTACCACATCAACAGAAGTGGTATTCTCCATCTTCTCACAGTGGGACTTCAGTCAAACAAGTCACTTGTTAATCAACGTCATGAGGCTGCTCATTTACTCCTCCCTATCCAACCTCCCTCTTCACTCACATAGCCAGTCCTACTGTGATTTTCA
Source organism: Neoceratodus forsteri (assembly GCA_016271365.2). NCBI lineage: Eukaryota > Metazoa > Chordata > Ceratodontiformes > Ceratodontidae > Neoceratodus > Neoceratodus forsteri. The sequence goes on along the minus strand of CM057456.1, from coordinate 176,274,603 downwards.
TCTCTAAATACTGGTTTAGGTCATTTCCCTCATACTATCCCATCTCCTCTCCCCAACCCCTCCTCCCCCTACTACTACTCCTTGTGCTCAAAGGACACATATACCTTCTCCCTACCCCATCCACACTTGTCAGATGCCTCTGCTCCCTCTGGAACCAGTTACTCTACTTCATCCCTCTCTGCTCCTCCTTTCCCTCCATTAGATGCCAGCTAAAACTCCTCCACCCTGCTCCTGCCAGCCCTCGTCCTTTACCCTTCTTTACCTTTGCTTGTCTTTTGACATCTGCATACTGTTCCCTCCCCCCTTTTTTTGTTTTACCATCTTTATTGAGTAATTCAGAAAGAAAAGAACATAGCAAACATATACAGACATGGTACAGTACAAGTCACATTAAACTGTTCCACCAATGAGTTGGTTTAGCATTGTTTTTTACAGTTGGCAATGCACTGGCAACTCATAATGCTTTATTTTTCAGTGCTTAACTAGCTCGGCGCAATGTTTGTAAAATGTTTTGCAGCTCAGTTGGAATGCATCTGTAGTCCTGTCATAATGCAATCCAAAACTGGATTTTAACTCTTAGAAACAGTTTGTGCACAGCACTGAACTGGATCCAGGAACACTTATGCAACTCATAGAAACATAGAAACATAGAATTTGGCGGCAGATAAGGACTGCTTGGCCCACCCAGTCTGCCCATTTCCTACCTACTGGATAAGCTGCAGATCCTAGTTAACCAGCAGCCTACTTCTTCTACCCCACCCCCAGAATTGCCTTATGACTATCCCATGCATGCTTGAATTCCACCACTGATTTTGACTCCACAACCTCCTCCGGAGGCCATTCCATGTATCACAACCCTCTCTGTGAAAAAATACTTCCTTAAATTACCTCTGAGCCGCCCCCTCTATCTTCAAATTGTGCCCTCTTGTTCTTGCACACCTCTTTTTGAAAGATGCTACCCTCTTGGACTTTGTTGATTCCTTGAGGTGCTTGAAAGTTTCTATCATGTCCCCCCTCCCTCCTTTCCTCGAGGGCTATACATATTAAGCTCCTTAAGTCTCTCTTCATATGTCCTCCGGTGCAGACCCTGCACCATTTTAGTGCCCTCCTCTGGACAGCTTCCATCCTGTCTATGTCTTTGGAGATTGGGTCTCCAGAACTGCACACAGTACTCCAGATGGGTCTCACCAGCTGTCTGTACAGAGGGATAATAACTTCCTGTTTTCTACTGGTGATGCCTCTCCTATGCATCCCAGTATCCCCCAACCCTCCTGCTGCCTTCTCACATTGCTTGCCCACCTTTAGGGTCATCTGATATGACTACTCCCAGGTCCCTTTCCATTTTGTTGTTGTTAGTATCTCACCCCCATTGTCTCTTCCCTGGGTTTTGTTTCCCAGGTGCATTACCTTGCACTTCTTAGCATTGAATCTAAGCTGCCATACATTTGACCATTCCTCTAACCTTGCCAAGTCCCTTCTCATCCTTTCCACCCCACCCTGTGCATCAACTCTGTTGCAGATCTTAGTGTCATCTGCAAAGAGACATACTTTTCCTTCCAGTCCTTCTGCAATGTCGCTTATAAAGACATTGAAGAGGACTAGTCCTATCTGAACCCTGCGGTACCCGCTAGTAACCCTCCTTTCTTCTGAGTGGACTCCATTTACTATTACTCTCTGTGTCCTATTCTCCAGCCAATTCTTTACCAGGCTGTCATCTTGGGACCACTCCCAGGCTGGCTAACTTATATATTAATCTTTTGTGTGGGACTGTGTCAAATGCCTTGCTAAAGTCTAGGTAGGCCATGTCCACAGCCCCTCCCTGATCTACTACTTTGGTCACCCAGTCAAAGAAATCTATCAGATTCATCTGGCACGACCTTCCCGCTGTGAATCCATGCTGCCTAGGGTCTTGTGCCCCTCTGGCTCTAGATACTCGACAATTCTTTCCTTTAGAAGTGATTCCATCATTTTCCCTATCACTGAGGTTAAACTAACAGGTCTATAGTTTCCTGCTTCTGCCTTGCTCCCACTTTTGTGAAGGGAATCACATCTGCCCTCCTCCAGTCCCGGGTACCACCCCATCCTCCCATGATTTGTTAAAGAGGGTAGTCAGTGGTGTCACTAGTTCTACCTTAGTTCTTTTAGAATTCTGGGATGAATCCCATCAGGCCCCATTGCTTTGTCCACCTTCAGTTTTAAGAGTTCTTTCAGAACCCTTTCTTCTGTAAATGGGCTGGTATCAACTTCTGTATCCAGAGTGTTACTACTGTTTGTTTTATGTACCTCCCCTCTTCCTTTGTAAATACTGAGCAAAAATATTTGTTTAGTATCTCTGCCTTTTCACATTCTCCCTCTGCCACCTCCCTCCTTTATTAAGCTCACTATCCTCCCTTGGTCTTCCTTTGCTCCCTGATGTACCTATAAAGGTTTTATTCCCCTTCTTAACTGAGTTGGCTATCTTTTCCTCAGTTTGGGCCTTTGCTGTTCTGACTGCCTTCCCAGCCTCCTTTTGCTTTAACTGATACAGTTCTCTGTCCTGCTCCTGCTCGATTCCTTGTACTTCCTGAATGCTTTCTTTTCTCTTGAACCTTCACTGCCACTTCCTTTGAGAACCATAGTGGTTTCTTACATCGTCTTGTTTTGTTTATTTGCTTCACACAAAGGCTCGTTACCTCTGTGATGGCAGTTTTATTATTCCCCATTGTTCTTCCACCCCTCCTTCCTGCCCATTTGCTAGTGCATTCATGAGGCACTCACCCATTTGGCAAAGTCAGCCCTCCTAAAGTCCAGTACTTTTGTCTTTGTATTTGACTCTATTGCTGTGTTTGTTATTGTAGACCATACTGTTAGATGGTCGCTAGTTCCCAGCTGGCTACCCACTTCTACATCTGTGATCCTCTCTCCATCTCCATTCGAGTATCAAGTCTAATATTGCTCCCTCTCGAGTGGGCTCCAGTACTAGTTGTCTAAGGCATGCCCCCTGTAGGGCATCTAGAATAACTGCACTCTTGAGTGGCAGCTGCAACTGCGCTCCAGTTAACATCTGGCATATTCAGATCACCCATCAGCAATATCTCCCCTTTTCTGCCATTCTAAGTATACTTTCTATCATTTCCTTGTCCATTTCCTCCCCTGAGGAAGAAGTCTGTCTCTAACCCTATGGATTATTGGTGCCATTGCCTGTCTCAAATTTACCACAAGTGCTTCTTCTCCTCCCTGTTTACCCTTTTGTTCTGTTGCTTTTATTCCTTCCCTTATGTAAAGAACTACTCCTCCCCTCTTTTACCCTCCCTGTCCCTCCTGTAGATAGTGTATCCTGGTATGTTTTATGTCCCAGTCATGGTTTTGTGTGTACCATGTTTCTGTGACTGCCACGATATCAGATGTTCCTCCTCCATCAAGGCCACTAATTCAGGAAGCTTGTTACCTAGACTACGGGCATTGGTACTCATTGCTCTCCATTTTTTGATGGCCTTACCTTCTGTTGCAGCATCCCCCACTGGCCGTTCTACCTTGGTCTTTCTCATTTAGTACCCTATTTTGTAGGGAGGCTGGGATTTTTCTGCTGCTTGTCAGTGCCTCCCCATTGACTAGTTTAAAAGCTTGCCAATGAAGCATTTAAACCGATTGCTCAAAGACTTGTTCCTTCCTGGACAGATGCAGACCATCCTGCCAGTATAGGCTGGTGTCCTCAGGTGGAACCCCAGTCTAATGAGCAAACCCATGTCCGCACCATTTTTCAACCATTCATTAAACTGCATGGTGCCAATTACCCTCGCCTCCCCATGCCTTTGACAGGCAGCACCTTTGAGAAGGATACTGTGTTTGCTACTTGTCTTAGGCCCTCCCAACTCTGCAATGTCCTCCTGCACTGCTCCTAACCTCATGATGAGCCAAGTCATTTGTCCCTAGGTGGACAATTCGTCCAGCTCAGAATCTCGCAGCTGTTGTTGTGATCCTGAGGATCGCTTCCCTGTCCCTCCAAGCCATGGCACCAGGCAGGCACCTTGCTTCAGATTTCCCAGCTCCTCCCAGTTCTATCCCCTAATAGTTGAGTCCCCACCAGGAGCTGCTTCCTTTCCTTGTGGTGTCCTCTGCCTCCTTCCTGTGGGCCTCCCTTGTGACAGTTGTCCTCAGCCTCCTTAGTCTCCTCTGTGGGTGTATCTATGGGGACTATGCTCCCCAGAATGGCATATGGATTGTGGTGTGTAACATGTGACTGGGTGTGCCTCTGTTTCACTCCTCATCCTCCCTGAGCCCACTGTGGTCCAACTGCTGTGCTTTCTTTGCAACCTCTGAGGTAGTGGTGGTGGTTCTGGTGCTCCCAGAGTTTGTAGGTCCAGAAACAGAGGTTAAAGGATTGGCACTGGCTGAATCTTTCTTGAGTCTGACAGAGAGCTTTGACTTTATTAGACACTACCAACTGTCCTTTGTTCAATGTGGCTTGATAGCAGACTCTGCCTTTTTACCTCAGTGCCCCTCACCCACATGGGATTGCCCCCCCCGCCCCACAACAAAATGGATTGTGTTACCTGGGTGTATTTGTAAATCAATTCAATCCCCAAGCCTAGAAGGACTGCAACCAAATTATTTTGATTATTCCCAGAGGTTTCCTCTGGGGGTCATCTTCTTCATGCCAATGTTCATTACATAGCCACATAAATAAGATAACATAATTTCATGCATATTGGTTTGGCTATTCCTTGTCTCAGCTTTTGGAGATTGCCACACATTTCTTGAAGTTTCCATAGCTGCAGGGCCATTCTCTGTGGCTCCTTCAAGAGTGGAACCCTGGTTGGGATGGAGATTCCTTTCTTCATATGACCAGCTCTGTAGCACCTTTACAAGGGCAGATGTCTCAGTTAGGCAGCAGAGTGTGCATGGCTAAAACCCCAATGTTGCTTATCAAACACGTACATTCTCAGTACATATAGCTGTCCACTGAACTAGGGAAATGTGGACATGTGTCCAAAATTTGGTGGGGCGATGGGAAACTCATGCCCTGCCCCTACTAAGCTCAATTAAGCAGAGGTGCAATCATCCTCCTGGATTCCCATTTTCTTGATTATTCTGCCCTTCCCTCCACTTCTTGGTTTTTCTCCTACTTTAGGGGATCCCCACTCATTCCCTCAGGGTTCCATAGTCACAGGGCCACCCCCCTGTAACTTTTCAAGGATGGAACCCTTACTGGGATGGGGGTTCCTTTAGTTCATCTTTTGACTGAGATGTTAAACCGAGGCCCCATCTGGCTGTTCTGTTGGTTGTTTAGGTGGACATTAAGGATCCCATGGCACTTTTCAAAAAGAGTAGGGAAATTTCCTCATTGTCCTGGCCAAATTCCCCCCCAATTCACTAAAAATATGTACATGTGAACATACGAAATTGCCAGCAGATACAGGCCATAATGGTCTATCGGGTCTTTTCAAGTGCACAACTAGTTATACCAAGTAGTTGCCCCCCACTCCTCATGGGGTTGTACTCACCCCATCTCTCCTCACTGTACCCCCATTCTCCCTGTTGTCCTAATCATCTTCATTACCCTGTCTCAACCCCTCTTAAAACTGGTCACTGTACTTGCCACCACCTCCTCTGGCAACTCGTTCCACCCCTTCACCACCCTTTCTGTGAAGATGTGCCTTCTCATTTCCCTCCTGAATCTGCCCCTTGCCAGTTTCAGGCAATGACTCCTTATTGTACCCTCCTTCCTTAAATTAAAGATGCCCTCAATGTTGGTCTTACATATGCCCTTTAGGTACTTGAAGGTCTCAGTCATATTGCCTCTCTCTCCTGTCCTCCAGAGAGTATATGATCAGCACCCTCAGTCTCTCCTTGTATTCTTCTGTCCCCCATGCCCTGAATCAATTTGGTTGCTCTCTGCTGTACTGCCTCCAGTAGTTTGATATATTTCTTAAGGTAGGGGTACCAGAACTGAACACAATACTCCAGGTGTGGTCTCACTAGTGACCTGTAGAGTGGTAGAATAACCTCCTCCCTCCTAGATGTCTTTGCCCCTAGCTATACAATCCATCATTCTGTTTGCTTTAGCTGCTGCCTTATGGCACTTTACTGCATGTTTCATGTCACCCCTTATCGTAACCTCCAGATCCTTCTCCTGTTCCAATACTGTTACCTGAACTCCCCCTAGCCAGTAACTGGCCTTTGGATTATTGGCTCCCATGTGCATCACCTTACATTTTTTAGCATTAAAACCCAACTGCCAGATGCCAGAACATTTCTCCAGCTTTGCCAGGTCCTCTCTTATATCCTGTCTTCCCTCCTCTGTGTCCACCCTTTCACAGAGGATTTGTATTGTCTGCAGAAAGACCAGTTTTGCTCCTGACCCCCTCTGCTATGTCATCAATAAATACATTGAACAACACAAGTCCCAGTACTAAGCCCTGTGGGTCACCAGTGGTCACAGGCCTAGGTTGGACAGCTCACCCCCTAACACTTCTGTCTGGTTCCTGTCCATCAGTCAGCTCTTTACCCACCCCAGAAGTTTGTCCCCAACCCTCAGGTCCCCCAACCAGTAGACCAGCCTGCCATGGGGCACTGAGTCAAACACCTTGCTGAAGTCCAGGTAAAGTACATCCACTGCCTGCCCTTTGTCCAAGGTCCTTGTAACCCAGTTGAAGAAGTCCACCATGGAGGTCTGACATGACCTTCCCCTAGCAAACCCATGCTGCCTGTCATCCTGGAGACCATTTTCTTCTAGGAAGGGCACAAGCTTCTCTTTCAGAGTGGCACCCATTAACTTACCCACTATGGAGGTTATGCTGACTGGCCTGTAGTTTACCGGCTCATCACTAGGGCCAGTCTTGTGAACAGGCACCACATAAGCTGTCCTCCAACCCCCAGGGACACATACCACAAACAGCTTAATCTGGTTCAGTTGGTTTCCATCTGTATCTCCACCGGGACAAGGCTGAAAATAGTCAGAACTGCCTAACCCTCCTTTCCTGGTCAACAAATCTTAATAAATAAATATGGTCAGTTCTGTGGTGCCTTCATCAGGGTGGCTGTCTCAACCACAATAGAGAGTAAAGGCCTAAACCCCCAATGTTGCATAATCATTTGAACACATACATGCTTGCTACATACTGTACACTTCCCTGTTGAGCCGCTGAATTATACAGCGCCCCTACCTAAGGGCTTAGGGCACACTGCAGTGACTAAAAACATCATGCAGTCAATAAAACAGAATTAAACAATAAGTGAGCAAAATACATAAAATATACTAAACAAAAGAAACATAGCAGCTCTAGGTTTCAGTATTTATAAAGGTTCGGAAAGGCTAAACAAAATTAATACATTTTTAAGCCCCTTTTAAAATGTTTCAATGAAGAACACATGTAGAGATCCGACAGCAGAGAATTCCATTCCAGTGTTGCATTCTTTGCAAAATCCTTGTCCCCCAACATCTTTAAACGAGAGTGGGGGATGGCAAGCTAAAAGTCTTCCGTGATTAAAAGGGTACTGACCAGGGCATATGGCATTAGATGATCCTTTATGTAGCTAAGATGCAAACCATGCAGAGTCTTGAATGCCATCAAGCAAAACTTGGGTGATATGCCTCCTAAGTGGCAGCCAGTACCGTAGGTGCAACACAGGTGTGATATGCTCAGGCAGGCTTGTTGATGACATCACCTACTGTATGCTACAACCTTCTACAGCAGCTGCAACCAACGAATTAAGCCTCCAAAAAGTCCTAGATCTTGAACATTACAGAAATTCAACCAGAATTACACAAAGTCATGACCAGGTCCTAGTGCTGTGTGAAAATAAAACTCCACCAGCAGAATTACCATGAAAATAGCAATTTTACATCTATGAAATGTCAGAACACATTTTTGCAGCTTTCATGAAATTCCAACTTAGAACGGTGGAATGAATGCATGAACTGCAGATTATTGTATTAAACTGTGGAAAGAAATTCCATAGAATACAAAACGATTGCATGTATTGCTCATCGATGTATTGAACTGCAGAATGGAATTCTGAAAAATCATCATTCTACACTTCATGTGTATTATTCTGCAGTTCAGCAACAACATTTTGCAGATCAGGGCAAAAATCACCAAACACATTTGGAGGATTAGATTACACTAAAGGTGGAATTAAAACATTTACATAATTTCCATCAATTTTGGAATTCACAGTTTCTACCCATCACCACCAGGTCCTGTACCACCAGATAGGGCCTCAGTATGGTAATATTCCACAAATGGAATAGACAGCAGCAAACTCCAGCTTTGGCCTGGTATTCCAGTGACAGCTGACAGTTGAGCACAACTCCCAGGGCTTTCACCATATCCACAACTCGATGGAGATTGTCATTTAAAGATGGAACTACCACATTTCCTTTACTCATAGCCAGCCGGGCAAAGGCCTGGTAAGGTAAACAATTGCTCCCTTTTGCCAAGATTCAGGCTCAGCCAGCTTCTGGTCCTCCAGCCATTTTTTCAGGCAGGCATCTGTTTATCACAGCTGTTTAATTCATCCCTTGTAATGCAAATAATAAACACAACTGAGTGTCATCTGCAAAAAAAGTGAAACTCTTAGTTGTATGATTTCATTCTGCTTAAATGTTGTAATGGTAGCTGAGTCATGAAAACCAGTAGGGAGAGCTGTATTGCACGGCACCTCTCTGTACGGTACGGTGAGGAAGAGCTGCAAAAGACTGCATTCTTTTCAAGAATATAAAGACTGCCACCAGCATTTCCTCTGGTGCTGAATCCCTAAATACTGTGTGGTGGCTGGCATGTCTTGGTTTAACGGTCGTAAGCTGCATTATTCATTCGTCATCATTGACGCTAGATGACTCTGTCAGCCACATGGTTTCATTCATTTTTGAGAGCAAAATTAAACAGAAACTAATATTTCAACATCTTGTATCACCAAAATGGTATTGCTGAGCAGCATATATACTATTTTCTGAAAGAATTTTCAGTTTTATGTTTTATTGAAAACATTTCTAAAATAGTTGTGGCATATGCTCTGCCTTTCTGATTTATATTTTTGTTGATGCCACGTATAACAAAAGTCAGTGATGACATGGCCAATGTTACAAAAGTCACACAGTGCAGTAGAAACCTTAGAAAATGAACCAGCCAATCAGGTTGGCTCATCAGCACACTGCAAATGGCAGCAAATCCCAGTTCTTCAGAATGCCTCGGATCTGGTCATTGTTTCCTCTATCTGCTGTGCTATTTTTGTTTTTCAATCCTTTAGTTGTTATTCTTTTAAGCTGATGCTTTATTTAAAGAAAAAAAGCCCCTTTTCCAACATACAGTGTCCCTGCTGCTTAACGTTATGCACACCAAGCGTGTAAAACAGGGCTTAATTCCTAAATAATCTGCTACATGTGTTTAATCTATTTTGGACTGCAGGATTCTAGGGAGTGATACCATGCCTAATGATCTGCAAAGCAATGTTGGAAGCTATGAAGAAATGTTTTAAAATGTGAGCTTGGATGCATGGGTTGGCTCCGTAGTGGCTCCATTTATCCGAACAGTGCATGGGATTGTGGGATCTGGAAATCCTTCAAATACTGCCATATCCCTTAAATGGTAATGAACAAAAAATAAATAAAGCAGATGTTGCCAGGATAGAGCCCCCAGCCCTCAATGCCAGCTAAGAAGGTTGGGGGCTGCCAATAACAGGCTGGATCATGGCACAGTTTAGGAGGATGAATGCTGGGGAGGAGCTGCACAGCTGGCTGGCTATTAGTATGGCAGCCCTTTGGGCTACATTCTCCCACAGACATCATTGTGCCTATCCTGGCATGTATTACCAGCTATGAATTATTCAAATGCATGTCCACGTCTCCAAGCCCTTTCCTTTCTCATCCTTGTGTGGACAAGCATGTAACACACACATACTACCTGGGGTAGAGGGGGCATGTAATTGTCATTGAAGATCCTGCTTCACACTACACATGTGAGGTGCAGTACCACTCATACAAAAAGTGTACAAGTCACTCTTGTGCAGGTATGTAAGTCCATCAAGGACTTTTGTGGATCATGCCCTTTACTCATTATCACATGGATGGACATTTTGTATCAGGTTAAGTAATGGATAGTCTAGAGTTCATACGGAGCTACAGGAGGTAATGGGTTAATTTAGAAGGTGACATGCCTTACATAAGAACACATGAAATTGCCAGCAGATACAAGCCATATGGTCTATCTAGTCTGCCCGAGTGTGCAGCACTTCAGCCCATTAGACTGCAGCTGTCCCCCATTAACTCTTCCTCCCAACTGCCCCACTTCATACCACACCAGCTCAACCCCACTAGAAACACAAAATTTATAAATATTATATACAATAAGTGTGTAGTTAAACTTATGTTATTCCCAGAGTAGTTTTGTTACATTTTCAGAACAGGGGAACAGCAGATTATATTTTCTGTAGTTTGCTTCTATATACATTAGCCCAACTGAGAGGCAACATTTTTCAGCTGGGTGCTGAATCTACCTGTTTTACATCAAGGAGGACTGAAGCACTGGGAGTTTCCCCAAGAGAGGTGCAGAAATTTTCTCAACGTGACAGAGTGAGGAAGTAACTACAGTAAGATTTAAAACTGTACAGCAAAGTTCCCAGTTCTGCCCACTAACCACTAGTGAATGGTACATAGCCTCCCTTTGAATGAGTTGTGGGGCTGGATTGCCCATGGAGCTGCTCCCTCCCGACCTGCCGACACTGCCCAGGCCACCCCTGGGACCGGACTGCCCACAGAGCTGCTCTCGGCTACCCTGCTGACACTGCCCAGACCACCCCTGGGGCCAGACTGCCCATGGAGCTGCTCCCTCCCGACCTGCCGACCTGCCCAGGCCACCCTGGGACCGGACTGCCTGCAGAGCTGCTCTCGGCTACCCTGCCGACACTGCCCAGACCACCCCTGGGGCAGGACTGCCCGTGGAGCTGCTCCCACCCACCCTGCTGACACTGCCCAGACCAACCCTGGGGCCAGACTGCCCATGGAGCTGCTCCCTCCCGACCTGCCGACACTGCCCAGGCCACCCCTGGGACCGGACTGCCCGCAGAGCTGCTCTCGCCTACCCTGTCGACACTGCCCAGACCACCCCTGGGGCTGAACTTCCCATGGAGCTGCTCCCGCCTGCCCTGCCGACACTGCCCAGACCACCCTGAGGCCAGACTGCCCATGAGAACTGCTCCCCGCCTGCCTGCCGACACTGCCCAGAATGCGATTGAGACTGCGCTCCGACTCCTTTGTCCTACTCATTTCAAGTTTGGCGCCTTTTTATCATGACCAAAAACTTGCTCTTGGGGGCATCCTGGCTGAAATCTGGCTATAATCTGTTGACTGCATTTCCCCGGACTCTTGTACCAATTTTCTTGAACATTTTAATTAATTCTAATTCCAGTAAAAGCTTTTAAAACAGCGTGCAGACTTAATCGCTGCTGCAGCCATGAGCCACCAGCATTCCGATTCACTCTAGCCCTGCTGAACCTGCCTAAGCTTTGAATCAAATTGTTAAACCTTGTAAAGCTTTAAATTTAATTTCTGTACAGGCTGCAGCTACATGGCATTATTCTGTGCAAGCGGGTGGAGTTTTCTTCTGTTAGCAGGCTGTGTAGCTCATTGGTCCTCAGCTTTATTGATGGGTGAGCTGCCAAAGCTGCTTCCCATGATCGCTTTGCCACTGATCCCCCCACCCCAATACCCTCCCACCCTTAGCTAGTGTTAAACTTATAGGCAGAACCTCTCGTGAGAGTACAAATGTTTTATTTCTCTCTCCCGAGTTTCTCATTTGCTCCTTATATTTCTTCCCCACTAGAGGTTGTCTGACCTCTTCTGCAATTCCCTTGCTTTCTTTACCTTAGTGCCCACAAGCACATCTACTCAAGCTGTCCTCTTCTGGTGGTGAATTTTGGCTCTGCCTCCTCCTACCCTTGCTGAGGTCCCCACTTTTCTGCCCTGCTGCTGCTTCTCGGTACACCGCTTCTTCTGATAACTGCTGTGCCTTATCACTGGGTCCACGCTTGCTGTCATTTGTTTCATATGGATAACTGATTTTACAACTGCTAAAATCATCTTTTGTTCTCTCAACCTGCCTCTCCTCTTCTCTCACCATCCTCTCCTTCCTAACCATTCACTACATACACACCTTTGCTACCATGTACTCGAGGGTTTTATGCCCTCTCCTGCTGGTACTCTCATTGCTATTTCTTCTTGAATTCTCTGCAGTTCCTCCTGTGCCTCCCTTTAACTACCATTCTTATTCTCTTGTCAACGTCTGCTACTCTAACCTACTGAAGTGGACTGACTCTTATCCTTCACCTCTGCCAGGGCACAGCAATAGATATTAAGGGGTTTTACTTAGATATATTTTGTGGAGGTTCTCTGTCTCCCCTGCTTGTGCCTCTCGGGGGATGTTGATTGCAATGCTATGGATTATTACCATGTCCCTTACCCTTGCTGGTAATATTGAAACCAACCCTGGCCCTACTATTGTTACTAATTCTATCCAGTCTCACCCGGCTTATTGTCTGCCACAATCTTCCTGTCTCACCTTTGCTCACCTTAACATAGGAGCCTCACTGCCAACCTCCTTGAACTTGAGGCTTGGGTATGTACAAACAATCCTGACATTCTAGCCTTTTCTGAAACTTGGCTGAAACCGTCTATGGCTGACTCCTGCTGCTCCATTCCAGGCTACAATATGCTCCAAGCTGATCGCCCTAGCTCTAAAAGAGGTGGGGTCTTCGCCCTTTATTACAAATTCCAACTTACCATCTCTATAATACAGGGTCCCTCCCTGACTAACTGTGAGGTCCTTCACTCCCACCTATTGCTGGAGGGTGTCAAAATTCTACACATCTTCTGTGTTTATATACCTCCCTTACACTCCAGACTAGGTCTTGAGGAACTTACTGAGTTGGTACCAACTGTGTCTGAGAAAAATGAGGTAATTTGCTTGGGCAATTTTAATCTGGACTGGGCTGGGCCTCGGTCCTCTCTCCTATTATCCATTACCAGAAAGCCAGCCTTGCTCAATTAATCAAGCTCCCACTAGAATCTCTTGTCAGGGTTCCTCCAACACACTATTGATTGGATCCTAACAAATAGGAAGAGAACTTCCCTAATGCCAGTGTTCTTCCTGACTCTATCAGCGATCACTGCCGGTCTTCTGTGTTTGGGACTCCTTACCTCCCTCCTTCCCTCCCAAATTACTTTTTCCAGCTTCTCCAACCTCAACCCTGCTGCTTTCCTGCATGATCTAACCCTGGTTGACTGGTCCCTTCTTTACATAACCAATGACAGCAAGTGCATGACTGAGTATTTCAATGCCTCCCTTCTCTCTCTTCAGAACCTGCACATACCAGTCACCATGTGCAGGGTAAAAGGGCAGGTCATTAAATGGCTCAAGTGCCCCCTACTCCAGCTGTTGAAACAAAGGGATAAACTCTGGTTGATTTGGAAGTCCTTGTCCCTTCAAGCTGATTTCGATGCCTACAGGTCATTGTGCAACTCTTGTGAAAAGGAGATTTGCCATGCCAAGAGTATACACTACCGTAACCTACTTAGCGCCTCTGCCTCAAACCCCAAGTGCTACTGGTCTCAAATAAAGGAAATTCTGGGGAATAACAAAACTCTGACTCTAAGTGATATGCTCATAAATGTTATCCACTGTAATAATCCTCCTATTATAGCCAGTGCCTTCAATGCCCTTTTTTCCACCCTTCCCACTCCCATTCCTCCCCCCTCCCCCCCTTTTTTCCCATGGCCACCCCTCTTCTCCTCCGTCTTCTCCGCTACCCTTGTTCTGTCCCCTGTTACATGCCAGGAAGTCTTTAAGTTACTTAAGACTATTCCTGCTCACAGCAGTGCAGGTCTTGATGGCATCGATCCAAGGATACTTAGGCATGCGCCTCTCATCTCACTGAACCATTTACTAGGCTCTTCAATCTCTCAATGAGCTCAGTCACTGACCCTTCTGCCTGAAAACCACCAGAACTATACCAGTTTTTAAGAAGGTGATCCCAAAATCCTGTCAAACTATCATCCCATTTCACTCCTGCCCACACTCAGTAGCTGTAAGCTGCTGGAAAAGTTGTGCGCCAGCAGGTCTCTCAGTGCCACCTCACTCAACCTTCAATCTCCTTTACAACATGGCTTTAGGGCTGGGCACAGCAGACCACTGCCCTTGCCCTCTTCACCAATGACGTAAAATGCAATATGGCTAAAGGCTTACTCACTGGAGCAGTATTCATTCATCTCTCAAAGCATTTGACATGGTACATCACCTCCTATTGGATAAACTGCAATCATGTGGAATCTCTGAATCCACCCTATCCTGGTTCTCCAGCTATCCTGAAAATCGCTCTCAGATTGTCTCCTTTGGTAAGGGGCTCTCTGCCCCTACCTCAATCACCTCAGGTGTCCCTCAGGGTTCAATCCTAGGGCCTCTTCTCTTTTTCTTAATGACATCCCAAACTCTTCTTCACTCTGCAATTCCATCTTGTATGCAGACGATCTGGTACTTTACTCCATCTCTAAGTCTATTACCGACCTAAATCAACAATTGTCGCCTGCTTTTCAGAGCCTCCAATCTTGATTCTTCATCAATTAAACCTATCTAAGACCCAGGCCATGTTATTTGGTTCCTCCTGACGGGTACTGACTCTGGCCCTAAACTTCTGATCTGTGGCTGTGATGGGCCTCCCTGTCTCTAACATCATCTTTCAAATACCTTGGGGTAACGCATAACCACGCTCGATTTTATTGTGCATGTCAATGAGGTCTGTCACTCAGTTAACTCTAAAATTGGTGAGGCCTACAGAGTGTGCCATTCTCTCTCTCCGCTGCTAGGACTGCTGTTGCGAGGTGTGTTACTACCGCAATTGCTTTATGCTCTCCCTGTCCTTTCTCATGCCAATGCCATGGTTCTCCATAGATGGGATTTTCGTATAACAACATCTGCAGATTCGCATTATCTACCCACATCTGACCCACCACGGCTGACTTTACTCTGTCTTAAATTAGCTGCCTCCAAATTCCCTTAGATCATATGTTCTTGGTTATTTTATTGACTCTTTAACAAGAATACCACACCCTGTGGCACTGGGTGCTATACTTACTTCTGTCTCTCACTCTCGTGCCCTCAGGTCCTCTACCTTTCCCTTGCTTGCTGTTCAGCACTGCTCTACTAAAATGGGTGAGCAGGCCTTCTCTTATTTTACCCCATGGTTCTGAAACTCTCTCCCTCCTCATGTGAAGAACTCCTTAGCTCACCTAGCTTTTAAGCATGCTCTTTTTTCCCACCTTAATGCCCCTGACTTCTGTGACTGCACTTAGGTTCTGTGGGGCCTGCTGCTTGCCCTCCAGCTGCTCTCTTGCCCATCCCTGTTTTCCTACCGATTATGTGTGCCTAATTGTCTCCTTAAGTTTACGTAGGACTTTTGACCTGTGCTCTGTATAAGTTTTTGCAACAATTGTATGACTGCTCTAACCTGTTAGTATTCTTGCTGTTAATTCTATGCTTGTTTTTATGCTGTTTGTATAGGTAATTCTGACTATGATCTCACATTTTGTACCTTATTGTTATCATTGTTGTCTTTGCTATAACTGTACTCTCCGTGGTCGTGCCTGAAAATAGGCAGGCTTCTTGTCTAGCACACTTAGCCGGTTATCAAAAGCTAATAAATAAATTCAAGATCATAAAATGAGAGGTTGGCCCGCTGGTGCAGCGGTAGTGCTACCACTTTTGATGCTGTTGATCTGGGTTCGGAATGAGCATGGGTTGTTGGAGGACCAGTGTGGGAGAAGGGAAGGACTGAGTGTCCCATTGAATGCTCTCCTGCTATGGGGAGGAAGGGCTGCACATTCTGCTGCTCTGCTACCGCCCTCCTGACTAAAGCTGGCAGTGCAGGTTGGGGAACGCACACAATTTGTGCAGGGTAGGAAATACTGTATATGTGAGTCAGTGCATCTTGCTTGCTGGTACCAGATGATGATAACACACTCTTGGTGGGAGGTGACATAATGGGGGGAAGGACCTGAATATGTACGCCCTAGAGGAAAGGAGGGAGGGAGAATATGATAGAGACTTTCAAATACCTCATGGGTATAAATAAGGTACGACTGTAGTGAGGTTCAGTAATGCATGGGATAGGTATAAGTGAACCTTAGTGATAAGGCAAGGGAGGGTAGAGCCAGATATCAAGTAGGGTCTGTGGTGACACAGTAGATAGGGAAAAATAGGCAGACTAGGTGGGCCAAGCGGTCCTTATCTGCCATCAAATTCTATGTTTCTATGTAAATAGGGGCTGCCAGGCAGAAGAAGCCCCATCTGCCCCTCACAACTACTCAGGCTGCTGTCTTAGTAGGGATCCTTGCTGTGACTCCAGGAAGTGTCTCCACCACAGTGACTAGATTGCTTGAGGCAGGACCCTACCTTGGGGAGCAGTCAATAGGAAGAATGTTGTGGTGTATCACAGATGCACTGGAATCCTGAGGTATTCCAAAGAGAATCAGTTCTGTGGTCAGGTAAGTGGTATTAGGCAGAGGTGAAAGGAGGTTTGTGCAGATGCCCTGGGGTGGATAAAAAGAGCTTGCAGGAAAAGGACCCTAAAGTGAGCCTTTAGTCTATGGTGGGATTTGAACCTGGTAACTGCTGGTTCATTTCTGTGCTTTAGTTACGGGAACATAATAGCTGATTAGCGAAAACATGGTATTGTTTTGTTCCTCTTTGTGGCTGATGCACTTATAAAACTCATTAGTTGAAATATAAAAATCTGTTGGCCTGGTTGAACATAATCTTTTTTCTGTATACAGTTAAGAAATTGATGCCACCTATTAACTTAGTATTGCAGATTCCAGGAAAGAGAATTCAGATATGCTGCTTTGTGTGGCTGGTTGATTCAAACTGGGGAAGGAAGGGTTAAACCAGTTTATTTCTGACTGAAGCCTAGATCCATCTATCAGTGAATCTGTCATGCAAAAGCATGTGTGGCGTTGATGGCCATTAAAAATCCAAGTCACATGGAGTTGCAGGGTGATGTCAATTCAGCCCCTCCTGATAACTATCAAAAATTAGCATCAAGCTCGAACTCACAAATGCCTTGGCTGGAACCTCATTTTAATGAAGCTGCTTTTATGATTAAACCATTGCTATGATTGGCACTGGAAATGTTGGCAGTCTGCTGTGGTCCCCCCCAAAGCCCATTCATCATTTTCATTTCTGAATGATGCACAGTGCGTGTCTACCTCCTATAAAAGCGGCAGGAATTGTGGCAAGCACTGCAGGACAGTGATGATTCATCCTTTGGCAACTACGGTGAACATTATATCTGCAGTTCTGATCAGCGAAATCCTCTACTTCCTGTTCTTTATTTACTGCTTTTACAGGCATAAAACTCTTCTGTGAAGATGCTACAGTTTAACACTGAGTTCCTTAGTGCCATGGAGAGGAAGAAGGCTGCCTTAAATGCTTGGAGTAGGAGCACAAGATTTAAAAGCAGTGAGGCAGCTGAAGGTAAATCCTTAGTGTGGCACCTGGAGAATGAACCTAAGGCTTAATGAGTTTCTGGTTCTCAATTAAAAATACAGTAATAGTAAGCCACTGGTAATGTGTGTGTGTGTGTGTGTGTGTGTGTGTGTGTGTGTGTGTGTGTTTTGAACCCAGCCTATCTCCTATTGCTTTCTACTGGGTATGTAGCAGTATCTGGTTACATTTTCCTCACCCTGCTGCCAAACTTCTAACATTAGGTATGGAGCACTTTAAACAAAAAGTGAAAAAAAAATAGCAAACTCATTTTATTGAAAAAAAAAATCTTAGATGCAAAAATGAATGTGTTGATGTTTCTCTGCCTTTGATCTGTCATTCTCTCTCTCTTTTGCTTTGTTTTGGCCACACAGGTATAGAAGGGCAAATGGCTACCAGTAGGTGTTTCAGCCTTGCTGCTATTGCAGCCCCTCTGGCTTAGTCAGCTGCTGGATCCCGATGAATTAGTCAAGCACTTCATTATCTCCCTTCTTTGCACATTTTGCTCCAGGTAACAAATTCCCAAACAAGAGCCAGTGCCTTCTGCCACACTGTCTGTGAAGTTTGTTGTTTTGGCTGATTTTGCATTTCAGCATTGCGCTCTGGGAGAGGCATTGCTTTTCATCCATCGCCTCCAGTCCCTTCCTAAGCTCCATTTAGTCAAAGCAGTTACTGTATCTAACCATGTAGCTGTTGATAACATGAGCTTGGGCTTGAGCCCTAGCCCCAGGAGGTCTGGGATTTCTCTTCATGGTGCAGGCCTACAGGAGGGATGGTGACTAGCTGAGGGAGCCAACCCAATTACATTGTTAGTACAAATGTGCTATGTGTGGATTGCTGTAGTTAACAGCCAGTGTGATGGAAGCTTGCACCATGATATGTTGAACAAAGAGGAATTTTAATAGAAATTTGTGTAGCAGGTACACATACACACACACACACACACACACACACACACACACACACACACACACACACACACAGTATTTGACTTCCAAAACTAAGTTGTAAAGTTCCAAAATAAAGGGGGAGGAAGTATTTGACACACAAATAAGAACAAAGGCACTTAGGTAACATTCAGTTTTGCAGGCATGGAAGTAAAAATAGTGGGGTTTATTCTACAAGAACATTTTAGTGATAAGACCTTACATTGTGTTTCAAAACTTGATCCCTCCAAGAATAGTGACTTTCAAAATTTAGTATCTGAAATGTATTTTCACCTTCCGTAATCATTTAAAGACTTCAGACTAGGAACAGTGGAAGGCTGTGGCTTTATGCTTAAAGCTTTAAAGGGACATAATAAATGTTTACATTTTTGATATAATGGTACATTTTGCTATGTGTGAAGTCTGTTTAATCATTCTTGTATATTGTTTTGTGTTTTATTTTGAAATAGTCCCATTCTTTCCATATTAATGCAACATTTTCCCCACCCAATATTCTGTTATTTTTAATTACTTAGCAGTTTCTAGATCCCAGTGAACTCATTTGAACTGAAGACTGCAGTCAAGTGATATCATTGACATCAGCTCAGCTGATGTCACTGTGTTATGCTTCACTGTAATCTTCAGATCAACTGATGTCATTGGGTTTTGAAACAACTAAGTAATTTAAAAAATGAACACTGCATGAGGAAAAGGCTGTATCAATATGGGGCCCTACATAAGTAAAGAACAAGGACTATTTCAAAATATACACATAAAATACATGGGGGTGATTAAACAAACACCCTTTATGCCAGCATTTACAATTATATTAAAAAATGTAAACAGCATTGTTTATGTTAAACAAAAAGCCAGGGGCAGATTACACAATGGGGGGGAGGTAGTAACAACAACAAAAATGGAAAGGGACCTGGGGGTAATCATATAAGATGACCTTAAGGTTAGCAAGCAACATGAGAAGACAGTAAGGAAGGCTGGGGGGATACTGGGATGTATAGGGAGAGGCATCACCAGCAGAAAACAGGAAGTTGTTTTCCCCCTGTTTAGACAGTTGGTGAGACCCCATCTGGAGTACTGTGTCCAGTTCTGGAGACCCCATCTCCGCAAGGACATAGACAGGATGGAGGCAGTTCAGAGGAGGGCAACTAAAATGTTGCAGGGTCTGCAAGAGAAGCCATATGAGAAGAGGTTAAAGGAGCTTAATATGTATACCCTTGAGGAAAGGAGGGAGAGGGGGGACATGATAGAAATGTTTAAGTACCTCAGTGGAATCAACAAAGTCCAAGAGGGTAGCATCTTTCAGAAAAAGAGATGTGCAAGAACAAGGGGACACAATTTAAAGCTAGAGGGGGGACGGCTCAAGGGCAATGTGAGGAAGTATTTTTTCACAGAGAGGGTGGTGGACACATGGAACAGCCTTCCTGAGGAGGTTGTGAGGTCTAAAACTGTGGGAGAATTCAAGAATGCATGGGACAAACATAAGGCAATTTTTGTAGGGGGTAGGAAGAAATAGGCTGTTCGTTAAATAGGATCTGCAGCTTATCCTCTAGGTAGGAAAATGGGCAGACTAGGTGGGCCAAGCAGTCCTTATCTGCTGTCAAAGTCTATGGTTCTATGTTAATTTCAAAATTACCTTTAAGAAAATCTTTACTGTCCATTTTCATTCTCATTTGTACTTTCAAGAAGCCAATTCAAATTATTTACCAGCTCATTAGAAAACAAATATATACTCAGTACAATACTCAGATACAAGATGAAAGAAGGAATATTTTCCCATTTTTATCCAACCCCCACTTCTCAGTGGTAGAAAGCAACAGTCACACTTTTGGTCATATATTTATCCAAGCTGATCTTGAATCTGTTAAGTGTTTTAGATTCTGCTAACCATTGTAGGAGGCTGTTCCAAATAAACTTACACATATTTCCTTGAAAAGCTGATCAATTGGGAAAATCTTAATTGAAGAACTCTTCCTTTCTGTGTTCCTCTCACCTTCTAGCAATGAATGACACTTGATATTGCTGTAAGCTAGTCTATAGCCAATGGATTTGTAGTGCCTTATAATAAGCATCCGTGAGTGGTGGGCCATGCAGACCTTCTGTAAGGAACCAGAGGATCAATGGCAGATTCTAGCCCACACCACACACACACACACACACACACACACACACACACACACACACACACACACACACACAGCAGATACACACTGGAGAAGTAAGATGTCCACTGTACTGTGCAATCCTACTAAGTATGTAACCCCAATCTGTGCCTAATTTATTCCTTCAATAGGATGTTTACAATCATTCATTGGGGGATTCACTGAAAAATACAGTATTTGTAAAAATAAAAACCAAAAAAAGTACAGCAACTATATATGTGTATCAGTTCTATTTTCTAACAACTTTAAAAACAGCACTATACAGTCTCCTTCTACACATGGCTTTATAATTCCTTTAGCAGGCCTATTCCTTTATTTGGTATTCATTTATGGGACTTCCATGAACTTGAATAAACGCATGCACTGGATTAAGCACTGCGCACTTTCTCAGGCAATAATTTCAGTGATCACCTTTGCATCACCTGATGGATCATAATCTCAGCTGATTATCCTGATCAGGGTATAACATCATGACTATCTGAAGTAGAATTTTAAAGTACATCAACATCTTCATTCAATAATATGTCTCTCTCTACACATCTGTAGACAGACAGACAGGTCGACAGACAAACCTATGTGTGTGCATGGTGTGCGCAAGTCTGTAAAAATGAATTTTTATGAGCAGGTTAAGCAGTATTCTTCATTCCCAGGATGTTATCGTCATAAAAATAAAATGTCTTCAGTTAAAAGTGATAGGAAACAGTTTTTACACCTCTAGATGGTCTCCAGTTGTTCTTTTATTGGTTACCAAGTATCCTGATAAGTTTTTGACCTTTTTTGTTAAATTAATAATCTAATTTTGTTGCCCTTTTAACTACCCTGAATCCCTTTCTCCTCACAGTTGCTGTGCTTTCTTTTGATACTGTATGAACATTCCATGACATCACAAACTCCCCATTCCAGGCCATTCAGATGAATAGCATGCAGTGGGAGTTACTGATGTTGTAGAGTGTCTTAGAAATATGAAAATCAAGTGCAGTAGCTAGTGAGGAGAGTGGAACTCTATGTAGATCTGAGGGCACCCCAAAGCTAGATTATTTATTTATCAAAAAATCTTCAAAGCATATCAGAATATATAACTGGCATAGTAAGGAAGATGGAAGGGCAGTTAACTATGTAAAAATCGTGTCCTATCTCCTTTAAGGGCACTTGCACACAAAACTGAAAGATTTGCAGACACCATTCTTGCCACTGTAGCAAATCTGCCAACAAGCAGCAAACACCATGACCACTCAAAAGTTAATAGTGAACAAATTAACCCAAACTCTACTGTGTTCAGAGAACTGCAAAAAGATTAGAAGCGAAAGTTTATTATAAAATAAAGGGGGGAGTTGTGAATTTCAGCCCCCAAACTGTACTGTATCATTCAGATAACATATAAACTGAGAAATACAGTTACTGCTAAATTAATCTGATTTCTTTTGATTATAGATGCCCCACTGTTTTGTGCCTGAAACAACACGCAGGCTGCATCAGTCATTTATAAATTATTCATTCACAGTTATTTTGGCACTATGTCTTTTCATTTATCAACTGATAAATGTATGGTAGATAGGAAGGGTAATTTTATAGCCCTTGACATTTATGACATGATTTTTCATATTTAATATGGTAAAACGCTAATGAAATATTCTCTGACATTGCAATCAATACATTAGAAACAACATGCATGCAGTAGTAGCAGAGAGACTGGTTTCACTTAACTGATGTTGGTAAATATAAGATGACCTAGGATTCAAAGATTATTTTTATATATCCTAGAGATATGTTACAGGAAGCATGTGCTATAAAATTATATTCTATTGCACAGGATAATGCCATTGATAAAGTCTAAAAACTATTTAAAACAGATGGCATTTTGTGCTGTGACAAAAGATTACCAACTTTTTTTAAATCAGAAAATAAATATGCTTTATAGTTTTATATTTTAGCAGCAGTGTTTTAGCTATGAAGCTGTGCTCATGTGACAAAAGACATTAATTACAGTAAAACAACATTCATATGGGACTGAACAATCAGTCCTTGTCAGAAACATAAATCTTCTTAAATCTTCAAGACATATTGTAAAACTCAGAAAACTGAAGTTTATATAGTGCAGCAGTTTTCCTTTAAAAAATACATCGATAGAATAGTTTTCATGTTTGAAATGTATTCTACTATTTCATGTAATAACTTTTTAGCAGTTGTCACATTGTCCTTTACTAATCTGATGTTTGCTCTGATGCTGCTACCCTAGGCTACAGTTGTACGGGCTTTTCTTTCCTTTTGCTGTTTATTTGTTTTTTCACAACTACGGTAGCAGTGCCAAAAGGTGTATCCTTTGTAGGTCAATAAATTTCACAAAAGCTCTCCCCTCCCAAAGTCTACAATTTACGTGTCAATGCTTTAATTACAGTGTACCAAAACTAGCTTCTGCTGGTCCTCTCACAGGAAGTATAAATAATGTGACTAAGACTTTTATTAATTTTATATCGCTATCCCTATGACTCATGTTTGATTATTACATGTAACCCAGTGCCAACATAAACACTTCTAGGTGCCATCTTTGTAAACCATCTACCTATTAATGGTGTCCCATTAAGGTAAAATGACTGTAATAGTATTTTGACATCAAAGATGCCCAAGATTATCTATATATTTTTCCTTGATTAATTGCATATGTCAGCTTATGTGCCTACATGTACAGTGACTGCAACATGAAAAAATGCTTACTGGGTTTGGAATCGAAACCAAAGCATGTTCAGATATGCAAATTATATTTAGTGTTTAAGTGTGAAAAAACAAATGAAGAAAAAAAGCAAAGAGGGTGTAATAAAGGTACATTTATGGCCTCGAGCTGTAGTTAAATTGTGGTTTGTGGTAGTTAAACAACAGCTGCTCAGATTTAAAGTGAAATTATGATAAGGATCCCCAGAAGAAAACACCTCTTGAGGTAACAGCATTTACCTAAATGCAGCTGTTAGCAGCCAACAGCTTGAGAGATCATGGGAGAGCATGGCATGTTTATGCCAGTTTTCACCTTCCTTTCACTTCCATTTGTATTTTTCTTTGTATTCTTTTTTACATTACAGTTACACATAAGCATTCAGTTTGTACACCATTCGAACCAAGTTCTATTTATGAAAAACTTTTATAATTGAAAAATACATACTTTGTCTAAAGATCACTGACAGGGTTAATCAAAGACTGGTTGAGATCCCTATGTCCCCTTGAGGTTATTATTGAAGTAATTTGAAATTCAGGGCAATTACTAAATGAGCAAAAAATAAAAACCACAAATACTTAGGTGTTTTTGTCCTGTATGTGCCCATCTCTGTTTTAATTTTCCCACACATTTTTTTCAGTCTTTTCAAAAGTTCCTTATTTTTCTTCTCGTCAGAATGCACGGGTGATCCTCCTCCTTCTAAAAGAGCAAATCATGGTGTGGACTGCTGATGAACTGCTCTGCAACACTGCCAGCTTCATTGTGACTTACTGATTAAAGCAATCAGTCCTCCTGCCACCGTTTCAGAATGCAGGTGTGTGCTGACAGAACACCTGCATGTACCACCTTCCGTCTGCAACCACTGGTTTAGCAACACTAATTCATCATCCCAAGCTGCATTAATATTTTACCTCAGCTACCAAGTGTGCCCGTTCAAACTTTTTGTCTAAAACATTCTTTATCATCTTTTCATTAAGTTCTCAAGCACTAATGGCTTCTGAGTTCCCCGGGTAAGGATGATGTTCTGAATAATGAAAGCTCATTATTTCTCCACAGAATGCTTGTTAATTCAAATGATGATATTAAAACTATAGTAGCCTTTAGCAGTAGGGTGATTTCTAGCATACTTTATCATGTATCAATATATACTCTGTTTGTCAAAACTGCCCAGGGCTGGGGCTGACATTCTCTCTAGAGGAGTCTAGTGCTTCAAGAGGCACTGAATACACCAAGGTGACAACTTGCAGAGTTTGCGTCTAGGAAATGGAAAGATGAAACTTGAAGTGCCATTGTTCCTCCCCTCACTTCCTTATTAGTATTCATAAAGAGATGGTAACCTCTTTTCTCTAGTCCTTATAGGCCTGTTATTTGTACATTTAAAAATGTTAGAAATGTAGGTGATACAATGTGCTTCCTGATTGTTTGTGAGAAATAAATAACTAAATGACATCAGCTCCCCCATGTTCTTAAGCAGAATATCATGTTAGACATTGTTTAGTTCTTATTAACAACCATGTACTGTTCCGCATTTGGTTGTATCATATGTTTTCATTTTTTTCCTTTTCTGAAATACATAAGGGATGGAGTGTGGTTTAGTGGTTATAGCACTGGCTTGACAACCTGGTGGCCACAGGTTCAAACTGCACCAGAGCCATATACTCATGACACAAACGTGCAACCATGAGCAGGTTCTTTACCTCCCAGTGCACCATTCCACCCACTTGTAAGAATAGATGAAAAGCAGGACCCCGACTGGAAACAAAATATTTAATTTCAGTTCAGTTATCCTATGTAAACAGGACTTGCATTATGCTGTTATGCTACTTCTGTGATTTACTTCTAATTTACTAATATGCTACATCCCTAGTATAAGGTTATAGTCACTGCATCGTCACTGCCGTGGGTTTCTATTGTACAAATTCTTTTTATTTCTAGTGGGCTGCCACTCTAGCTCCACCCCATCTGGGTAGTGAGTAATTTAATTTTCCCTCTGGCCACCACCGGTGTTCTTATTTTCTACCAACCTCCCCCTTGGAGCAGCCCGTCCAGTGATGTCATCATCCTTCACCCTACCAATGGAACTAGGGTATTGCCTGTTGTCCAGCCAGACTGTATAATGAATGCTCCTTTACTCTTACTTTGTCCTCACCAGTGTATACCTCACCACAGGTGCCCCATGCAGTGTCAGACCTTTGCCACCATTTATAGTGTAGGGGAACTGATGTTATCCACTCCTTCCCTAGTTTTTGGGGAGGACTGACATCCCAACTCTCACTCCTGATCCTCTCCACCAGGCACTGTTCTATAGGCTTTAGTGACCTGGGATGCTTGATTCAACCTGGTTAAGGGTAACTCTATCTGTGTCAGGACTATTGCCCCCCCTCCCAGGAGCACTACAGCAAGAGGCCCTGGTGCGTGCATCCTCAGATATAGACATTTGGTGCTCTTTCTGCTGCTCATCTAGGTTCTGTTCACCCCACCCAGGACCCTCAGCACCTGTCAGCAATCAATCTCTAAAATCAGCCTGGAATCTAGTACACCTGAACACCCAGAGCCTCCCTACCAAATCTGATCCATTTCAAGCATGGATTTTGGCCTCTAAGTTTGATATTATTGCCCTTTCTGAGACTTGACTATCTGGAAAAATCAGTAATGGGGAAATAAACTTAAATGGCTACTTTATTTTTAGAAAAGAAAGGACCAATAAAAGGGGAAATGGCTGCCCCCTTAACATCTTCCAACTCCTCAAGGCCAGTGAGACCCCCACCCAACATCCCCAGGCTCATGTGACCTCTACTCTTGATATTTTGTTTGGTCAGGACAAAACCTTAACAGTTACCACCATATGCATCCCACAAACCACACTGAAGAGGGCCTGACCACCATCTCCAACCTAGACAATTTGCTTCCCCAAAATAGGGAATTGCTACTCTTCAGTGACTTCAATATGAACTAGCTCAAGAGCAAAGCTGACAAAGGCAAATATACCTTTTTGTGAACCATTGTTTAAGTCAGCTCATTACCAACCCTACCAGGGTAAACTACAGATCTGAGAAAAATTTCACCCTAGACTGGATTGTAGTCTCTAACTCCTGCCAATGTCTACAACTCCAGAGTATTCCCTGACTTGATAAGTGGCTACTTCCCAGTCTTCAGAATGGTCTGCTAGGCTCCCTGTGTCCCTCCTATTTATGTCAGCTACAAGTGGCTCATGGATTTAAACCAGGAGTCTTTTACCTCGGCTCTGTCCTCAAATGACTGGTCCTTTTTCATTAATATAGCAGACATTGGCTTGGCCTATGAAAGCTTCTATAAGACCTTCAACAGGATTTGTGATAGCCTGTGTCCCATGAAGACATTCAGAATGTGTTGCAACAAGCAGGAGTTGCTCTCCAGGGACCTCTTAGGCTCTTTAAAACTTGGGAAAAATTGTGGGACCTACTTAAAAAAAAAGATGTGACCTGCCTGCTGGAATACAAAACTTTGCATAATAGCTGCAAATCCATGGTTCTAAAGCTAAAATTTGCCATATTTCAAACATGGCCTAACCTCTCATTTTGGTAATCCCAAAAAAATACCGAACAGCATCAAAAACATCTTGGGTAGATCAAAGGGCTCCCATTCCTGGACCATTGAGGGTAAGGATGGGGTCACCTGTGTCTCTAAAGCTATTGCCTCCCTGTTTAATGATTTCTTTAGAAACCTAGACAAATACTAAAATCTTTCCCATAGTCCCCCCCACCCACTCAGGTCTACTCTGCCTTGTCACCTGGAACCTCCCCATACAAATTTTACTTCAAACACCTTACTGTGGGACAAGTAGCTAAATAACTAAGGCACTCCAATCCTAAACCAGGTTCTGACCCAGATGGGACTGACTACCACCCCATTAAATTGGTTGGCAAGGTGCTGGCATATCCCATCTCCCGTATCTTTAACTTCTGCATGAGTGCCTACACTAAACTGTGGAAAATGGCCGCCATTATCTCCAACCACAAATCTGAACCTAAACACCTCACCACCAACTACTGTTCCATCTCTGTCCTCACCTCCCTACAAAGTCTTTTAAAGGATCATCTTTGACCACACATCTACCTACATCCAGCAGTACAACCTGCTGATCAGTGCTAACATGGATTATGCCCTATGCACAACACTGGGACAGCCCTGGTGAGACTCATTGACTGTGTGCACTGACTGAGCCTTAGACTTAGGAAATCTTGTTGCTGCAATATTTGGGGACCTCCCCAAGGCCTTCAACCTTGTGGATCATGACCTTCTGCTCCATGCCCTTACCTCCCTCAACTTCTCTTTTGATGCCATAGCCTGGTTCAATAACTACCTGTCTGGCAAGGTGCATAGGACTGCAGTTGACGATGCCCACTCAGACCTTTGTCCTCCTATCAATTGTGGGGTCCCACAAAGCTCCATCCTCAGTCCCCTACTATTCTCACTATTCCTAAACTTGCTCCAAAATGCTTGCCAATACCCTCAAACTTTACTATATGGGGATGATGCCGTTATCTTCAGCTCAGACAGAGACCTGGCTTCCCTCAACAAAACCTTACATTACTGTGACCTCCTCTAAACCTGATTTTGGACAACAAAATAGTCTTCAACACCAAACAAATGAAATCCATGAATTTCATGGGAAGACACATGAAAGCAGCATACCCTCCCTTTCTCATGCATGATCTAGAAGGCACTGCAGTTGAGCCAGTCACCCAGTTTAAATACCATGGGTTCATCCTTGACAGTACCCTTTCCTTTCACACCCAAGTCAACAACCTGATAGAAGCAGTACACAAGAGACTTGGAGCTCTGCATAGGCCTAAAGGTTTCTGATCCCAGAAATGAAGCCTTTATGTGCCAACAGCCTTCTATTCCATATTGTTGACTATGGCTTCCTTGTGTATGCTGTTGCTCCTTCTGGGACCCTTGCCAATGTGTGTACTGTTTGCAACAGCATCTGTCACTTCCTGACTGGCCAGCCCTATTACACACACTGCTTCCAGCTGTACAAATCTGCTGCCTTCCTCTCCTTGGAGGATTGCATTGCTCACAGGTTGGCAGTGTTTCTACACAAGGTAGCACTAGGTGAAGTTCCTTCTTGCATAACCGCATGGTTTCCCTGATCCACCAACAAGCTCCCGGTCCAAACTTACCTTCAACCTACCCCTCAGAAACATGATTGCTAGACAAAGAGCTCTGCCTTTCAGGGCTATTGGCCCTATAACCTCTGACCACCCCCAATCACCTCAGCTATTATCATCCCTCCTTCAATGCCATCTTCCACAGCATCTTATGGACAAGATGCACTGCAATTGTACCTAGCTTGTCTGCTGCTTCTCTGCAATGTTTTACCTGCCTGTAATTGTGTTACCTTGATTAAATCTGTGCTACACCAACTATACAATGTATTTTTTTTTCTACAACTGGTCACTTGTGAAAATAGCTCATCTTTCTCGCCAGTATGATAAGTGAAAAACAAACAAAATTAAATAGCTGGTAAAAAAATATTAACAGCAGAAACATAAATGTAGCCAGTCACTTGGATGCTATATGGGCCACACTGTATGAGGTGTAGAGGCAGTAAGAGTTTAAGATTATATCCAGGCACTGGGATTCAAAGGGGTGCACTTAAAGCTGCTAACTACAAGTGTTACTTACATCTGTATGAGTTGAGTCAGCACAGACATTAATTAGTACAATGAGAAATACAGAAACACAGCAGATGGACTGCTTGGTTCATCAAGTCTGCTCATTTACCCTTCCTATACTGTCGCCACAGACCCTATCTGACCTCCAGCCACCTCCCCCTACCCTGCGGGCTTTATGTGATAACCATGACTCTAAAATGTCACAGACAAAAAAGAGCGACTGCTCATCACTAAAAGCCAAAAAATGGCGATGAGCACTATAGCGAGGAGCACAAACAACGATGGCTCCTTGCTAACTTTATACAACTTGTGCATCCCCAACTTAAAATAACCAACTCCAGGGGGAGCCTTACACTGAGGGACAGGGCAGAATGGGATCTGCAAAATTTGAAAGAAACAAACAAAAAAAAAACCAGTCCCTTCAGGCAGCCCCGAACCTAGGTCCACCAGCACCACAGGCAGTGACTGTAACCAGAACACCAAATGGCCTGCTTGAAAGAGTTCTGACCAATAGAAGCCCCTTAATGTCTCTCAAAAACTACTCCCTATAGACAGAAAGCACTGTATATGCTATGTGCTACTGAGAGCACATAGCTGACTTCACATTCACTCTTCTTACTTCACCCATATTCCCTCACTTAACTTGACTAGCTATATTTACATGCTACCCCCCCAACTTTCTTACCAAGATTCCCTTGTGCATATCCCAGACATACTTGAAGCCCATCACTGTTTTTGCCTTCACTACCTCCACTGGAAGACTGTTCTGGGCATCCACCACTCTTTCAGTGAAGAAGTCCTTCCTCACATCCCTCCTAAATTTCCCCCTTTCCAGCTTCATTGCCCGCCTCCTTGTTTTCACGCACCTTCTCCTATGAAAAATACTCGCTTCTTATTCACCTCTGTGTAGTATTTATAGGTCTCTATTATGTCCCGCCTCTCCTTCCTCTCTTCCAGGGTGTACATATTGAGATCCCTCAGTCTCTCGTCATAGGACTTCTGATGCAGCCCCTGCACCATTTTATCTTCCCTCCTCAGACAGCCTCTACCCGGTCTAAGTCCTTCCTGAGATGTGGTCTCCAGAACTGGACACAGTACTCCAGGTGGGGTCTGACCAGTGAGCTACACACTGGTAACACCACCTCCCTCTTTCTGCTGGTGATGCCCCTCCCTATGCACCCCAGCATGCTGCTGGCTCTATGTACTGCCTTGTTGCACTGTCTCTCCATCTTAAGTTCATCCAATATGATTACTCCAAGCTCCCTTTCTTTTTTTTTTGCTGCTCCACTGCTGATCAGTCCCCTCCAGCCCACCCCTACTACCCAGCCCTGTTGTCTGCTCCAGAATCAATCAGCTCTTGTGGTTCCCCATGGATGACCCCATTGGACCACCTAAGGTGGACCTCTGTCTCCATCACCCCCAGCAGAGTAAGAGTGTGGCCATGGAGTTACAGTCCAGATAAGGGTGCAGGACCTGCAATGGAGCAGCAGGCAGCATCCTGCATGGTCACTGTCATTTTCCAATTTTCTGCCCCAGAAAGCACAGCATGCAATGACTTCATGGTATGACTGCTGACGGTTGCATCAGCCTTTCCAGATGGTCAAGTGCCAGTGCTACAAGACCCCTTGCCTCTGCGAGGGGCCAGTAATGTGCCAGGCTTTGTTCCAACCCACCCCGTGGAGGAGAGTGGTCCCTGATATACTCCATTCTCCTTCCTCCAGATGGCCCTCTAACCACCCAGGCCCATTCCCGAACCCGGGGTATCAGCGTCACAGGCGGAAGCGCTACTGCTGTGCCAGTGAGCTGGCCACCCAAGGTCCCTTTCCTATTTTGTGACTGTCAATCCCGCATTTTATACTCTACCTCTGGATTTCTGTGCCCCAGGTGCATTAGTGCATTTTGCAGTTTTTCGCATTGAAACTCAGCTGCCGTACCTTTGACCGCACCTCAAGTTTTCTCAGGTCTCTTCTCATTCTCTCCACCCCCTCTGAAGTATCTCCCCATTGCAGATTTTGGTGTCTTCTGCAAAGAAACATATCTTCCCTTCTAGCTCTTCTGCAATGTCACTTATAAAGACATTAAAGTGGACTGGTACCAGTACTGAGCCCTGAGGTACCCCGCTGGTCACGCTTCCCTCTCTTGAATGAGTACCATTTACCACTATCCTCTGCCGCCTATCCATGAACCAATTTCATACCTAGTCAACCACTTAGGACCCACCCCCAAACATCCCAGTTTACTTTTGAGCCTCCTATGTGGTATGATGTTGAAGGCCTTGCTGAACTCTAAGCAGGCCACATCAACTGCCCTACCCTGATCTATTTCCCTGGTCACCCATTCAAAGAAATCAGTCAGGTTCGTCTGACATGACCCCCTTCCCACCATGAATCTGTGCTACATCAGGTCTTGTAATCCACTGTATTCAAGATACTCCACAAGCCTTTCCTTTAAAAGCATCTCCATTAACTTCCCCACCACCGACATCAGACTAACCAGTCTATAGTTGTCAGTCTCCTCCCTGCTGCCACTTTTATGAAGTGGTACTACATCTGCCTCATCCAGTCCTTTGGAACCACACCTGTTTCCAGTGAGTTGTTGAATACGGTTGTCAGAGGTACACTGTCATCCATTTCGTCTGGCATCTCCTTCTCTGAGATCCTGCCAGTCTGGGAGAGGGGGGCAGATGGACGGAAGGTCACAGAAGGGGAGATAGGGAGCTAAACACGTGGCTCAAGGACTGGTGCCAGGAAAAAGGACATAGATTTGTAGGGAACTGGCAACAGTTCTGGGAGCGAAAGTTCTTTAAATTTGATGGACTGCATCTGACTAAGGAGGGAGTCAGTGCATTGGGGCAGAAGTTTGATGTCTTTGCAGAACATTTAAACTAGCAAATGGGGAGAGGGGTGCAGCACCCCATACATCGAACGGAAGAACACCACTCCCCCCTCAGCTAGTGGTCAAACAGGGATTCAGCATGATTTACAGTTCATTTGCATCACCAGGTAAGAAAAAAGGTTTGTCTCCCCATACGACGCACAGGGGTAGTGCCAAACCTCACCCAACAACTAACACACCGAAATCTGGTCAATGGAAAATCATGTACACAATGTCACAGCCTGGGAAATAAGATCCCAGACCTGCAGGCAATAATGTCAGAGGCTAAACTGGACATAGTAGCAATTAGTGAGGCGTGGTTTACCAGTAACCACACTTGGGAGACTTCAGTACCTGGCTATGTATTGTTCAGAAGAGACGAGGTGCAAAAGGGGAGGAGTGGCCTGTATGTCAATGAAAATATCAAAGCTACAGAAATTCAGAATACCCATAAGAAGCCAGAAGAACTGTGGGTCACCTGGAAACAGGAAACGGACAGCCATAAGAACTGGGTTGTCTACAGGCCCCAGACCAGGGGAGGACATAGACACATTACTGTTAGAAGATATACAAAACATGACAGCTAAAGGGGAGGTTCTGATAATGGGAGACTTCAACATGCCGGATACAGATTGGTCAATACCAGCAGGAACATCTGCCAGAACTAGACACATAGTGGATTCCTGCAGGGGAGGGCCTCAAACAACTGGTACAACAACCCACAAGAGACAAGGCTATCCTAGATCTAGTACTGACTAACAGGAAGGGATCCAAATTCTCAGGTAGAAGGTCACCTGGGCCAGTGACCATCACATGGTATGGTTCAATTTGGCTACTACATCTAAATCATCCCATTCCAAGGCAAAATATGGGACTTCAGAGGAGCTGACTTTGATAAGATGGCCAACAGAGTTAAGCTAGCCCTGGCAAAAAGAAACACAGGTGAGAGGTACAAGCAAAGTGGGCAGGCATTAAGGATGCAATCTTGAAGCAACATCCCATTGTGTTAGACAGAAAAGGAAGTGCAAAGAAGAAGGAAACCACTTTGGTTCTCAAATACAGTAGCAGAAAGGTCAGAGCCAAAAGGCACCAACAGCACTATGACCTCCCTCTTCCGACTTGTGATACCCCTACTAATACACCCTTAACACCCCCTAGCCTTACCTACTGCTTCAGAGGTCTGCTTGATGATTTCAGGTCATCAGTGATGATGATGCCCAAGTCTCTTTCTTCCTTGTGACTGCTAGCAACTCCCTCCCAGTCTATAGGTGGCTTCAGGGTTTCTCTTCCCTATGTGCATGATCTTGCATCTTTTGCATTAAATCTCAGTTGCCACTCTTCTGACCATTTTGCTAGTTTATCCAGATCTCTTCTCATTCTGCCCACACCATCTGGATCATCTACTTTGTTGCAGATCTTGGTGTCATCTGCAAACAGACAAGCCTTACCTCTAGTCCATCTGCAAGGTCACTAATGAAGATGTTGAAGAGGACTGGCCCCAGGACTGATCCCTGAGGTACCCCACTTGTGACTTGCATCTCTTCTGACCGTATACCATTTACCACCACTCTCCATTTTCTGCCCGTCAACCAGTTTGCCACCCAGTTGACCAACTTCTGACCCACCCCGAGCCTACCCAGCTTATTTATCAATCTTCTTTGTGGAACAGTGTCAAAAGCTTTGCTGAAGTCAAGGTAGGCGACATCAACTGCTCCCCCTTGGTCCACCACTCTGGTTACCCAGTCCCTAACTGGTCTCTGGCAACCTTCCCACACATGCTTTAAGTCCCTTACTGTTTTTGCTTCCACCACATCCACTGGTAGTCTGTTCCAATCATCTACAACTTTTTCAGTGAAGCGGTACTTCCTCACATCCCTCTTAAAGCAGCAGTGCAACAAAATTGGGCCAAAAATCTGACCCTATCTTTTTTTTTACTATAAAATATTCCAGGCATCTTCTAGTTTTATTTGGTGGAGCAATTTTCTAATTCCACCAAAATATGGGTATTTTATAAATGTTTCAATGGCATTTTTGTCTCAAGAACAAAAGTTGGTTGTAACATTTTGCATACAAATAGCACTGTGGACCTAGCAAGTGTTAGCACTGAATAAAAATAAAAAAAAGACTCATGGTGCACAGCAAAAGAGGTACCTAGGCAAGTACATTTGATAGGTATGCTAACATTTTATTAACTGTAGCTGAAACTAGCTTTTTTTGGAAAAAAAAATTTGCAGTACCGCTGCTTTAAACTCCCACCTCCAGCTTCATCGGTTGCCCTCTTGTTCTGCTGCTGTTTTTCATTTGAAAGAGAACACTTGGCCTCTTGAAAAAGGACCCTGTCAGTGGCCCCTTCCATTTCCTGCCAAAACCAACCAGGTATGTATGAAGCAACCCCAGTGCTCTGTCTCCACCATTCACTTGATGGCCCTGTCTGCTTCACACTTGAAAGTTGTTGCATGTTACCTTAACCAAAGGCCAGCCAAAGTTTGTTCCACCACTCAGCCATTTTCATTTGCATAAGGTCCATGTCAATTAGATGGGAGGGCATGACAATTGTTAACACCTCCCCTCATGGGGCATTGATAGGGTAGCACCTGTTGCTGCTGCAGCAGGCTCAACAGGTTCATAGATTACTTCCTCAACAATCACTGCAGGCTCTTCCTCAGAATCTCACTTGGCCTCTAGTGGTTTATCTTGTACCTGTGACCTATTTGGTTAATCAAGTTCTGGGGATTTTGCTTGTGCTGTCTGTTGTGGGCAGGGAGCAAAAGGGGGATCAGGAGTTGCCACCTAGGACACCATGCTCTGAGACGGTAACCTCTTTCCATATGGGAATGAGGGAGAGCCCACTGAGGGCAACGTACTCAACACATCCTGTGAGAGTGACTCCTCTTCCACATCAGCAGGCTCCTGAGAAAGGACAACAGGCCCAGGCCACCATCCCCTCAGGGTTAGACAGGGCTTCTGCTTTGACCATTGAGTCCTTGTTACACTCTCAGCCTCACTTTTCTGTTCCACAGAATCTTTAGGTCCCCATCCAGCTGGGTGATGACTATGTCCATGGGTGTCCTTGCTCTCCCTTCACATGGGGCTACCTTCAGAGTAGCTGCAGGGCTGGGAGCTGCTGACACTGACCTGGGCCATCATAGAGTTAACATGGTGCAGGTCAGCAGGGACCCCTGGGATCAGGCACTGCACTTGGCTCGGCCCCTTGCTTGAGAGTAGCAATACTCCATGAAGGCAACTGGGGCTCAGTGTCTGTTAGAGACAGTTTATTCTGGCATGGATGGCATAAATGGAACACTACCACGCTGGGGTGTCTCACTTTGCAGCTGTCACAGGATAGGAGATTGCTCTACTTTCCAAAGGGAAGTGGCATTCCAAAGCCTTCTGCCAAGTAGGTTGTCAGTGTACTGCTGGGCAACCAACTCCTGGATCCATGCGGTTCTGTGGACAAAGTCCTGATCTTTGTTACTTGACACTTTCACCTCTTCTTCCTCTGTACTTTAAAAATTCTAGTCCATTTTCTGCCAGTTAACATGGGGCACTGATGGGTAGCATGGGTTTCTTGTGTCATGATCTCAAGTTGGGGACTGGAGACACCTGGGCTCTGCCAGTGGGAGGTGTACAATGCTGCAATGCTTGACAGGCAATAGATTCCAGAGGGTACACTCAGGTAGGGCCAACCTAATTAACAATAACCCCCATAAAGATGCACTGGGCTGAGGGAAGTAGGCTGGTAGGTTCTGGGTTTTGCTCACACTGTTCACAGTTCAGCTTTTTGTTTTCCTTTTCTGTTGTTCTGCTTATTTTCTGGCCTGGCTGACTGACTGGCTAAGCTGCCTCTCAATTATGTGCAAGGACCCTGATTGTGCACTCTAATCCACAAACTGCACAAGGCATATTCCTATATAGTGCTGTTTTAGCACTCTGCAGTTGTGGTGTGTTTAGCTGTTAGCTCTTTCACTTTCTTATCATCAGGTGGCATGGTAGTGCTCAGCATCTGTGGCAGTGACAGTGATGATTCCTCTGATGAAATGTTATGCAGAAGAGGAACTTGCTGGCTGCCTGCTGGTGATCCTTCAATGTTGGTGATGGCTGGATCCTCGGTGATTACACTGACTCCCACAATGTCAGCAGTTGTCCACTGGCAATTCTGAGTGGTGCTGCTCTCTCTCTCCCTCATGTAGGCCACACTCAGCATGGAGACAACATACAGGCCACACTCAGCATGGAGACAACATGCAGGTCACACTCTTCATGGAGACAACATGCAGGCCACACTCAGCATGGAGACAACATGCAGGCCACACTCTGCATGGAGACAACATGCAGGTCACACTCTTCATGGAGACAACATGCAGGCCACACTCAGCATGGAGACAACATGCAGGCCACACTCAGCATGGAGACAACATGCAGCCACACTCTGCATGGAGACAACATGCAGGCCCACTCAAGCCTCAGCAGCTCACATGCAGGGGCAATCTTAATGGGCTGTTCCTCAGACTGATGCTGTTCAAATGAACTTGCACTTCAGGCACACCCAAAAGCAACTTCTCGTATGCAGGTCTCAGATGAGGCTGGAAAATAAACTATAAATAACATTTTTTCCTTTTGCCTGTAACTCAGTCCATTTTGAATTCATTTTGCTCACATTAATGTTAGATTTGTTTATTTTATTTATTTATTGAATAAGATCAGAATTACAATCCTTTGAGTCATAGACTTTTGCAAAGGCTCCTCGTCAGGTTACAGGGGGTGGAGGGTAGACAAATACAGAAAAGACATACATGAACAGGCAGTATTTACAGTTTCAGTATTGACACAGCAGTGTTTCAAGTCTCCACGTTGGTTACAGGGGTGGAGGGTACAGGGTACAGTAAGGACTAACAATGACAGGCAGTATTAAAAGTTTCAGTACTGATAGAGCAGTCCAGGCATAGAAACTTATTTGTGGGTGAGGAAATGAGGTATAACCTAATCAGCAGTATTGTAGCATACCTGGGTCCCTAGGCAGGGCTTTGCTGGGTGCCATCACGTAGGGTCTAGGAAGACCCAGAGTCAGGAGAAGAGGAGGTTAGGGGAGAGGATAGATTAGCCACAATAACACTTAGCACTCTCCTTTATTTGGGTTTTAAGGCCAGATTTGAATAGCGAGATGCTATGGGACTGGGAGAGGGGGGGAAGGTAGAGAGTTGAGCCAGAGAGGAGCATGGTACAGGAAGGATCTTTGCCATAGTGCTGTTCTACAGAGTGGAACTAGGAAATATGGGTGTGCTGTGAGTCTTGTATTGTGTCTGGTGGGGGCTGCACTGATAATGGGGAGTAGTCCAATGGGGGCAAGCTGAAGGTGGATTTTTTTTGCGAGAGTGCAGGTGTGGTATTTTAGTCTTTGTTGGAAGTTTAGCCAACCAGTCAGAGTATACAGATTGCAGGTATGGGTTAGTCTGTCACTGCCTGTCACTAGGCGGCAGGCTTTATTCAGTGCAGTGTTTATGTTGTTCAGCGTGGTGGGTTCCGCTGAGCCTATATTACTATCCCATAGTCAACTAGGGAGAGGATGGAGGAGGTGACTGCAAGTTTCATGGCCTGAGCAGGTAGGCAGTGCTTGAATCTGTAGAGGATGCCCAATCTAGTGTTGATAGCGGAGGTTGCAGCATTTGACTGGAGATACCGTAAAAACACCTCAGTCCTGTACCGATGCCATTTTGTAGACAGTCCACTGGACACCAGTACTTATGGGTCCAACATCACGAGGTGGGGAGCAAGCCAGGGTTTAACCATTTGAGATTATGTCTGGACCATGGGGCTAGCAGGAAGTGGTCCTTTAAAGGTGCTAACTACAAGTATTATTTACATTGGTCCAAATGCCACTGCCCACTTGGAGGAAGTAGAGTTAAGCACACACAGCATTAATTAGCAACAACATAGATCTTCGGTCCCCCCATGGGTTGGGCACATATATTTACAGTGGCACAAAACACATAAGGTTTACGCCTACGTTTCCTGAATTACAAGGAGCCCGCTACACATTTGGTAATGCCCTCTACACATTATATATAGCATTTACATAAGCTCTTCATCATGGTCTCCCAGTTTTACTGGGATTCCTCCACACATATCCTTCATCCCTCTAACTATTTATACATATATCTCTACAGACCTTATAACTACAACAGCCAGAGGTAGGCATTTGGCTAAGCAACGCACTCTCTGGTGCACTTGGGGTCTGCTGCTACTGTCTGCCCTTGGGCGACTGATTTTAAATGGGTAACACCCCCCAAATATCCTTGTAACCTACTCTCAGCTGCAGCTCACTATGGTGCAAATGTTTAAAGCCTCCTGGGTCACAGAAATGTTCCTAGGTGGGCCACGCTTGGCACACATTTGTGACCCACTCAGTCAGAGTGATCACAGTGGCTGACAGTGTAGGGTTTCTCCTTATCTCCCCCCATGGCTCCATAAGTATGTTCTAGGTTGCCCTCCTCCACCACCTTGAATTATAGAGGATTCTCCCAACCCTCTAGGTGACTCCCTTGAGGGAGACCCTTACTTTACCATCTCAGCCTTCTAGCTGTGAAACCAAGGGCATCTGGGCTCTCCTATCTGTGGTACTCTTATACTCCTAACTCCTTGTTCTAGGGTCTTATGCTCCCATTCTCTTGATGATCTTTTTCTATTTTACTCTGTCACTCAGTTTTTAGCTGCATCTGGCTGAAAGCACTCCCCGCTTGCTTTTTCTCTTTCTTTCTCTAGGTCAGGTTCTCTGCACTCTTCTGCGCTGAGGACTCGGAGTTTAGCCCAGGCAAGACTTAGTGGTGCACACCCTTCTCTTTTAAGAAGGATGGGAGGGCAGGCAATTGCTCAACATTCACATACGCTTCACAGGTATCAGCATGTGCACTGTGCAATTGCCAGGCAAAGCTGTGGGTGAGGGAGAGCATGGAATCATGCAGAACTCTGCGTGTCTCCTTTTCACACTGATCTTTTAGTAACTGGGCTCGAGCAGACAGAGGTGATTGCCGGGCCACTTAAACAATTAGAAGCAATCACGCTGTTAGTAGGACACAGTCAGTAGGCCTTGCCTGTAGGAAAATTATAAACACCAATGATTAATATAATACAACATTTATTTTGGGGAAAGTTAGTTATTGTGTGTACCTGGGGGGAAATCAAAGCATCTTTCCAACATGTAGAATATTGTATTACATTCCCAAATATATCAGTTCAGGAACCCTAAAATAAAGTCATGTGCACTGACATTTTACAAACATTGTATTAACCCACATGAGGGCCATTCTGACTTCTTTCAGTAGGCTTGGGTCATCAATGAGTTGCATGCCCTTCTTATAGTCAATTTCCCCTCCTTCCTATAAGTAGACCAGCACATAAACGGTGCTCTTTGTTCCTTAATAGAGCCTTTTGTGTCTCTGCCTTTAAAATGACAATTTGTTTGCTGTTGTTTAAATGGCTCCTCCCACCACCACCACCACCATTCACGTGCCAGCATGCTCAGTTTTGCAGTGGCACCATTTAGAAAAAAGGAAGAGATAACTGTAAACAATCTAAATATGCATTTTAATTCTGTATTCATTGTGAAATGGAATCCACTTTTCATTTTAAAATGTTCGTGGTCCAGAATCCTGAAAAAGGTTAACAGTGCCCCTTTAAATCTGTATGTTAACCTTCTCAGTGTGCTTGCAGCTTATATTATTAGAGTGGATTTATGGTGGGATGGGGGTTGGAGGCACTGCCAAGAAAAAAGAAACATGACATTGTTACCGCAAAATCTCTATGGATAGTGTACAGCTCTATGGATTACTGGGATTTATACTGTAGATTGCATTTCAGCAGGGGAACCTCTTCTAAATAATGGCTTATAAACAGAAAGAAAGAAGAAAAAAAGAGTCTCATCCTATTTATAGCTTACATGTTATGGTGCAACACTAAATTGGAAATGTCTTTTATATCTAACCTTTGATGTCCCACTTATTCTGTCCTTTCCCTTTCTTCTCTTCAGGCCAGAATGTATTAATGAGGAAGTATTTGTGAAGCCTAATTTAGGTTGTAAATCACAAATGATTAAAAAGAAACTGTACTTTCCACTAAGAAAAGCAGATGGTTTCAAATTCCTGTGTGCATCCTAAATTGGGGATGCAGATATAGAAAATGCAGTTGAAGAAAGACCCATTCCCTCTGGTAGTGTTTTTTTTTTTTTGTTGATTGCATGTGCTTTCAGATATGATTGCTTTATAATGGGGTTTAAACATTGTAAACACTGAGACGACTCATAGGTTACTGTGAATTGCTTTGAAATACTGGGCTCGCACCTATAGCAGAGCAGTTACATATTCTACTTTGCCAATCAGTCAGCACCATAAAAGTACTTACTAAGACCAGATTCGGTAGAGTTGCTGGAACAGCGCAAGCAGAGTAAATCATATTGCCACCCTAACCAACCTTCTAGCATTTCTGTGTTGATTTCACATCTCAAGCCCTACACTTCTGTTTATTTAATCATTTTCATTAACAAAACACACACACACACATACACACACACACACACACACACACACACACACACACACACACACTAACCAACATTACAAACATTTGTCTGGACACATAAAGTTCATTCTTAACAAATGGGTTTTCAAGTGGTTACACATCCTATACCTCAGCCTTTCATGTTTTAAGGGTAAGAGTGAGGCTTGCTGGTTGTTGGCCCTGAAAGCTTTGTGGCAGTTGAGGCAGCTCAGTGAGATTTCAGGCCCTCATCATTGCCTGCACCTTCTTCTCCAGTCAAAAGCATGAAAATGCTGGCTATATCGTTACTTTTCATAAGATACTGGGTATAGCTCGATGTACGCGGTGCACCCGTGGAACTGGTTTTGACACACAGGAAGCAATGACAGCTTTTCACTGCAAGCTGTTCAGTTCTTGTAAACAGAAGAAGCATCAATGCACGCCCAAACCTGTCTCTTTTCAAAATGCTTGTGCAGTCTGCATGGCGTGGAGTCATCCCGAAACATAATCAACTTTTTTTCCTTTACAGAACTTCCAGCAAAGTAGCTCACTGATGTTTACAGTCCAAACAGGTCTACAGGTGGCAACTTGGCATTCTTCTGCTAAAAGTTAATGACCTGCTTGCTCCACAACTGTCTGCTACTTTTCCTCCACCACTTTCCTCCTCCACCCCTCCCCCATGTTGGCTTTGTTCACGGGAGAACTGTCCTAAAATGGCAAGAGGCCAACTTATTGTGCCTTTAGGTAAAGCAACCAACTGTTTTTTTTCTTCCCTGGAACAGGTTACAAGCTAAGCATCCAGGCTCATGTATTTATTTTTCTTGTAGCTACTTGGTGGAATAGAATGTAAACACAGGTAAATATGTATTGAAGTCATGTAACAATAATAGGTTCCACAAAACAGGTGATTCCAATATTTAGAAATAATTCAAATACTTATTAATTCATATACAATACATATCAGCTTGACTGCATTAAAAATGTTTAACACTTTCATGCTTTATTTCTAACCAGAACAGAAATCTGAATCCCATAGAAACATCAAAGTTAAAAAATGAATTGCTATATTTATACAAAATATATATATGCTACCTATTAAGTTGACTACAGAACAGGCTGACGTTTTCCTACTGACAAAGTGGTATACTAAATTCAACTGGCTGACTGCGCTCACATTTTGTGGGATTTACAAAACAAATACTGTTTTTCAGCAAACATTTATATCCCTCCATGTGATGAGTTATATCTGGAACAGAAGGGAGATAAGGGCAGACCTTTCAGAAAGTTTATTTTTGGTGCGGGTGGACTAAAATATATCTGACAGTCTGTTGGGGGTAGCGATCTTTACCTTTTTTCTAATACAGTATTTAAATAAACGTTTGATGGCATTTAAAAAAAAACGAAATGTTTCATTTTATGTGACGATTACAATAGCAGTAGTGACCTCAGGCAGGGGGCATTTCCTGGCTGATCAATGGCCTTTGGGATAGTAAAACCCTCAGCTTCTTACCAGGCTCTAAAACATTCCAAGCGGGCTCTGGGTATATTTACACATAAGCTGTGATTTTTCATTTCCCATGTGTAGCTCATAGTGCTGTTGGTGCTATATCTGGCTTATCCTCCGCACACATATTGAAGCTCTGGAGCGTTGCAGGCAGCCTGCTCTAGGTGCTGCTCAAACCTCTCACACTGGCTCGCTTTCTCACCATGATCCTGACTCCAGTTTTGTTCTGATTTTCTCCTTCCCACTTCCTGCATCTGTTAGCTCCCTCCCCCAACCCTGATCACAATGCTGCTATTTTGTTTTCTTCAATCGCTCCTGCTCCCTCGATTCCTCTGCTGGCCCCCTCTCCCAACCCTGATACCAGCAATGCTGCAGGTGGGGTGCCTCGCCACCAGCAACAGACAATTGTCTGCAGTGTTTCAGGTTCCACCACTGAAACCCTAGTGGATCAGCTGGCAATAGAGCAGCAGTTGTGCGCTGTTAGCAGTAGTGCCAACAGGTTAGTAGTGCATACGTGCCTATTAACTGCCACAAAGTGCCTGCCCCTGGCTGTCATGCTTTGTTGCTTAAGTTTCATCTATGAACACAAAATCTCACAATCGTAACTTCAGGCATTAACAATGGAATGCAAATGAGGGTTCTACCAGCATGTGGTATTATTGTTTTGCTGTAAAGAGGATCTTTACTCTTGGATAACTTGTTCTATTTATAGTCATCAGATTCTTATTTCCATTTCCTAACATACAGTTGGAAGAGTGAGAGAAACACAGATCAGCTTGTGGTTTTTTTGCCAGTTCAGCCTAGATGCAGTTGCCTCTGTTAGATTCTGTAAATAGTGATCATCATTTTTTTTTCAAATTGCATTTCTGGTTGAATTTATTCCTTGAAGGTAGGCATCTCCAAGTTAGTCGTCAGTCATGTGATGATCTCCTGGCACAGAGCAGCCTGAGCTTAACAAAAGATGAAGTCCTTCATTTCTGAGTCCCAAGTCAGTCCCTGTGTATAACATTGCATGTACAGTAACTGCATCCTCTCATAGATTAGACATTTTTTATATGTAAAAGGTCATTACTCTATATTATCGTAATAAAACTGCTCTGGTTGAATGGTAGGTTAAGACCTTCTGCTTGGGAATTAGAAGCAACAGACATGCCAGTATAGCACTGACAGGAATTTAGGAAGGAATAATAAAAATATGTTAGCTATTGTAGAGGTAAAAAGGGCATAAAGGAGACAAAAGGCTCCATGGCATCTGAGAGGGGCAATACATCATTATCTAAAGAGAATGACATTGCAGAAGAGCTAAACTCTTGCTTCCATCTTCACTGAGGAACCCAGGAAAGCACTATCGGCAGATTGCGGGGGTTGGGGGGGGGCAAATAATGTTGTATAAATTACAATAGAACTGGTATGGGGAAGAAGAGAAGAGGAAATGCCTCTTGGATATAGGATGATGTCATGCCATGTGGGCTGGGCCTGTCCAGTGATAGACAGGGCTGAACCAAATAATGGGAGTACAGAAGGAATTCCAAAAAGACACTCCTTATATCACCCACCAGATGGTTCTGTCAGCACATAATGCTTCAGAGGTGTATGCACACCGTCATTTATGCCAGCTTTATACTAACAACTTAAAGGGGTAGTGATATATTTCTGATAGAGATTGGCATTTTTTGGTCTGGAAATACATAGTGCAATCAACAAAGTGTAACTACATTATACAGCATATAAATTAACAACATATTGTCATAAATTACATATAACAGAGCTCTCCATTCCACTAGAGGGAGGGTGTGTTACTGGTCTACAAATACAAGCTGTGCCTCATATGTGTCTCTCAGCTAGGGGAGGGGCCAAATATTTGCATGTACCCTGCAATTTGGAGCGTGAATGTGCTTCAGGTGAGGTGTCAGTGGATCAAGGTGTCCAGAGGCAGAGAACCATTAACATTCGAGTTTCTGGTATGCAGTGGTGGTAGGATGTTCTCCTGGGAAGCAGTGGAGGGTTGTGGTCAAACAGATATCCAGGAGAAACAGCAGTTGGGTCCTGATGCTAGTGGCGAGTAAGCAGGTAGCCACAGTGAAAAAAAAAGTTACAGATAAAGGCTGTTTTACACCAAGAAAGAGACTCTTGGGTTCAGGAAGCAAACTTTATGTGAACAGCATGCTGAGAACCAACAGAGGGCTCAGGCAAGTATCAGTGTGTTACGTGCCACAGAGAAAGGCCTGTGGGAAGTTTGAGCCAGCCATCAGAGGTATATCTGTGACAGCCATGCAAGTAGGAGGGTGACATACCATTGAGAACATCACTGAGACCCCAGATGCAAAGTGCAAGACCCCACATATATCACAGGCCCCATATACAGCAGAGGGTGAGGCAGAGGCTGTTCAGCTGGCTACTGCAAGTGTAGAGGCCCCCACCACACTCAGGGCCAGAGAGCATGGGGATGCAGCTAGCGTACCAGACCAGAAAGCAGAGGCCCACAAGACAGAAGAGGTTCCAGAGACTACGCCCCCCCCAGACACCCCAAAAAATTAGAAGTCCTTCTGCAGAGGCCATGAAGCAGGGACACAAGGAGTACCCAGTCACCTAAGACTCCAAGGCCCTAGACTGGTGGGGCCTAAACCCTGATGATGAAGAGTTAGACGCACAGGGGGCTATAGAACCCCATCCCTACATAGCCACAACCAGATACAGCACCCAAGAGCCAAAATGGGCTGGCCTGGAAAAAGAGAAAGCCATGGGTGGAGATTTGCTGGAGGAGCCCAGCCATGGTGGGGGACAAGA
The DNA here is from genome assembly GCA_016271365.2 of Neoceratodus forsteri. Classification (NCBI taxonomy): domain Eukaryota; kingdom Metazoa; phylum Chordata; order Ceratodontiformes; family Ceratodontidae; genus Neoceratodus; species Neoceratodus forsteri. The sequence continues at coordinate 176,229,932 of CM057456.1, read as the reverse complement.
CTAAGAGCAAATAGGATGACAAATACGAGCCGTTGGAATCCATGAGAATGTGGCCTAGGGGATAAGCTAAGGAGGCTGCAGACCCCATTTGGAACCCCTTTCTAAACAGAGAGGTGATGTGGATGCCACCAGCCTAGGCCAAGGGAATGCTACTCAAGCTATTCCTGGGTGATCAGAAATACAAAAAAATAGACGTCTACCAGCAGAAAGAGGCCTTACGATATATCGAGTCTGCCCAATGTAGAGTGACATGCACCTGATTAATACCAATGGGGTCCTGTGTTCATTTGTTGTATAAGTTTAATAAAAAGGTGAAGGACTTGTAGGGTTTCACTGCCCTTACCCACATGGGCCTGGGACCTGTTGGAGACCTACCGGGAGGAGTGGCTGATGTAGCAAGCTACGGCCAAGCTGGAGAGCTTGGGCATCAGTTAGAAGAGAGGGATCTATGACGCCAGTGCAACATCCCCCACAGTGACGCCCTGACAGCATCAGAAACCTGTTGACACCCCTAACAACCGGCGCATCCCTACAACAACCGCAACATCAAGAATGCCTAATGCAGGGGGCTGGCCCTGAAGATACCCCTACTTTAGATATCTAACTCCACATCGCACCGACAATAGAGTTAGATAAATACCCCCCGTCACTGTAAAGTCCATCGAAGTGAAATTCCTGTTGCTGCCAATATAGGCACAGTCAGGGTTTCACTGTGTGGGGTTTGCTGTGCCAGTGTCACTATAGAGACGGCATACCTATGGAGGCACAGACCTGCTCCAACTCTGTGTTCATAGAAGGAGTGTACAGACAAAAAGTAGCCAAACTGCATCCTGATTACTATCACTAGGTGACCAAGCACAATAGACTGATGAGTCACCTCATTGGGAGATCCAAAGGTGTGTGTGTGTGTTCTCTCTCTCTCTCTCTCTCTCTCTCACGGGTGTTTTGGAGAGGATGGAGGAAGGTCATTGCACAAAGACCCAAGATGAGAGCAGTGGTCTGCCAGTCAGGCAGGATCAGGAGTAATTAAAGAGAATCTCTGAACTTTTAGTCATGGACTTGTGTTCTAGGACTCCTGTCAAATTTCCTCATCCATGTTTTAATATGCTTTTTACATGTTTAAATATAATATTAAAAAAAGGGTGCACAATTGTTTGCTTCTATTGCTTTGAAGAAGGATGTGGGGTAGTTGGTCCCAGTAAGACTGTACTACTTACCAGTACAGGGTGGTGCAGAGGAAAACACCAAGGCAAACGAAAGGTGTGGGGCCTGGGCCAGGGTGGGTAATGCCCAGGGGTTGTTTAAAAGGCTTGAGATCAGACCCCCCCACTGAAAATCCAAGCTCTTGGAAGCTGGGTTGGAGATGTCCGTGATATGGGATTCCATGTTACAAGATACAGATCATTTTACCCCAAGTTAATGTGTTATAGAAAAGTACCTTCTGGTACTGGTAGTTGCTGTCCATCATTGGACTGGTATGGGGAGTAGTCTCTCTGGAGACCCAGGGTGATGGCAGTAAGGTCTCGCCCACTGTCCATTTTCCACCACACATGGTGTGAGACAGAGGGTGGTTTGTCTTCTGTGGTCGCTGCTGAGGTTTGTTACAAAGGTCTTAGCACCCACATGGATTAATGGGGACAGCAGACATTTTAGGTAGGGGAGTATGTAACATTCTGCTCTCCTCTGCTTCAGAGAGGGCATGCTACTGGTCTACTTCTCCCCTGGGAGTGTTCAACACTGATGCAGCAGGGGTTGAGATTGCTAAGTTCAGAGTTTGGTGGGAGGAGCTCTATGTATAAGGGGGATGTGAAGAGAGGGGAATAGGTCTTTGGCAGGATGTAGCCCAAGGAGGAAGGAGAACAATGAAGGAGGCGGCATGCTGGCCATTGGGCCTGGAATGTAGTCCAGGGGACTTAGAACAAGCAAGGAACATGTAAAGGGCAAAGGAGTGAAGGATGTCCCGGAGAAAGTAACATCCCCCTGCCGCATCGAGGAGAGAAAGTGTTGGATGATCTGATCACCCAGAGAACAATGTGAGCTGGGGTGCAGTAGGAAAGTTCCATGATGCTTTTGGGTTGGGACACAATTGGGGTCAGGAATTCCAGATGGGACAGACAAAGGAGGCCAGGGCTGAGGGACAAAAGCAGGTTAGCCCTAGTGTTTCATGGCTGATCTTCAGACCTGAGGTGTTCCATCATTTCTTTCATGGCAGGAACTGGGAAGGAAAAGGTCTGCATGCTAAAGAGGTGCTAATGTCTAGTTCACATTTATGTGTGGGGTCAGGGGTTGTAATGGCCCAAGGAGCTGAGGGAAAAAAATGTGTGGTCATCAGTTTTTAACTCATTTTAGTACAAGGAACAGTAAACAAATCAGTTGATGCATTCCCTCCAGTCTCTTGTGTTCATTTATATACATCTGTGGCTGCCGTGTCCAAGTGGCTAGTTTACTTTTGGTTTCCTCATCACCTAAAATAATTTCAATGTGCATACACAACTGGATGAGATATGAGATGCTTGTGTAACTTGATTTACTTTGTGGCTTTCCTCCTCTCTATCTGTGGGATATACCACCCTGTAGGGGTCCGATGCTAGGAACCCTAGAGGAGGGTTCCCCCCCTACAGGTGCCACAGGAATGATTGCATCGGCTAAAGGTAGGTTAGGAAGAAGCCCAAAAAGAATACCCAAAGATGTCGAGCTTCGAAGAGGCGAGGATGATGAATGAAGTCTGAGAATAGGATAAGGACTGACTTCCTAAGGAGAGAGGGGAAAGCCTGGGCCACCATCTGCCTCCATCCAACATCAGAATCTAACTAACTAGCCTTAAAAAAGCAATAACTAACTAATATTATGACCATTGGCATGGAGGAGAGGAAAAACCCCCTTTAAGGAGGAAACCTCTGGGGATCCAAGGCCTAGGTCGCCTTCCCCCCAGACTGACGACATTTGATATGAGTATGTATGTCGGTCAAGAGAATGGTTCATTAACAAGGGATATAAGTAGGAAGGATGACGACAGAGGAACATGAGGCAGCAAGGACTCAAGAAGGGTATGCTCAAGTAGTCAATGGGAGTGAGTAGATCCATGTAGAAGTCAGAGAAGCATGGTGTTTCCAGATGCTTATGAGGAGACCGAGGATGATGCAGACTGGCTTGATTGAGTGATGCAAGGGAGGAGACACTGAGGCCAGTAGACACTGAGGCTGCTGAGGCATACTTCATTATGCGATGTGAACGATGAGACCTTGAACGATTAGACCCTAAGGTTATAGTCGATGATGTAGCATAGGATTCAATGATAGGAATGCTCTAGTAAGTGACGTAAATAGATAAACGTGAGGTAAGGATGAGTGAATGATGACTGGAGTTATGAACTTGATACATGCGGCAGAATGGCTGCGGGTCGAGGACATGGCATAGGAAGCATGATAGGCAAGCCCAAAAAGAAACATCAACTGCAGGCCTCGATTGGATGGAGTCCTTGATGGCAGTACAGAACATGAAGAGGAGACAGGAATTAACTTGAAAATTAACTTGTACGAATGTATCATACTAGATAAAGTGATGCAAGCAATGAGGATCCTCAAAGCGAAGCAGACTCCGAGGCCAAGAAGGCATGTCAGGAACCAGAGAGGATACGAACCAGAGGGTATGATGTTAGGTATGGGTCATGATAGGTATGCCCAAAAGAAATATCGACAGCATGCCACGAGTGGAGGTAATCCTAGAGGGCCTGCTTGGAATTGGAATATGAGGAGACAGGAAGGAACATGAAAAGGAACTTGGACGAAGGAAGTATAAGGAAGTAGGCTCCTCGAAGGGAGGTAGACTCTGATGCCTAGAAGGTAGATCAGGAACCAGAGGCAACTCAGGTGGAGTGATCGAGGAGCAAAACTGTATGAGGTATGAGGAAGAGGGAGCAAAATTGGAAGATGCACGATGAGGAGGGAAGCGAAGAGTGGAGGGAAGCTAAAATGTCCGGCACTAGAAAAGGTGCTAGGACAAGGAAGATAACATTAGGAAACAGATGAGGTATGATGATGGATTGAAGTGATGGAGGCTGGTGGCTGGGTAGGAAGGTCGATGGAGTAGCATAGGACACAAGGAGAGCAAGTGAGCGATGTGAGCGGCAATGAGAAGGGGATGCCAGGGAGAGAAGGGGCGGGGGACGACACACCCGGAAGCAACAATGAGCATGCTGCCAGCCAACACGCAATGAGAACTGCAGTAGGGTGAGCTGGAAGAGGTGAAATGCAGGCCAGAGTTGATGGAAGGCCAGATAGAGTCAGCCAGAGATGGCCCAATTATGTGAATGGCAAAGCAAGCAAATAGAGAAACTATGGGTCAGCCGAGGGACACTGAATGGTCAGCCGAGGCAGACTGAGGGAGTAAACTGCAGTTGGCAGCAGGATGGGGAAACCCCAAAAGAAATGCACAGGGGGAGACCAGGTGAGGAGGCCGACAAGAGCCCCCAAAATGGAGGATAAGAGGCACCAAGGTGTACAGGAGAAGCAGGAGAGCTCAGAGAAAATACATACTTTTTTTTTTATTATTATGGCTGAAAGGAGGCCTGGCTCCATCCCCTGTCGGGCAGTGACATCTCCCATGGGCTATATGGAGCTCCAGGTGAGCGAAAGTGCAGGAAAACAACAATGCCACACATATGCCAAGCTCCAAATAATGGGGCCACAATCATCTCCGTCGCACATCACATGGAGAACAGTGCAGTCTTCAGTTAGGAAACCGATGAGGTACAATTCCCCCCAACTGACTGCAGGAGATAGCTGTCCATATCAGTCGGCAATGCACACTATAAGGTTCAATGGCACACCACATATGTAGCTGACCTCCCGTGCAAATTAAAGCTTCGACAAAATACCGAGTACTGTCATGCTAGAACAGCACGGATGGAGCTCAGAGAAAGGGCCACAAATATGCAATGTGAGCATCAGTTTTGGTAGAGCCAGTGAGACTGTTGACCATGCTGTACAGAGCATGCTTCGTTGAAAGTAGTCGGTCACCAAGCAGGTAGAGCCGAGTAACGCGGAAGAAGTGCGCAGCCCACCGGGCACGACTCCCAGGCAGCCCTCAGGAAAAAGACGAGGCATGGCAGATGGAAGGAGAATGAACATCTGCGAGAGGCAGCGTGAAAGCAGCGACAAAATTGGGGCTGAGAGCCTGCAGGCTGCGGCAGTAAGCGCCTTTGGGGGGTAGCAAGCAGAGGGAGAAAAGCGCTCGAAAGCACCAACTGAAAAGGGGTGGATGGGAGGAAGCAGCGGGAGCTGCAGGAAGAAAGGCAGGGGAAAAAGGACAATAGAATCTGAGAAGGAATGAATGGGCAGCTGGAGGCAGCTGCAGAGACAGGAGGAAACCCAGCTGATGGTGAGAGAGAGATAAAGCAGAGCAGCACCTCCAGCTGCAACAAAAAAATGTATCCTGAAGGGGCCCAGGATGTTGTGACCTTTTAAACTCGATGGGGGAGTGACGTTATTGCTCCGCCCATTGAACCTCAGGCTTAAAAGCCCTCCCAATGTCAATCTAGCCCTTTCAAATCTGGGTTAAATATCCCCCAAAGGCCCAGTGGCATTTTACATGCACATCTGACTGAATAAAAAAAATCTAAAGATAATTAAAAGCCTGTAAAGCACAAGCAGTCAGTTCATAACCGAATATCAAGCAAGACACAAGGATGGGCATGATACCCCCATAGATTACTTATGGAACTCGGAGGAAATGATTTTACTACTGGCAGACATTTTTAAGAAACCTGGGAAATAAGAGAGGTAACAGCAGGGGATTGAATAACAGCTCATGAGATCACCTTATTCAGAAAAGGATCTAAGGGGCACCTGGGAACACTTGGCTAGTTAGTTTCTCATCAGTTGCAGGTAAATGTTAGAGGCCATTATTAAGGATGCCTTGGCACACATTTGCTAAGCATAGGATAATAAGTTACAGCCAACATGGTTTTGTAGGATGAATGTCCACTAAGCAGGTGGAGGAAAGAACAATGGTTTTCTTTGTTTCCTAAAGTCAGATGTTAAAGTTTCTGTCAGTCTTGTCTAACAAATCTAATTATAATTTTCTAATGACGTAACTAGAGTCAATGAGCTGCTTTATATTTAGTGTACTGGTATTTAGATTTTAATAAAGCATTTGACAAGGTACAACATGCCTGGTTTATTCATAAAATAAGTACTTTGGGGGGAAATGAAGCTCTTATCATGGATTAGAAATTGGTTTGGTAAGAAGAGACAGAGAGTGGTAGTAGGGGTGGAGTCAGTGACTAGGGCTAGATGAAATTTAGTAACATGGGCATTATTCCCATTAAATGGCATTTTAATGGTCATGAAATTCCACACAACAATTGAAAAATGTTCCCATTAAAAGTGACAACTTTGTGCCATTTTTCCTCCACAAAGGGTCAGTTTCTAGAAAAATAATGTTTCACATTTAGAATCTGCAGAACATACTGTAGCATTGGCAAGTCCTACACTTAATATCTTTTCTTTTTAAAGAATGGGAAATTGTGGGGTTTTTATCCAAAAATCGGTGACGTGGAAAGAAATTCTGCAAGTCTCTTATTTATTTTTCTTTTACCAACTTTATGAATTTCATTAAATTTAGATTTGTTTTTGCTGCATACAATGAAATGTGTAAATGTAAAATCTGCAAAACTCTCCCAGTCTTAGCAGATTTCAATGACTCATAGGGCCAGGTTTTCAAAGAGTGATGCATCGAGTCCCGCTTTGAACCCATTTGTTGATGCAGCTGCACCAAACACCTTTGCTGCAACTGCACTCAATTTTATATTCTCTGGCGCAGTTGTCACACTTTCCTCACTTTACGGCAGCTTGTACCAAATATTTGGCCAAGCCCCATACAAATGGTCCACAGAATGCCACAAGTTAGACCAGGGGGAGCTGGTCTAACCTTGGCATTTGGTGCATGGGAATGAAAATCTCAGTCATGGCCAGGAGACTGCTGCAAGCCCTGTGCACCCTCTGATTGGCACACCAGAGGCTTGGGGCAGTCTCAGGGGCTTTGAAAATCTGGACCATGGAGTTCCATGGAGTGGAGTCTGGAACAATTGCTGTTTAATTTACATATTAATGATCCAGAATCTGGGAACTGGAGCAATTTACAGCTGGCACAATTTTAATGAGGGTGGCTAACAGCGTAGCAAGGAGGAATGTGAGAAATGGCAGAGGGACCTGTATAAACTAGATAGATAGATAGATAGATAGATAGATAGATAGATAGATAGATAGATAGATAGATAGACAGACAGACAGACAGACAGATAGATGTACTTCATTCCTTACTCAGTCCTTTCTAGTCTGACTACTGACCCAATCATTCCACCATCACCTAACTGATTAGGATGACTGACTCCTTCCTCTCCAGGGTGGTTCAGGGACTTCTCACATCTGCTGTGTTCCTTGACCTCTCTAAAGGTTTTAACATGGACTCCCACAATATCCTACTTAATAGGAATAAGATGCAAATACTGGTTTGTCTGTGCAGCCTACTTCCAAGTAAAAAAACCTACAGAAATTGAGTTCAATCCATTTATTAAGGAGAGTCTACCTCCCAAGGATGACTGGGGGTTTCCCAAGTTCAAAAACACAATGTCCAAAGTTCTGGTCATGTACAAATAATGGGCGATATGCATGAAACTGTGCAAAGGATGCTCCAAAGTGTCATAAAAACAGTGCAAAGCCATGCAGTGCACAAGGCAACCGCAAAATGTGGTATGCAAAAACAGGCATGTAGGATCTGCAGATCCTAGAGGTGGGACTGCAGGAGATGCACAACAGCCTATGCAGCCCAGACTGGGTGGGTCAAGGATACATGGACCATCCCCTTGACCTCACCATATAAGGGCATGAGGACCGCCCCGTGCGGAGGTGTGGAAGTGAATAGTGTGTAGGAATTGAACAAGGAGACAATGGCAGGGAGTGCCAGAAACAAGAAGGACCCTACACTGCAACCGGCGAATATTGATGGGGCTGCCCAGGGAGGTAAAAGCACTGTGGACATGTCCACATACGAGGTGGAGCACATCCTCGTGCATCCAGTTTCACTGGTGGCCATATGGCAGCAATGGTCATCGACATAAGGGCCCATTATGCCGGACTGTATCTGGCACAATCCCTGTCCATGGTCTCAGGGTAGGTCCACCTGTGGCTTGACATGAGCCAGCGTGGGATGCCAGGGCCAGAGGCATAGACACTGGTGGCCATCAAGCATAAGTGGCAGACCTGCATGCAGCGGTCAAAAAAAAGCTTGCCACTGGCCACAGGCATGCCAAGGCATGGTTGGTGGTCCACCCAGCAGTGCCCCGCCCCTGACCCCAACTGAAAGGATGGTCTCAGATACCCACACAGAGGTATGTCTCCACATAGAGGATGAAGGTGTAGACACATTGGAAGGTACATAGGCACAGGCAGAGATGACAGACCTCAGGGAATGTACCCTATGCATGGTCTAACAGTCATGTTTTCCACCTCACAGACCTTGGCACAGAAGGATGCACAACCACAGGAGCACCAAGGCCCAGTCACAACTACATGGCACAGCATGCTGGATAGGATGAAGACCGGGAGGATGATGATGGCACAGGTGGAACACATCAAAGGCTTCCAGAATGGCCCTGGCACAGGTGGCCTAACATCCCCATGTATCACACAGGTACTGAGCTGGAGACCAAGATATAGATGGAGATGGAAATGGACCTAGAAAGCACCCAGTAAGGGTTGTTTGAGGGGACAGAGAAGCCAGATGAGGAGGTGGATGGAAGGGGCAGCAGCCAAGTGAGGCAACACACCCCAGAACAACAGGCACAGCCCACAGAGGACAGACTGGTGGGCACATGACCACAAGAGGTGGCACTGAATGGGCATGCCCCAGTGCCACGGCCATGGCAGGATGACAGCAAGAATCCCTGTGGACAGTGGGAATGAGGACCCAGCAACACAGGCCAGGGGCCGGCCATGGACAGCATACACTGGTGGAATCATGGATGCATATTACGCGGAGGTGCTGCAGCTGGAGCAGGACAGGCTAGAGGCACAGAACTGCAATACAAAGGCACTGCTGGGTCTGAGTGAGGAGGTGCAGGCCATGCAGTACAGGATTGACAGGCTGGGCAACCTCATGGAGAAGCTTGTTGACAACCTGGTCATAGGATCAGCTGCACGTGCCTGTTCAGCCACCCCCCATGCACGTGGCCATTGCCTTTACACCAGACACATGCAGCATGGTGCCTGCCAACCAGGACAGCCAATCTTTGGGCACAGACAGCACCCTGATGGAGGGGTCCCAGGGCACACACATGGACCACATGCACACACCCTGGCCACAGGACAGAGGCACACAGTAGCAGGTCATGGTCTCCTCACAGGATGATGGAAACAAACATTCAGACAGCTGCAGAACAGTATCCAAGAATGAAACTGGGGAACAGCAGATGGTGCCCACACTTGCAGCTGTGCATCAATGTGGAGAATGCCGTGAACAGGCACCAGCTCAGAGACTAGGCACATGGGCATCCGCATGCCAAAAGACAAAGTCCCATGACAGAAATGGGAAGTGAAACAGCACAACCACGTAACACAAGACATGTATAACACAAGCACTATGTCACCAACTTGCACACAACACACACCACACTGCCATGCACACCACACCACTGTACAGCCACCTCCAAACACACGAACCCACTGCACAATCCCCCACCACACACTAGATGCACACACACACACACATGTCCATGCAACATTTAGATCATCTGATATGGGACCTGGGGGTAGTCATATCAGATGATCTAAAGGTTGGTAAGCAATGTGAGAAGTCAGTAAGGAGAGCCAGGGGGATACTGGGATGCATAGGAAGGGCATCACAAGTAGAAAAAGGAAAGTGGTTATCCCTCTGTACAGACAGTTGGTGAGACCCCATCTGGAGTACTGTGTGCAGTTTTTGAGACCTCATCTATGCAAGGACATAGACAGGATGGAAGCAGTCCAGAGGAGGGCAACTAAAATGGTGCAGGGTCTGCATCAGAAACCATATGAAGAGAGACTGAGAGAGCTTAATATGTATACCCTTGATGAAAGGAGGGACAGGGGGGATATGATAGAAACATTCAAGTATCTCAAGGGAATCAACAAAGTCCAGGAGGGTAGCATCTTTCAGAAAAGAGATGTGTAAGAACAAGGGGCACAATTTAAAGATAGAGGGGACGGCTCAGGGTAATGTGAGAAATTTTTTCACAGAGAGTGGTGGATGCATGGAACCGCCTTCCTGGGGAGGTTGTTGGGTCTAAAACAGTGGGGGAATTCAGACATGCATGGGACAGACATAAGGCAACTGTAGTGGGGGTGGCAGGAAGTAGGCTGTTGGTTAACTAGAATCTGCAGCTTATCCAGTAGGTAGGGAAATGGGCAGACTGGGTGAGCCAAGTGGTCCTTATCTGCCGTCAAAGTCTATGTTTCTATGTTTCTATGATGCCCATCAGCACTATCCCCACAGATAGCAACACCAAACACACCCACTGACACAGCATGATAGTCCCCCAACCCAAACGGATCAGCATTCCATCACACATCATTGCTGCCCCCCTCATACAGTGCAGTACCACAACACCCAATAGCAAACACCTGTTCAAGTATGCCCCCACAACAGCATTTCCCTCCACCATAGCAAACTGTCCCAGAAGCCCCTCCCCCAAACCTAGTAGTCCCCCCTCCTGACCATTGTGAACCCCCCTCCCCCATGGATGAGTGCAGTCAATGTGTGACATCATCATCATGCACCCAACATCCACACTGGCCACCACCCACATACACTGCTATCCACACCTGCCATGTACACAAATGCCCCCATGATGGGGTCCTGCACATTATGGATGCTGTTGTACACATCCCACATCCATCTGGTCCAACACTGTGTAGATGGTTATCCTTACTGGTGGAATGTGCCCTGGACTAGGGCGTCAAATGCTGCATGACTACTGTGTCTCATGCCCTGTGCCAGGCTGACCCTCGTCTACCTCTGGTGGTGCACACTGCTGTTGGTCCATCAGCATGGGTACATGATGTCATATGGCAATATTGCAGATCATTGCACATGTGGTGAACACCTTGCATGTCTTTTCCGGTGACAGCAGCATCATTCCACCTGTATGGTCCAAACACTGGAACCTCATTTTCAGTAGACCAACTGTCCTCTCAATGATGGACCATGTCTTCTTGTGGGTATGGTTGTATGCCTCCTCTGCAGTGCTGTGTGGCTGTAGGAAAGGTGTCATCAGGTATGGCTGTAGTGGGTAATCGCTGTTACCTATGCAGGGGGCAAGAAAAACATACAATTAGGTGCCTGTGGCAGCGGTCACCACAGTGCCACACACGGTGCCCCCATATACTCCGCAACAGCCATCCTTTCATCCACCCAGTACTTAGCAGGGCACTGAGTTGTGATCCATCCAGTATGTACGCAGCATGGCATGAGCCAGGGTACTTGGCACACACGTTGGTGAATATGCCATCCGCATTCCACACGACCTGACAGTTCACACTGTGGAACCCCGTTCTGTTTCTATATGCCTCGACGGTGCCTCTATTCCTATATATGAGTGCAGTCTATAGTGCAAAGTATTTTTGGTATGCCATGTATAACACAGAATGCCTGTTTAGTGGCATGTACTTTGTCTCAGATATACTGAACCTGATGTGCTCGTGCACATGGGCCACCAGTGCATGTGTCACCTGCACCATTGCCCGGGATAAAGAGGACTGACTGACGCAGATGACATCACTGAACATGCTTTGGAATGACCCTGTTGCATAGTATGACAGGGCAAATAACACCGTGGCCTCTACGGTCATCGCCCTGGACTGCTATGTCCATGGTGCAACATTGTCACTGACCATGTCACACACCATTGTGATCATACCCTAGTCAAACCCGAAGCTTTTGATGTATTGTCTGTCCTGCACTGTGTATGCATCCAACCATGGTCTGACGACCCTTGGCCATAGGCTGCAAGGCCTCCCCTTCTCCTGTTCCTCCTCCTCGAGCAGGAGCACATTCATCAGGAAACTAGGATAGATCCTATACCACTGCTACCGATACCTGCCTACCTGTACATGTACAGGTCTAGGCCCTTTATGTGGACCAGAACTCATGTGTTTACCTTTAAGTGGGCATGCAGAGGCCCCCCATGTGTGCTGACGGTACCTGTTCAGGTGTCACGTGCACACACCACAAGGTCAGAAGATGGAGATGGCTGCTGCTGCGGAGAGTGTTTTTCTGTCTGCGTCACAGGCCGGGCATGTGGGGATGTCCCCCAAGAAACTCTGGAGGGTGTCTGAGGACACCTACCTGAACTGCCCCAGTGGAGACAACATCTGGAGGCTGGAGGTCCCAACCCAGGTATGTATCTGGCCTTCAGGGTGCAGTGTGGGGCATTGGGGTGGGTGTGTTTCCCATAGTGCTAATGGTTGTTTCTTCTTCTCATTTACACTGGATCACCTTGGGTTCCCTGACAAGATGATCCTCACCAGGGAGGAGCAGCCTGGTGGGGCCACCTGCATCCTGCAGACACCCCAATGTCAAAGGAGATGGCAGCAGCACAACCCATATTTCTTGGCCCAGAGGGTGGGGTTGTCAAATGTCTGGAATAAGGCCCACAGTGGGGAGAAGTGGAGGGTGAAGGAGCCATCCAAAGTAGTTTCAGCATCTTCTGGCATACATGTGCTGTATTATATTGCCTTTTGTGTCCCTTATGGTTCACCTGCCATGCCTTTCCTCACTGTGTTTTATTCCCTTTACAGTGCTACAGGGGACCTCTCCAATGGCTCATGCTGCTCCCAAGACCATAGATGGCCATCACACTGCCAGGTGACAGCAGAGACTCCCAGGAGGAGGAGGGTTGGGTATGACTGTTGAGCTGGAACATGCCCACATGTGTACTATAGGAGTGATGCCATAACTGTTGCTTGGGCAGTTCATTTTCCCACTGTTTGAGGACTTTTCATATTTGTTTTTAATATGTTTTGGTTTGCTGCACTGTACCTAAGTGGCCATCATCCTCAACCTACTGTGGTCAAGTTGCGGTATTTGATTAAAGGCTGTGTATACATATCCCTGTGTGGTCATTGTCTCATGAACAGCAGGTTGCCCTCTGGTGTGGGAGGGGGGCACTCTGGGAGGCTTGGGGCATGGAGGAGGGCCTCATGGGGAGGCCTTGCGGCATTATTGAAGTGCGCTGGTGTATTGTGCATCATGCAGGGGGATTGGTATGTGTGGGTGCCCCGCATGTGTGCCATGTGTGGGGTGAGTGGTGTTCCCATGCTGGTGCCACTGTTGGCGGCAATTCAGAATTGCTCAGGGGCTGCCTGCCTGGGCTGATCACTGTGCCGTACACATCATTCACACATCTGTGTGACTGTACACCATCTGGGTGTTCCCCGTCATCGCCCTTGTCATGCGTTCCTTGTGTATGCCCATGGTAGTACATGACACAGTTGTGACTTGTTCTTCCCATTCCACAGCATCCCAATCTGTCTGGGTGCCAATGCCTCAGGTCTCCGGGATCTATGGGGATGCCTGTGTTCTGCAGGGTTTAGTGTCATCTGCAGGATATCATTTGCAATCACTTGTGTAGGTTATGTGCATAAAGCAGCACTTCGGTTCCCATGAGAAGTGATGGCATCGACATGGGACTCTGGGAGTATTGCCATCATACCTCTCCACTGACCCTGATTTTCAGAGATGTCCCTGTTTGGCCTCATACATTTCCTCTGTTCATTGCACACATTTTGTTCTTGTGCCTGGTCAGTGGGGATTGTCTGCATGGTATATTGTCACACCTTACAGTTACAGCCACCCAGTTCCTCAGGGACTGCATCTTACACAACTCCCTTTCATCTACCTGCTTTCCCTTTTCAACTTTTATTACAGTGTGTCCCTGATTTGTGGTCTTTCTTCCTGGGGTTTTCGGCATTGTTCCTGTGTCTGTAGCAGATGGTTGTATGGTATGATTACCATGGGGTTACTGGGTAATGCCATGTTGCTCTGGGTGCACAGCTACCTGCCATGCTGTGCAGCCACTTATGGCAGCCCTCCACCTACTGTAAGTGTACGCACCTCCCGCCTGTGCCAGGCTGTCATACCTGGTTGTGCATGCAGGTTCGGGGGTGCTGTGCATGATGCTATGTGGCCATGCCCCCACATACTTTCATCATGCTTTGGCCTTGCCAGTGCATTTGGGCTGCCTACGCATATGTTTATGTGCACTTCCTGCATGCTCCCTGGGTGTGCAGTGCACGCAAAATGTGCATATGCCTTTATGCACATGTATTGCATATTGTGCACCATACGTATGCCACTTAGCCTTTGTGCATAGGACCCAATATTTGCAGTTTCATAACCAGTCTTCCAAGATCTACACATCACTGAATTTTGCACTCAGCTGTTCGCTGTCTCCCCCTTGAAGACAGTTGCAGACTGCTTTTGAGCGTTCTGATGCAAAAAGATGGCTTTGATTTAGTACCGGGATCCATAGCAACCTTGCTTAACAAGACTCATAATTTGTATGGAACAAGATCTCAAAACAGAAGGCTTTGTACTATTTCTTAAAAAAAAATCTTTCCGCCACAGAACCTTGCAGTATGGGGCTCCCCAGTTTTACAATGTGTTACCTAGCAAACTTGTCAACTGTCCTACATTGTCTATGTTTAAAGTTTGCTTAAAAAAAGGCTTTTCAACGTAATGTTTGCACATGTTTTTACTAACCCAGTATTTAATTTTGCATGTACTATTTTTTTTATTGTTTTAATTTGTTGTATTATTTCATATCTGTAAGAACTTGTCACTAATGAAAATGGACAGTAATGCTCATTAGCCTACAAGTATAAAAAATTAAAATGAAAATGAAGCTCAGTCTTAGGCCACATTACGTTCTTCATTGTTCTAAATTACCTTCCCCAGATCTGCATGCCATCCCATATCCACATTATGTGGATATACCGTTCATTTTTGCCAGTGACTCTGACCTCAGCTCTCTTGAACCCAGACTTCAGCTTAGCCTGGATGCCCTTCAGCTGTGGTTCTGATCAAACCAACTGGTCCTGGATGTGAAGAAAACAATGATGTTTTGTTCCAAACACAAACTGGCAAACCTGACCTCTCATTCTTGCACCACTTTCAAGATCAGTAATGGTTCACCTCTGGACCACACTACCTCTTTTATGTTCCTTGGGGTGTGGCTGGATTAGTACCTTAACTTTTCCACCCACACTGACAGAATTTCCTCTTAACTCTTTCCCTTTTTCTTTCCATAATCTGTTTATCTCCTGAGCTGCTCCGGCTGCCTGCTTCCTACTGATCCCCCAGCCTCTTCACCCAGTTTCTCCAGGACTTACGTTCCCACCGTAGTCCTCTGCCACAGGACTGTGAGAGGTGCCCAGTCACTGTTTTGGGGCCTCCGAGGGGTTAGTCATTATACTGCAACCAGGGGTGTTTTTCTACCGATTTTCTCCCTGGGCTCACTGGATGTGCAATGGGCACAATGTGCCAGCTCTGCCTCCATGGAGATGCTGCCATGCCTTGAACGTGGGTCCCCTTCCCTCTTCTGGTGACATCACATGCATAGCAGTCAAACAGCAAACTACAGCAACCCCCTTCCCAAAAGTCATATGGATGTTCAATCCTGCCTCACCTGGCCAGTCCCCCGAGTGACCTGCATCTGTTTCTGAACCTGGGTCACCAACATGGCAGGAAGCGAGGCACTAAACTCCTTCCCTTCAACAAGTCTTGTCTCTTTGCTACTGCCAGATGTGAGACTATTCAGAAAATGACGCTCCCTGTTTTTGATTATGAAAACATTTTCTAGGATGCAGCCAGTCCCCAAGTCCCTACTAGCCAAACTAGACCCCTCTTTCACACTTTTTGCCATTTTGCCCTGAACTGTCCCTATGCATCCTATATCTCAGGCTGATGTGACCTGCCTTTTGTGAATGGTGCAGAGTGCATTCCACTCTATTGATTTTCTAGTTCTGATGTATCTCTGTCTCTCTCTCTCTCTCTCTCTCTCTCCCCCTCCCTCCTTCCTCCTCCCTCCCTTCATCTCTTTCTCTCTGTCTTTCCTCCTTCTTATGCCAGCCCCCTCCTCCCCTCAGGAGATCTCCATCTGGAATATTGTGTGCAATTTTTGGATCCATAATACAAATATTGACATAATGGAGCTGAAAAAAGCATTGAACACAACAAAC
This sequence comes from Neoceratodus forsteri, assembly GCA_016271365.2. Classification (NCBI taxonomy): domain Eukaryota; kingdom Metazoa; phylum Chordata; order Ceratodontiformes; family Ceratodontidae; genus Neoceratodus; species Neoceratodus forsteri. The sequence goes on along the minus strand of CM057456.1, from coordinate 176,213,658 downwards.
ATGATTATGAGGCTAGAGAACATGACAAATGAGGACAGGCTGGGGCACCTGGAACTGTTCTCGCATGGCAAAAGGAGACTGAGGAGAGGTATGACTTGAGGTATTCAAAATCATGAAATGTTTCAGTATATAAAAATTTATTATGGCAGACTTTCAAGGAGAATCGAGAATCGAGGATGATGGAATAAAGGAGTATGAGTAGAAACTTATGAGGGAGAAACAGAAGGGAGGGATTTAAGAAATCATTTTCTTTCAATCAACTGTCATATCAGCAATTCAGACTTAACCTCCTGCCAGCCTCCTGGTTCCCAGTTGAAAGCCCTTTGGAGGTACTTCCCCCCATATTCCCCTTCTGCATTTTTCCTTCTCACCCCCGCAAAGAAACAGAACTCCTTAAGAACATATTATCTCCTTCCATTACTAGACTGTGATCTTGAGTTGAAACATGGCCAGCTTTCAGTTCATTGCAGAACTCACCCCTTCCACAGGGGCTGACAAGTTATTCCTCTGACTACCCAAATCCCACTTCTGAAAATTGACCAGTTCTGACTGTGGATGCCACAAGCCAGAACCAACCCAGACTGCTTAGTATTGCAGCACTGACTGGTGCTGGAATGTTTCTGTGAATGAGTCTTATGAGGCTCAGTGAACTTATCCTGTCAGCAACATTTAATAATAAATAAATAGACCAAATGTTGTTGTCCCCTCCCCCCAAAAAAAAGTCATGAACCAGAGATCCTTCAGGAGTCATGATCTATTTGGATGACCTAAAGAGCATAGACTGGTCAGTGATCACCAATCCTTTAAAGCACAAATATTGATAATATAGTGGGCTATTGCCACTCCAAATTAATATCTTCCTGGGAGAAGCATGCCCCTCTTAGAAGAATCAGGTGTAACACCCTCTCCCCTCTACTAGAAGGAGGACAGTTGTTCCTAAGCTCATTGGGGATCCATTTAACTGCAGATCAGCTTACTAATATTAAAATAAATGACAACAATGCAAAAACAAAAATAACTTCTCTCCTGGATAATTGGAGAAATCTATCATTATCACAATGGGGTAGGGTAAACTAGATATGCTAAAAATGATGGCTATGCCTCGCTATATATATGTTCTACAAAATATATCAGGATCACCATCACAAAAATGGTTTTCAGAAATAAAAAGAATATTCTTAAAATTTCTATGGCGTGGAGGGAAGCCCCAGATTGTGTGGCAGATACTAATTCTTCCAAGAGGGCTGGGAGGTTTAGGATGTCCTGATCCTTTAACCTATATGGAGATGCATAGCTTATTAGTGATTTATCAGTGGTCTTTTTTTCCTGATAGAGATAATGAATTGTTCCAAGAAATAATATCAGATAAAATATGTACTGTTGCATGACTTATTTTTGGATTTACAAATTTATACAGAGAAAAAACATTTTCTCTCCTCATGGTTCCAGTTAATAAACAAAAGAATTAAACAAATTAATAAGTTACAAATTCCCTGGATATATCTAAACATATGGACTAATAAAAGGACTTGGGGAATACACAACAATTTAATTATAGAGTTTTTCAGAAAAAAAAATATGGATAAATATCATAATAGATGGTACGTTCCCATCTTTTGAACAATTGGCAATTAAGATACAAAACCCAAAGATGAATAGACTACATTATTTTACAGTTTGAACATTTTTAATAATAACTCATCACATTATATATCAGTAACTAAACAACAGAATAAAATAATAGAAAAAAGAACTAAGAAAATTATTGCAAGATTTTATGAGATAGTGACAACCATGAGAAGACAAAATACAAAGAAATTTAATAATAAATGGAATGAAGAAGCTAATCTGAGTCTGACCCACCAGCATTGGGAATTGTTAAGGATACAAGCAAATAAGAATCACATCCCTGCAAAAAATAAATCCATACAAAGAAAAATAGTAGATAGAGCATATATCACACCAAATCAAATAGCTAAAATTGATTCAGAATACTCAGAATTATGCTGGCATGATTGTGGATATAAAGGCACATTATTCCATTGTTAGTGGGAATGTCCAATGATAAAATCCTGGTGGGTCAGACATAAGCAGATATTAAAATACTTAATAGGGTTAAATATTCCACTTCACCCAGACATATTTTTATTTAATAATATAACAGGATTAACTAAAGATCAAACAAAAGTTACAATTATAACACTGCCAATAATGGCCATTAAAAGATTTATTTTAGAAAAATGGATAATAAAAGACTTAACTGATTTTGAATATTCCAGATTGTGGAATATTTTTAAAGAAACCCTAAGTTATGAGAAATTTATATATGAAGTAGACGAAACTAAAGACGATATATATGGAACAAACTGGAAAGATATTGAAGACAACTTACCTCCATTAATGAAAATATGAAAGGAAAAGACAATTATTTTATGGAATGTCCTATACCCATTCTGCTCATAAAAAAGAAGAAATATTGGATTGCAAAAAAAGAAGCAATTAAATGCCTCATGAATACATATAAGTTTTGAACTATTTATATAGACTGTCTTACCAAATTTAACTTTATCAAGACCTATATACAGTGCGGGGGGGGGAGTATACAGAGACATATAAATAAGTATCTCATACATGCCCCCCTACGGACAAAGAGAGTTAGAGGCACGCATTTCCTCTGGATCTCAGCTGACATAATCAGGAATTGCCACACCAGAGACCGTGCCTGGAAAAACTATAAGAAATCAGGAACACAGGAAACCCACTCCACATATAGAAGGCTCCGAAATGCATGCACAAACTCCATCAGGCAAGCAAAGAAGACTTACTTTCTGTCGGCATTTAGTAAGAACATAAACCACCCGACTGATTTCTGGAAATCACTTAAATTCCTGCTCTCCCCCACCACTACACCCCATCTCCTACACTATCCGACCAGGGCTCCCACATCTCTGACCCCATCTGTGTAGTGAAGCCTTTAATACACATTTCTCCAGTTAGCTGCCAAGCTCCTATCCTCCCTCTAGAATCCACCCCCCGGTCCCCCCACAGCTCATGCCCCCAAAGCCTGCCCCCGCAGTCCTGCTTTTCTCTTTCTGCCCAGTAACCCATGCCAAAGTCCTACGCCCACTACGGGCCCTGAACCCAAACAAAGGCAAGTGCCCTACATCCCTGGACACAAAGATGCTCTTCCTATCTGCCCCAGCCATAGCTGCCCCTCTCACTGCCCTTTTTAACCTCTCTTTCTCTCTGGGAAAGTTACCCACAGCCTGGAAAATGGCCACAGTCATACCCCTGCCAAAAGGCAGAGACCCCTCCTCCCCAGAAAACTACAGACCCATCTCCCTGCTCCCAATCCTGACCAAATTACAGGAACGACTAGTCATGTCCCAGCTCACCCCTTACCTGGAAGCCTCCTCCTTTTTCACTCTGTTCCAATCAGGTTTCCGTAAATCCCACTCCACCACCACCTCCCTGCTACGTGTCACTGGTGACATTCTCACTGGCATGGACAAAGGTCACGTCACCTTGGCCATTTTCATAGATCTAGCCAAGGCTTTTGATACCGTCTCTCACTCCCTACTTCTCTCAAAACTCTCCAATGCAGGGTTCTCTGAGCCGGTCATTGGTTGGTTCCATGATTATCTAGCGGACAGGAAGCAAATAGTCAAACTGGCCTCTCACACCTCAAACCCCCTGCCAGTCACTACTGGTGTCCCACAAGGATCGGTCCTAGGCCCACTACTTTTTTCCATTTTTCTAAATGACCTCCCATCAGCATGTACCCACTCATCCATCCAAATGTATGCAGACGACACTGTCCTGTATGCCTCCGGCCCTACCACACAAAGCGTAGCAACCCTACTTCAGGAGGATTTCTATGCCATCCAGTGCTGGCTGAGGACAAACCAGCTATTCCTAAACCCCAAAAAACAGTATCACAAACTTTGGATCCCAACAAAGGCTTTCCCGCCAAACCCCGCCCCTTTCAAAACCTCAGGCGAGACCCCCCCTGGACAATTGTACTTCTTTCAGATATCTAGGCATCTGGCTAGACCAGCACCTAGATTTCACCTCTCATATCGACTCACTACACAAGAGACTACTCCCCAAGCTAGGTGCTCTATTCCTCAACAAAAAATGCCTCCCTACACAAACTAGGCTCGCCATTGTCCAAAACATTAGTCTCCCTGTTTTCGACTACGGAGACATAGTCTATTCCATTGCCCCCACATCCGCTCTGGCCAGCCTAGACACCATGTTCCACTCCTTCTGCCGGTTCATTCTAGATTGTCCGCAATCCACTCACCATTGCAACCTATACAGATCTATTACCCTGCTGTCACTCCACGATCGTAGACAAACAAACTACTTTAGGTTCGCTGCCAAATTCTGGTCCCACTCCCTCCCCCCCATCTGGCCTCTACCCTCTCCAATCAATCCCCTCCTACTTACTCCCTCAGGAACACAGATCCCAGACTGTTGCACGTCCCATTCATGCGTACTTCCAAAGGCCAGGCTGCCTTTAGTTTCTGAATACCACAGATCTGGAATGCTCTGCCGGCCTCCATAAGACATGCACAGAACCCACACCAATGCAACCCTCTACTTAGAGCCCATTTCTCTTCCAGCTGCACCTGTTATAACTAGTCACTCTAGTGTTTTCTGCTTGCTGTACGATAAAAGTATATGTAATGTTATGACCCTGTCACTCTGTACAATGTATATTGAACCCCTGTCTGTATTTTGAACAAATGTTTTATAGGTAAGCCTTGACTTCCCAAAAAATGTTTTCTGTCTATATCCATGTACTGTATTTATGGGTCTCGACCCCCAGGTCGCATCTGGAATTGAGCTTTTAGCTCAGTATGCTTTCCTGGAAAATCTCGTAAATAAATAAATGTATATCCATTTGTCATATGTAATAATTTAAGAAAGAATGTATGGAATATGAATACAATAAAGAAAACATTTAGAAAAAAAGTTGTTCCCAAGCTCCAGGAAATTTCAATAGTCAGATTAGAAGGGGTTATGGCTATGGTATTGGTTATGGCAGTAGGAGCCTAGCGAATAAGGTAATGGGGACAAGAGCCATTTTAGGTGGGTCCTTTCCTAGGGACTTAGTGGCAAAGGGTGCCCCAAGGACCTGGAAGCTCTGTGCTGTCACTTGCAGGGAGACCCCAGAGTAATATTTATATGCATGGTCTGTGGCTCCAATGATCCCCAATGCCAGACAGCAGAGGTGGAAGAGCTGTGCAGGGACACTGGCCTATGGATTGGTGTGTCCCAAATTAGGCAGATCACTTCCAAGCTGGAGATCTGAGGACACTATATGGATCCAGACTGAGCAGGAGTTGGGTATTTCAGTCTAGGAATGGTCCCTCTAGGCCACAATCAAAAGATAAATATGGGGAGTTGAGAATGTGAAGGTCCCACTGGGCCAAATTTCTCAAAAGAAGGGGAGAGAAGGATATGAGAACAGCTTTTGAAAGAGCATATGTATGTGACTATGGTGATGCTGAAAATGAACTGGTATGTGTTAAACACCTTTGACCTGTATAACTCTGCTCCAAATTGATATATCTGGTGTTGCTGTTATCAGAAGAGCAAACAGGAAGTGTTTGGCAGTAGGATCAGTGCCTGGTATGTCTAGTGGGCCCTCCCTAGCCCTGAAAAAATATAAATGCTCATGTAAACCCCTCCTCGTGAACCAGTCAGCAGGCCATCGGCAAAACCCATATGTGGGAATGGGATATGCTACCCAGGGTTAGAGAATTCCATTTCTCCCTGGTCTCAGCCACACTGCTTAACAGTCTCAAGGTTTTAGGTACTGTCTAATGCCTGCATAAAGCATCTTGTTCACAGGTATGCCTTTACAGGTACAAGCAGCTTTATTTGGTTCAGTTTCATTTCAATGCATCTGTATCACTCCCCTCCTGGGACAAGGTTGAGTGAAAGGCTTCCTTTCTTGGTCAACAAAAAAAACTAATTAAAAAAATACTCCCTTCCAACTTCAAAGACAGCTTGTATTGCCAATCAAAGTTTAGGAACGATGTTCACTCATTCTTTAATTGTCCCAGTCAGTCAGTCCCTCAGTCCTGAAGCTAGGTGGTTCACCAGTCTCACGCCTACAGGTTGCTATTTCATTCAATGATTACTGCTCCCCTTGCACCTTCTGCCTTCTTTTTGCCATGTCTTCTTCTCCCTCTCTTCCAACAACTGTTCCTCTTTCACTCCTATCAACCCATCACTGTTTCTCTTTCTCCCTATCTCCCCTGAAACTGTTTTCTCTGCCTTACTTTTCCTATCTCTAACCCTCAAAAGGCAATAGCCCTAATAGACTGAACTGCAACCACTCTGTCCTGCTTCTCCTGCATTTGCAGGTCCTAGCTCTTCTTCCTAACCCATCTTTCTCTTTGGGCAAGGTTCCTGGTACTGGAAATATGATAGCATACTTCTTCTACTCAAGGAGGCTGAACCTACCATCCTGATAACTACCAACTCATTTCCTTCACCCTTGCTGTATCTAACCTTCAAAAGGAGGTAATCTTGTCCCAGCTCTCAGCCTACCTTTACTCTTCAGATTTTCTTGGCTCCTCTCAGTTGGGTTTCAGGAAAACTCACTCTACTATCTCCTTCCACCTCAGATTCACTGATCTTGTCCAAAAGAGGATGATCATGGTCTGCCGACCTCAGCAATCTTTGCAGATTTAGCCAAGGCATTCCACTCAGTAGAACACCCTCTCCTACTTGATAAGCTTTTAGGTACTAGACTATTTGACCTCTCAGTAAATAGGTTCCACTCCTACTTGTTGGACAGGTTTTAATCAGTTCTCGTGGGTGACTTTCTCACCGACCTACCCAACTGACTCTTTGGTTACCCAGGACTCTGAATTGGGACTTTATTATTCTTTATTTTTTCAAAACAACCTCCCTAAAGCCTGCTCCCTTGCATACTTTCAGATGTACATAGATGATACCATATGCTCCCTCAGCGGTCCATCTACCCCTAAGTTGGAATTGGATCTTCAGTGAGATTTTAGCACTATCTTACATTGATTTCCTGCAAATCAACTTACCCTAAATGCTAAGAAAACAGTCTCTATGACCTTTGATATAAATTAGCAGCTGGCCAGGATCCTTGATCCCTCTGTCTTTACTACCATGGTTGGCATGCATTTGGAGGTGGTACCTTTCTTCAAATACCTTGGCATCTAGTTGGATAGGGATCTAAAATTCTCCAGACATATTGATGCCATATGCTAAAATCCTCCCCAAACTGGCTGCACTGTGTAAGAACAAGCCCTGGGTTCCCCTTTCCTCATGTCAGGAGATTGTGCTCAAAGTGACTCTCCCAAAATTTGACTATGAAAATGTAATCTAGAGTGTTACCCCCAAGTCCCCCCTGACCCGACAAGATCACCTCTGCTACTTATTTTGTTGCTTTGCTGTAAAATGACTTCCCTGCACTTACCATTACTGTCTGTTCCATTCTCTCTTTCAGTCTCTTCCCTTGAAGGGGGATGTCTCTTTCATGCTTCTTCCCTCATAGCCAAACACTGGCTCTCTGCCCTCTCTTGCTGCCGCTCTTTTCTCCCTCTCCCTCCATCTCCACATCCTACTCCCACAGAAATTCTGGCAACTTCTCCTTTTCAATGCCTCTCATCATCTCTGATGCAAGGCATGTCTCCTTTTCCTATAGGCTCCCTATTATCTGGAATAACCTCCCTCTCTCTATCTGGTCTTCCCCTTTTGTCCTACAGGCACTACTCGATGACCACACCATTCCCTGCTCCTGGTCCTGTTCCTAATGGCTTCTGTCATCTTCCCCCCTTCATCCTGCAGCCGTTAATCACTGAATCATGTTTTTGCTTTGTGGCCACTTGATAGTAATTTATTCAGCTTTGTATTAATTACTTGTCCACATTCAATTGTTTTTTCACTTATCTTGTACTGTAAATGTTTTCTACCTAAGATGACAAAATTGTTATGGAACAGAGTTTCACAGGTAATAAAAGCTCAGTGTGCTAAGCTTCAAGACAAAGTCAGATAAACACCTGAAGGTAAAAGGCATTTTACATTTCTGCTGTTGGAATAACAGGGGGTGAATTTAAAAGCTCATAAGGCCTTATATTTCTCACTGCACCTACAAAAAAATGTGTTCAGAAATGCCATTTAAAGGATAAAAAAGTGAGTGCATTTAAATATTTCTCCTTCATGTGCTACCACATTGCCAGAAATAAACTTTAACTTTAAAAAGCAGTTAACTATTACTTTTTACATCAAAAGTACTGTCTTCTTTTTATATTGGCTTGCGGCGCTTGCGCAACAGTCAACATATTGGGAGAGTGGAGATTTGGAGGTGCGGCTGCTGCTGGGCGAATGCAGGGCACGCATCAGTAGGTGTGCCCCTCATTCCCTAATAAGCCAGCATGCTAGCGCTGACACCAACATTATGTAAAGTGGACAAAACTTGTAAACAAAGTGCCGCTGCAATCAGAGACAAGCTCATCATGCAGCGTTACTTTGTTTACAAGTTACGTCCACTTTACACAATGTGCAGTTCCCCCTTCCCAGTACAGAGTGCCACGCTGGGAGCCCACCCCAGCGTGGCAACTGATGCCATGGCCGACGGGGGTGCCCAATCCCCCGTCGGCTCCACGCCCCCCACCAGCATTCTTCTGCCATGCTTGGAGCCCACCCTAGCGTGGCAAACGTCCCGCGTCATCAATTTAAAAAAACAACTGTAAATTGAAAATGGTCCCGCAGTCTCCCTGCCCCTCCACAACCTGCACCCACACTGTATATTTGCTTTTTTAATGGTTACTTTGGAAATTATTGTTCTGAATTAGTATTGTTGATGTTTTTCTTCACTGTATTTATTATTGTTATTTTGTAGTGTTACTTTCACTTTGTTGTATTTACCTCTACTTCATTCTAGGATGCATTCAGAAATGAGCCATATGGCTCAATGCTGTCTTTTCCTGGTAAAACTTCCTTTAAAATAAATAAATAAATACTTAGATAATATGACTACTCTTTAAGCAAATCTAGAACTTCATATGTCAATTTCCTGTAAATAATATATATTCCTTATTCTACATATTTTCAATTAAATCATACTACATAAAATGCTAACTACTAGTTTCTCAACACCTATTGCCTACCTCTATAACATAACAATCAAATTACATTAGCAAAGTGATTTGTGATTTTAGACAGGGTCTGTGATGACTACAGCATGTATCACATAGGAGAAACTGCCTTGCACTTGTCTTCATTCAGGAAAGATGGAAAAGACATACTCATGAATTACTACTATTTGCAGATGTCTTTTCATTCATACATGAACGAATACAATAGTAAGACAGCTGCTCCTCAGTCGGACCTAATTAGCACAGACATTGTCAAAAGATCTGACTTATTTGTCAAATGTATCTCCAGTATTATATGGGGGTGGCAGTGTAAGTGTTTGGCTGAGGGTCCGTTGAGTCACCCACATTTATTATTTTTTTGCTTTGGTTTCCTGTTTGACCCGCCACCCACCCTAGCCTCATTATCATTAGTTTCAAGCACACTGAACTGATTTTGAGCATGGGTTTCATTTCTGTCAGGTACTATTGCTCTTCTTCTTTTGTTTTTGGGGTGTCTTTGGATAGTGAACCATTAAGTTTCTAGTGTCCTATCATCCTCCCTACCCCCTTTTAGGTGACCTCTCCACTAAGAAAGAACTACTCTGTGTTTCCTCTTCCCTTGTTCATTTCCTTTTCTCCATATTTTTGCCTGCTTTGGTCGGGGTTTCTGTTCCTAATGGTTGAATAAATCATTCTATTTTATATATTTCTAGTGACCTCTGCAATCCTTTTTGTATGTTTTTGCCACAAGTATAATCATCAGTTATTTCATAATTAGGTAGTGGAGTAAGCGTATTACACTTTATGCCTTTCACCACTGAGCCTTCTTTACATAGAATCTCTAAAGCGTCCAAAGACAGGGTCCATTTTTCAGGTAATTGTATTGAATGTAATTGAAGTTATGAAGACTACCTACCTAGATTTGAAACAGTGAGATAGGAGTGGTGGTGACCTTTCAGCTGCCTCAACACACACTGCTCTGCCCTAGCTGCTACTTGCTAGGTGTCGGTCTCATGAGGGAGTCGAACTAGAAGTAAGTGGTTCACCAACTTCTGGTTTGGCAATCTTCTTTAAAGTTTTAAAAATGATTTTTAGACTATTTATTTATCATATTTATTTATGTATTAGATCACCAGTTTACAGACCTTTGAGTCAAAGACTCATTTACAAAGGCACCTCATCAAGAGAGCAATACATCACAGCAAACAAAACAGTACAAGTACCACATCAGGTAGCAACCAGAGATATTTTATTACATTATTTAAGCCCTTTAAACAGTTCATCTGCCCTTCTGCCTGCAGTCAAATTTAAAGCTTTGTAGCTCACACTGAGCTGTCCTATACCTTGTTTACACAAGAGTTCATATCTGCACTTATACGCAGCACTTGCTCCAAGCTACTTGGGATTGTCTTCTGTAGTACTGTCTTCTATGACAGAGAGAGAGAGGGGAGGAGGGAGGGAGGGAGAGGGAAAGGGGGAGAGAGAGAGAGAGAGAGAGAGAGAGAGTGAGAAAGAAAAACATGAACCACAAGTGAAGAGCAGAGCCAGGGGTTTCAGGTAGCAGCAGTCCAGTAACGTGGAGTCAGTGTGGCTTTGGTGAATCAGCACAAGGAGTTGGAGTGAGGTTCAGGTCATCCTCCAGTAGCTGAAACAAGCTGTAGCTGAGAGCTCTGCTCATTAGGAGTCATGGGGTCAGTGTGTGCTGTCTAGAGAGAAAAGACTACGCCAGGTGACCGGAGACAGTACTCAACTAGGGGCACATAGACTTCAGCCTGTTGAAATGGATCAAGTCTTCATTTAATCAGGTACTTCTTGCTTTAATAAAAAGACTTTCAATCTCAGACTATGGTTGGTGGGAGGTGGCTGCTGGGATGGGACATTAGTGTTCCATCAGACTGGTGTGTAATAAATGTAGTACTAGTGTTATTCATTTCTAGTATGTTGAGCTTAAATTCATGACAGTAAAATAGTTTAAAGATCACTGCTGATTCTATCCTATATGGCAAATTGATTTTGATGTGGATTCGCAGGATAAGGAGTTAGAGGGTAGTGCCCTTCGGTACCATGCTAAGAATGGTATAAAACTAGTGCTGGGGCAGGTCTGGTCTCAGCAACAGCATGAACCAGGACAGGCAGAAACTGGTACATGCGACCTTTGTAACTTATGTAAAAACATCAGCATGTACTGTATGTCTAATCTGTGTGGTCTTTTCAGTTGTGGTTGTACAGTGTGAATGAGCATAGAGGGAATTAATAGACACAGGGGTTTTGAAGGTGCTCTTTTGTATATTATGCCATGAGCAGGAGTTTCTGTATGCTTGGAGAGCAAAATTAGCAACAGAAGTCATAAGACCTTGTTTGGCACATTGACACAGGCAGTTACAAAACCAGAGAAAAAAGTGAAAGAATCAAATATTTAGCTTATGTAGTTATATGTGTTGAATGGGAGGGGGTACAAGTTATGATGTACTCAGCAAGTGTTGTTGCTAATAGAAAAATTGCATTTTTATATTTGTTTAAAACTGTGTCCTGCTGTCTGCTTACTAACTTTTGGGCCTATCATAAAATGAGATGCCTCATACCATGGGGTTATCTCAGTAAAGGAAATTTAAAACAATAAAACATATTTTATTTGTTTAAAAATGTATTTTCTTTGGAATAAGTTGCTCTATAGAATAAAATCTGCTTTGCAAAAATAGCTAGCAAACTTGAAATCATATTTTCAGAAACTAGATAGCAAAGTGACTTTGTTCCCATATTTCTATAGTTATTTTATTTATTATGTTGCTTGCACGCATGTGCAAGAAACATAGTGCCATCATCTGAGTTTTCGGAGGTGTGGCACCCGTCTTCCAATGCAGTCAGTGTGTTTGCAGGCGCGGCCCCAGTTCCCCAATCACTGCTGCAGCTGTCTATGACAGCAGTTGAAAATGCAGTAGTCATACAGTTGAAAGGGAGAGCTCCGCTTCAGAGAGCAGAGCTCCCCCCTCCACATACACACACACGCAGGCATGCATACTGTATGCTCATGCACCTTCCCCTTTCCCCCCACACTGTACGGCCGATGGGGGTGCCCAATCACCCGTCGACTCCACGCCCCCACAAAAGCATCCAGGTGCCATGCTGGGAGCCCACCCCTGCATGGCAAAATGTTTTATTGCTGGACAGGGGTGCCCAATCCTCCGCCGGCTCCAGCCCCCAACAGTTTTCCAGCTGCCATGCTGGGAGCCCACCCAGCGTGGCAAATGTCCTCGTAGTCTTATTAAAAACCTGTAAATAACAAAAACTGTCCCTTGGCACTTCCCTGGCCCCTCCCACAACCTGCACCCACCCACTGTGCACCCTGCCTCCCCACACCCCACTCACCCATACTTACCTCTGGACCTTGGCGTGATGATCTTCGGTGGACCGGGAACATGTCTGCACTCTTCAAAGCCAACCGAGAACTGAGGAAATGCCGGTAAGCTGTATAGTGGGATAGATAGGGTTTTTTCAACTTTGCTGCATATCTCAGGCATTTTTTGGAATTTTGACACCAAATTTTCAACATGGGGTTTTTGGGACCCCTCCTCATGAATTCTGTCACTGTCATGGCATTAATCAGGCCCAAAGGGTGATTTCGCAGTCACTGCACAAAATCACCTTTCGGGACTGAGTAACAAAATGACAGTGCCAGTGTTCATTAGGTGGGTTTCAAAAAGCCTATGTTGCAAATTCCAGAAAAATTTCTAAAAATTCCTATTTACGAGCATGCATTGTGTGTTCACGCGACGTCAGAAGTTCACCTAATTTTTATATTTGCACTCTGGATTTTCAACATTGCCATTTTACCACACCTCCTTATAGCAGTACAGCTGTCCTTTTCACATCTACTTAAAATGTGTTTCACAAGATGTAGTACACAATGGCACAGTTGGTGAGTAAATCAATGTATGGGACACATTAAGAAAATCACAGTGACACTGTTCATGAGCAGAAGTCTTAAAATGGCAATATTGAAAATTTGGTGAAAAATTCAAAATGACTGTTTTAGGAGCATTTGTTGCGCTTGATCCTACTCATGCTCGTAAGTTCGTGGAATTTTCAATATTTTCACTCCAGATTTTCAACATTGCCATTTTACCACACCTCCTTATGAGCAGTACAGCTCTCATTTTTCACATCTCACCCAAAACATGTTTCTACCCATGTAGCGCACAATGGCACAGTCGGTGCACAAAATCAATGTATGGGACATATTAAGAAAATCACAGTGACACTGTTCATGAGCAGAGGTCTTAAATGGCTATTTTGAAAATTTGTGAAAAATTCCTAAAACGACTGTTTTACTGTGCACACAAGTTCCCACAGACGGTAAGTTCGCAAATTTTAATTTAGACTTCCAGATTTTCAATATTGCCATTTTACCACACCTCCTTATGAGCAGTACAGCTGCCATTTTTCACATCGCCCAAAATGTGTTTCCAGCATGCAGCACACAATGGCGCAATCGGTGTGCGTAATCAATGGTTGGGACAGATTAAGAAAATCACAGTGATACTGCTCATGAGCTGAGGTCTTAAAATGGCTATGTTGAAAATATGGAGAAAAAATTCCCTTCAGATGTTTTGCAGTGTTACTAATGAAGACATTGAACAGGACTGGCCCCAGCACAAATCCCTGCAGCACCCCACTGGTCACCCCCTCTCCCTAGACTGCACCACATTTACCACCACTCTCTGCCTCCTGTCTGTTAGCCGGTTTCTAACCCAGTTTACCACCCTTTCCCATGCCCAGCCTACCCAGCTAGTTCATCAGCCTCCCATGTGGATGGTGTCAAGCTGCTGAAATCAAGCGTTGTCCACTGCCCCACCCTGATTCACTTCCTTTGTCACCCAGTCAAACAAATCAACCAGATTTGTCTGACATGATATCCCCACTGTGAATCCATGTTGTCTATGGTCCTGGGCTCCAATGGCTTCTAGATGCCCCACTATCCTTTCTTTAAGCAATGTCTCCATGATCTTCCCCACTACTGAGGTGAGGCTGAACTGCCTATTGTTCCCCGCCTCCTCCCTGCTGCCGGACTTCTGTAGAGGGACCACATGTGCCCTCCTCCAATTCACTTGTTTTGAATGACTCAGTGAACATGGCTGCCAGAGGTACTGCTATCTCCCTTCGCAGTTCTCTTAATATCCCTGGGCATATGCCATCTGGTTCCATCGCTTTGTCCACCTTCAATTTAGTGAGCTCCTGCAGGACTCTTTTGCCTTTGAATGAACTATTGTCCACCTCTTCCCCCTTGCCAACTGCTGTACTTGTTGTGGCCATTGCCCCTCCACTCTTCTGTGAATACTGAATGGAAAGACACAGTGGATCTCTTGGGAGGAAAACATGGAACTAATACTTCCAAATACCTAAACAGCACATACAAGCAAGCAACATTCGCATTGACAAATGCTTGGTTTTTACTGAGATAAGGTTGGGAGATAGATTAATCTGTACTGCAGGACAAACTGGGATGGGTTGGCTTTATGGTAATGTCATAACGTGTTGAGTGGGAGACATTTGTGAACTTGTTTACTTGGATTGTCATTTAATTTGTCAGCAATTTGTCTGTATCACCAAGTCTCTTTCAATTTGTCTCATTTTTATGTTTCAGATGTGCTGCTGCCAGCTGCAGTCTTTTTGGTATTTTGTTTTACTTTTGAGATGGGAGGATATTTTGGGCAACATATACTGTCATGTGGACTGTGGGATTCTGGGATGGTAGTAGGTGTAACTCACAAAGCATGGGGAGGAGGAATGGGTAGAAATTGCATTTGAAATACCCTTCAAAATGCACCAGAATGCACCGGCCTATTATTTTTATTTTTTATCTGACTTGAGCTCCCCCATCTATAGGACTCCTGGATCTGCTCCTGACCCTGTGCATTTCTTTCCAAAATGGGGCCACTTTGTTACAATTAAGAACCATGTATAAAAAAAATCACTTTTTTCCACCAAACACTTAGGGCATTGAGGAAGGAGGGAAGGTCTATAGTGATGTACTGTAACTGTACTGGTGTGAGGTATGCTCCATACAGGAAATTATACTGGATTCTGCTTAGCCTGTTAGAGCTGGCGTATGCATGCACATGTTTGTTGGCAAGTTCCCATGTCTCCAAGTCCAGAGTGGTATCCAAGTCATTATTCCAGTGCCCCTGTGCCTTGATTTGTGGCAAGCGTGCTTCCCCTAAGAATAACCTGTAGAAGGCAGTCAGTGGTCATGAGCCAGGCTGAGGATGAAAGAGAATCTCTTCAATAGGGAGATGTCAAGGTGGAATAATTGGATATATAGTGTCTGATCTGCAGAAATGCAAAGAAGTCTCCAGCGTGTAGACAGAATTCCTCCTTAACTATAGAAAAGGATTTCACTATTCCCCTCTCATACATGTCTGCCACGTAATTAAGTCCTTTTCACTCCACCTTAATAAGACTTGGTGCATGGGAACACTATACCCCCCACCCATCTTTTACAACTGCCACCAGGCCATATCTTAAGGATTGGCCTTTGGGTGTTTTATAAAGTTCTGAGTTCCAAACCAACTTCTATTAAGTGGCCAGCATAAGGATTAGTTTTCTGTGGTCATGTTACCCTAGACAATCATGATAGCAGGTAACATCTCAGCAAGACCAAAACATCCATCCCCCTTCCATCCTCAGCAAATCAGGACTGCAGTTCTAGCTCCCCTCAGTGAGGAGGGCAAGTTGTGCAGCTCAGTAACAATGATTTAAATTATGTAGGGACAAACTACCTTTATTCGTTGGTAACTGTAGAGCAGCTATCAATATCCTAGGCTTTTTCCCTCCATAGATAAATCTATTGAGGATAGTGTTGAGAGATTTGAAGAACTTTTCTGGAACCCATATTGATACATTTTGGAAGAGGTAGAGTCACTTGGGAAGCATATTCATTTTAATGGCATTAATATACCCAATTAAACTGAAAAGGAGACCACCCATCTCTCACAATCCTGTCAGACTAAGTTCAAGAATTTGCCATAGTTTCTGGTGGAATAATGCAGAGCCAGGTTTTGTAATATGAATTCTCAGGTATTTCAACATTCCTACAGACTTCATATCCAGTGCATTATTATTTAAGTGAGTATTTGGCCCAGGTACTACTGGTAGTATCTTACTCTTAGACCAACTAATTTTGTTGCTAGAGATTTTACTATACTCACTTAATAGGTGCTTCACCTTATGAAGGCCCTGCTTTGTGTTATCAAGAAATATTACGAACATATGAACATATGAAATTTGCCAGCAGATGAAGGCCTAGAGGTCTATCAAGTCTGCTCGAATGTGCAGCTAGCACCCCTTATTCTGCAGCTTCCCCTCCCTTCCACCCTTCCCCTCCATTGACCCTCCCCTTGTCCTGTCCCAGACCCTTTTGAAGCAGTCCACTGTTCTACTGGATACCACTTCTGCAGGTAACGCATTCCACCCAGCTACTACCTCTCTGTAAAAAGTGTCTCCTCATCTCCTCCTGAACCTTCCTCCTCCAGTTTCATATCATGGCCCTGGTGTCCCTCCCTCTTACTTTAAACAGCCCTCTGTACCCATCTTGTTTATTCCTTTCATGTACTTAAAGGTTTCAATCATTGTCCCTATCCCTCCTCTCCTCCAGCGAGCACATGTTCAATTCCTCAGCCTCCTCTCCTTATGATAAGTCCCCCAGCCCCTTGATTATCTTTGTCACCCCATGCTACACCTCCAGTAACGAATGTCCTCTTCAGATACGGGCACCAGTACTGCACGCAGTACTCCAGGTGCGGTCTAACCAATGACCTATACAGTGGCAGAATCACCTCCTTCCTCCTTGAGGATATACCCTTCAATCAAACCCAGCATTTTGTTGGCCTTTGCAGCTGCCTTCCTACATTGTGCCGAGTTGTTCATTGACCCTGTAATGAGCAGCCCCAGATCCTTCTCCTCCTCTGTTTGGGCTAGCTGCACCCCCCAGCTGGTAACTCCTCCTTGGGTCTCCATCCCAAAATGCAGCACCTTGCACTTTTGGCAATAAACCCCAGTTGCCAGGTGTCTGACCAGGTTTCAAACTTTGCCAGATCATCCTGCAACCCCTCCCATCCCCTAGGTCACCACCACTGCTCCTACCTTGGTGTCATCAGAAAACAGACTGGTCTTGCTCTTGATGTCCAATGATATGTCTGCAATGAATATCCCAAACAACACTGGTCCCAACACCAAGCCCTGTGGAACACCACTCATCACTGCCCTTGGTGTGAGCGCCCCACCCACCACCACCCTCTGTTGCCTTCCCTGAAGCCAGTTCCCTACCCATCTCACTAGCTTTGCACCTGCCCCTGTGCCTTCTAACTTACTTCCCAGCCTTCCATGCGGCACCGAGTCGAATGCCTTACTGAAGTCCAGATACAGGACATCCACTGCATGACCCCTGTCCAGTTGCCTAGTTACCCAGTCATAAAAATCCACCAGGTTGATTTGGCAGGATCTGACACTTATGAAGCCATGCTGTCTGCTGTCCTGTAGTCCTTTGGCCTCTAGGAGGGCCACCAGCCTCTCCTTCAGGCTAGTCTCCATTAGCTTACCCATGATGGATGTGAGGTTCACCAGTCTGTAGTTCCCTGGTTTATCCTTGGGCCCACTCTTGTGGAGGTGCACCAAATGAGCCATCCTCCAGTCCCGAGGTACACATCCCGAGTGTAGTGAGGCATTAAATAGGTTTGCCAAAGGTCCCTCAAGGACCTCTGCCAGCTCCTTCAGTACCCTGCGGTGGATGCCAGCTGGGTCTGGCACCTTGTCCACCCTCAGTGCCTTCAAACCCTCCCGAACTCTGCCCTCCATGATTTCCCCATCTGTTACCCCTTCCCCCCCTGTTTCTGCCATTGCTTCCCCCTTGGGTGTCACCTCCCCTCTTCCCCTTAGTAAATACCTAGCAGAAGTAATCATTTAGTGCTTCTGCCTTATCGCACCCTGCTTTCACCCAACCCCCCTCCTTCCTAATCCTTACTATGTGGTCCTTACAGCTCCTTTTCTCCCTGATGTACCTAAAGAAGTCCTTCTCCCCCTTCTTAATGCCGTGTGCCAGCCTGAGCTCCATAGATGCCTTGGCTCCTCTTACTGCCCGATTCACCTCCTTCAATTCCGCCAAGTACTCCTCCCTGTCCTCCCTCCTCCCTGTTTTCTTGTACCTTCTAAAGGCAACTCTTTTCCTCCTTACCTTTTCCATGACCTCCTTGCTCAACCAGATCAGTTTCTTAGCCCTAGCCTTCTTGCTCTGGGCCTTGCAGCAGGTTTTGGTTGCCTCCACCATCCCCAGCTTTATGAGCTCCCATCTCTGGTTAGTGTCCATACTAGGTTGAATTCTGGCCAGGTACCCTTTTACCACTTCCCCCATCCTCCCAAAGTCAGCTCTCCTGAAGTCCAGCACTCTTGTGCCAGATTCCACTCCTTCCTTGCCCATATCCAATGTGAGCCATACTGAGTGGTGGTCACTCCCTGACAGAAGTTCTTCCCCCGTAACTTCTCTCACAAAGTCCCCATTTGCCAACACAAGGTCAAGGGTATTCCCTAACCTACTTGGTTCACTGACCATTTGCAGCAGAAAGCTGTCCTGGAAGGCATCCAGCAGTGCCTGCTCCTTTCTGTTCCTGGTTGTTGGGGTACTCCAGTCCACTCCTGGCATGTTGTAGTCCCTCACAGTCACCACACTACCCTTCTCACAGGTCCTCCTGATCTGTCCCGCTAGTTCCCTGTCTAACCCCTCCATCTGAGATGGTAGCCTGTACAACACTCCCATTCTGAGAATCCTATTCTTGGAATTCTGGATCTGCATCCAAAGTGACCAGTACTACCCTCCTCCCCTTCCTCCCTTACACACTTCAGTCCTTCCTTCACATATAGTGCCAGTCCCCCTCCTTTTCCAATCACCCTGTCCCTATGAAATAACCTGTACCCTGGTACAGACAGGTCCCAGTCATTGTATTAGGTGGCTCATGTTTCTGTGATGGCTGCAATGTCCACCTCTTCCTCTGCCATGAGCACCTGTAACTCTGCAGTTTTCCTCCCAAGGCTCCTAGCATTAAGGGTAACCACCTTCCACCCTTTCCCACCCTCCCATCCTGCCCTCCTTTCCTAGCATTACCAATAGTACTTGCCATTTGTCCTTTGTCACTGTTATGGGGTAAGCTCATATGGTTTCCCAACCTGTGGTCTCTGCATGTCTCTTGCCCATTTGCCACCCCCTGCTCCTAGTTTAAATTCCCAGCTTCCTCTATGTACTCCTCCATCCTCTGTTTCAACACTTTCTTTCCCTCCTCACTCAAGTGTAGTCTGTCCTTGGCATAGAGACTACTGTCCTCCCAGGTCCCTCCCCACCCCCCAACAGCCCATACCCTTTAGCATAACATCAGGTTCTTAGCCATCCATTAAATTCCTCTATTCTCAGCTTTCTTGTTGTGCTTGCCTTGGGCACTGGAAGTATCTCTGAAAAAGTTTCTGATCTTTCTGCCCCCTCTCATAATTGTCCTAGTTCCACAAACCTCCTCTGGACTATATCTACTGTCATGTCAGCCAGGTCGTTCGTCCCAAGATGTATAATTAAATGAGACTTGCCCTACACCTTCTAGCATATTTCAGAACAGATTGTCCCACCCTTTCCGCTGTCATTCCTGGCATGGCCTCCTCCCAAATGCGACTATGCCTCTCCCCCTTGCTACCCCACCTGACTACTCTTAGTATTGAGTCCCCCAGCACTAAGATTCTACCCCTCTTACTCCCTGCTTGCTTCCATTCATCACCATCTCTCATTTCCTGCTCCTCTTCTTCCTCCTGCACATTATTTCCCCCTTTTACCCCTGTTGCAACTCTCCCAGCAGAACTTCCCCCTGCACCAGTTTGGTCCAGGCATTTATCAATTAAACTAAACTAAACTCCTCCAATTGCATCATTTCCATCCTCCTCCTTCTTCCTCTCTAGCAGTGCAAAACTATTTTTTGAAGACCCTTCACATATGCTCACTCCCTCTTTCTTCATAGTGACCTGTTCTCTCTTTTCCACTCCATGACTTTTGCCACTTCTTCTCCTCCCCTCACAAGTCCCTATATCCTCCTTCCATTTGTCTTTTGTCTCCTGACCTGGTTTCCCTGGCAATCATTCTTCCTGGCCTGGGGCCCCTTTGTCTTTGCTTCCCTTCTTCTGACCCTCTCCTCACCACTGTTGGCTCAAATTGCCCTCCCTCATCGCCCCTCCTCTCTCCCTCCAGTATTGGGCTAAACCCACCCCCAGTCTGCCTTGCCTGTCTTAGGTCCTCCTGCAGACCCTCAATCTCCTTTCTAAGTTTCTATATGTGGTTGCACACTAAACATCCCCCCACACTCCAAGCAAATTGGTGCACCACAGTTGTTGCAGGCTACCACCCTACCCATTGTTCGTTGCCTGTGACTCCCCCCACACTTCAGATGAAGGATACCAAACATTCTCCCAAGTCTCCTCTCTCCCCCCTCTATCAGTGCAAAACATTCTTTTCTTAATTTCCTTACCCCCTTTGTTGTACACATTTAGATAGATTGAGCAACTGCTTTTTACTTTCCTACCCTTCCTATCCACACCCAAAAAGAGACTTTAAGTAACTATTGCACAACCTGCTTCACACTCCTGCTCCTCCTTTCCACAATGCAAATAGCAATGCAAAGAAGTAACAATGAAAGCTCCTTGATTTGCAGTTACTTCCCTTCCACTGAGATAGCAGTCACCTCTTCAGTCGCTGCTGTTCCTTTCCTGAATATCTGCTTTTGCTATGACAGGTACATGTCCTTTGCCCATTTGAGGAAGTGATATTAGGAGATCATCAGCAAATAGGAATAATTAAAAATTACTACTGCCTGATTGAAAGCTTGTAATAAGGTTATCTGAACAGACTGTCACTGCTTAAGGTTCAAGGGACAGTACTTATGTTGTTGTTGTTTAAAATTTTATTCAAATGTCATGAATTGGGAAAGTAGTTACATACTCCATTGAGCAAAGCTCATTTCAAAGGAGGTCCATTTTTCAAAAATAAAAAAAGAACAAACTGTTACACATACAACATTTTAAAGGAACATTAAATACATCATACAAAATCATTATTACACATTCACATTATTGAAATTAGACACAAAGTACAAATACAATCACTAAACAATATGTGACATAGTCCCTACTTGGTGAGTACACCTACACAACAAGTTAATATTGCATCTGATTTGGTTTTATACCACTGTTTTATGTTACCCAAATTGATTGCCTGATTACTTTGATGTAAAAAACTGGGTAATTGGTTCCATACTGCAGTATGCCTTTGCCCAAATAGCAGATCTGCCATGTTAGAACTACATCTAGGGACATTAAATTCAAGCCAGAGGCAGACCTCAAATTAAGTTTGGTTCCTAATAGAAAATAGATCTCATAGATACTGTGGTAAGTTAAGTTTGTATACCTTATGCATAAGTGTAAGAAGGTGCCATTCTCTTCTATCGTTCAGTCTTAGCCACTGCAAAGATCATATAAGTTGCAGTGGTGAGTCTCTCTAGGTACCTCAAGTATACAATGAGCCAGCCTGTTGTATAGGATATCCAATCCAGCAAGTACTCCCTGCTGCCCCTGCATAAAAAAATGTCCCCATAGTCCAGAACAGGGAGTAACATACTATTTACCACCCTTAATCTAATATCTGAGACAAGTACTGCCTTATTTTATATAGTGCTCCCAGTTTATTGCCTAAATTCCTTTTCAAAATTTCAATATGTGGTTTCCAAGTTAGCTTTACGTCCAAAGTCAATCCTAAGTATTTATAATTATCTACCGTTGAATGGTAATATCATCTATGGATTTGATTTCAAGATTGTTTGTTTCAGCAAGCCTAGAAAATAGAATCCAATTAGTTTTTTTTAACATTTAGGCACAAATAGTGTTTCTGAAAGAAAACCTGCAAATTTTCAAAAGCTGTTTGTAATTTTGTTAGGATACTTTCAGGATCCTTTCCTTCAATGTATACGACAGTGTCATCTGCATATATGTGGTAGTGTGTTTCTTGATCACTGAACTCTAAATTGTTAATGTAAAGATTAAAAAGTAATGGACCTAATATTGACCCTTGTGAAACTCCCTTTTGAATTTTGATTTGACTTAAAGGAGCCTATCTAAACCAGCTGTTCCCTATTCAACAAGTAGGAAGCGAACCAGGTCAGCTCCTTCCCTTGTATCCATGTCATAGTCTGGACAGGAGAATGCCATGGTGCAGGGTGTCAAAAGCTTTAGATAAATCTAAAATAGTGCACCCATGGACATTCTCCTGTCCAGACTACTTATGGTAGTGGGGAGGGGACAACCTTGTTGGGTATTTCTAGTGAGGGAATGACTTGGATAATCTGCCATTAACTGAGACCTGACTTGTGGGATTTGGTACAGGGCAGATATCCACCTAATCATATTGCTACCCATGTCAAACCTCCTCAGCACAGAAAACATGTACTATACTCCCACTCCACACAGTCAAATGCCATTTGAACAACAAGTGCCAAAACTACTGCCCCAGAAGAATTATGTCTTAACCCCCAGTGCCAAAAGA
This sequence comes from Neoceratodus forsteri, assembly GCA_016271365.2. Classification (NCBI taxonomy): domain Eukaryota; kingdom Metazoa; phylum Chordata; order Ceratodontiformes; family Ceratodontidae; genus Neoceratodus; species Neoceratodus forsteri. Next base: position 176,190,915 of record CM057456.1, on the reverse strand, counting down.
TATTTAATTCTTTACATACATTATGTTTGCCCTGACGCCCCTGTATGAAGCCTGTCTGGTCAGGATGTACTATGGTAGGTAAAACGTTTTCTAGTCTGTAAGCAGATCCTCACTATAATCTTCTAATCAGCTATAAGTAGCAAATGGGCCTGTATGATCCAACTGCTTTGGGTCCTTACCAGGTTTAGGCAGGACAGTTTTTACAGAAGACCATGTGGAGGGGATAACATTCCATTGTTCAACTCTCATAAGTTATATCAAATAGTGGTTCCCATTGTTCTATGACAAAAGCTTTGTAAAAATCAACAGGAAACCCATCTGGCCCAGGGCCTTTCTCCTTGATGTATTGTATTACACAGTGGACCTCATCCAAGGTTATGTCAGCCTCAAAATTAACATTCTGCTGTGGTGTAATACTGGGGAGTGTTGCCTTGCCAAAAATTATGTACGCCCAAGTCAGATAGCTGGGCCTTGGATATATATATATTTTAAATCCTCTTTATTGTTTTCAGAAGAAAAAATCGGACAGACAGATACATACCTGGCATAGCCAGGTACACAGCCCCAAACTGGCTACTAGAACTATATACAAACCATATATACATACACAGCACGGGAACCACCCTTCACCTTTTTCTTATACATATACCACATTTTTGCCTCGGAGTAACAGGGTCAGTAAATAAATGTAATCAAGGAAAAACCTCTAGCCCATCCCCTGTTTCTCCCATAAGGGCATCAAATCATGAGCACCTCTTTGATTATAACCCCTCAAGGTGGTGTCTCCTTGCTGCGCCCCTGAAGAGAAAGAGAGTCCCATCCTATCACCTACCTTGCAGACCAAGAGCATCCAGCTAATTACTTATGGATATACTGTAACCCCTTCATGGTAACTACTTATCTATCCATTCAAGCCAGAATCCTTCTAAACTTCTCTGCAACATAGTCCAGCATAACTTTCTCCAGCTGAACACAACTCGACAGACAGGCCTGAGTCTAAGCCATTTTACTCTACAGTGAGTATATAGCATCCACTTTTGACCATCTCTTTGTATATAACCCTTTCTTACCTTCCCAGGCTAGATATCTCTGTATTTTACCCAAAGCCCCAATAAGATCTCTCACCCACTGATCATATGTATACACCTGATCATCTTTCCAATGTTGCAGTACAAATGATTTGACAATTGCTGACATTAAAGAAAGGTGATATTTAGGTGTACTGCCAGAAACCTGTGAAAAATCACCTAGGATACAGATCTCTGGAGTTATAAATTCTGAGTAATCCATCAGTGGGTCCATACGCTGTTTAATTTCAGCCCAGAGGGGTGCGATTTTACTACACTCCCACAACACATGTAAAAGATCCCTACTTCTGTTTCACATCTAAAGCACAGGCCTGTCTGTCTGAGGTGTCTATCATATAATTTTACAGGGGTAAAATACATATTAGAGACAATAAAATATTGCATACTCTTATACTTAGGTATGGGTATGTACTTATTACTCTTCCATATATTGTCCCAGTTTAGAGTCCCAGGGGCCATCGTCTTGACCCAATATGCCACTTGCATGGGAGATTTCAGAGTATAATGATTCAGGAGCACCTTATATACTTGTGACAAAACTTTGGATAATGGATCAACATCCTTCAAGTTGTCCCAGGTAAAGGAACTATCCATAAAATCCCTTGCCCTTTTCCCCATCCCTTCTAACAAACGTGATTTGCAGTCTTCCAAAAAATGGTATTCCTTCAGATCCAGCTGGGAAGACCACTCTATTATCCTGAATCACATCCCTTATCTTCAAGCCTATTAACTGCGGCACCCACTTTTTAGTAATTACTTGATCCCCAATTAGTAAATTAGGATTGCCCAACACTGGTTGGTCCCTAGCCTTCATTTGGTTCCTTCTGGACCAGGGTAAGGAATGACCACCAAGCTCCTGCTGATTTCACAGTTGGATTCCAGGATATCTTTTAGGGTCCTTTCTATGTTAGCAAATAGAATTGCCTCCGATGAGAGTCCTGAGTCCTTTAACATTTGCCTCTCAATTTGTAACCAAGTTGGTACATAGGACTCCCCTTCTAAACTTTTACTGCACCGTATCATAAGCCCCAACTGCCCAGCCACATAATATACATGGAGATCAGGCAATTTGATCCCTTCCTCCCATATGGCAAACAGAGAATGTTATGCTTTTTCCTAGGAGGTTTAGCGCTCCATAAAAATTCCAATAAGAGCTTCTTAATTTATTAAACCATATTACAGGTATGCAATATGGGGCTAAATATACCGGTACAGCAACCTGGGTAGTAAATTCATCTTGATAAGACCCAATCTAGCCGTAAAATTCAAAGGGAGCTTGTTCCATCTTATCATATCCCACTAATCGCTGATAGTACCCCCTCCATATTTAATGCAGCACCCTCTTCAACAGTAGGTGTAATCCAGACACCCAGATATTTCAGTTTATCCACCTTCAACTGTACCTGTAGTGGTGCAAAATCTGCCCTACATACATGGGAGTCAAAGGCATAATCTGGGTCTTAGCCAAATTTAGTTTATAATTTGCAACTTTAGAATATTTTCTATTAAGTCTATTGTACTTTTAAAACTTGTTGCCGGGTCCTGTAGGTGGAGGAGTATGTCAGCTAAAAACTGAAAATTTCAGCTCCCACCCCTGCAATGTTAATCCCTTTATTTGTGCATCAATATTGATAGCTCTCAGCAGAGGTTCCAAATATATATTAAATAAAATCGGCAAAAGAGGACATCCTTGGTGGGTCCCATTTTCTAAATGAATCTCCTAGAAAATATAACCATTGCACAATACCTTAGTTGTTGGGGCTGCATACAGATTTTGATACCCCTAATCAGGACCTTTGGAAACCCATCTTTCCATTGTAGCAAAGAGAAAAGGATGGGAGACCCTGTCAAAAGCCTTTTCTGCATCTAAGGATATTAGAGCTAGGTAGTTGGAGAATCTGGTGCATAGCTAGCATATGATGTAACTTCCTAAGGGCATCATGTGTGCCTCCTGGCATAAAGCCCACTTGTTCCTGACTAATTAAAGCTGAGAAATACTCAGTATTCTATTAGCTAAAATTCTAGTAAGAATTTTAATATTTTGATTCATCAGAGCTATAGGTCTATAATTGCCTGGTATATCCCTAGGCTTATCTGGTTTAGGAACAAGCGTGATATATGCCTGGTACAGTGCAGCATGACACACCCCTTCTCGCATTATAGTATTCAAAAATTCTTGGAGTATAGGAAGTATCGCCTGTATGTGCACCTGGTAAAACTTGGCTGTAGCCCATCTGGCCCCGGATTTTACCATGGGGCAAAATTTGACCACCTCCAGTATCTCCGATGTCGTTATAGGGGCCACTAACTTACTAGCTTGTATAGGATCCAATACTGGAAGCAGCAACCCCTCTAGAAATGTTCTAATTTCCTCCTCACTAGCACCACCTTTTGCTTGATAGATCTCTTTAAAATAATCCACAAAGGCATTCGCCATTTCCTGGGGGTCTGTTAACTGTTGTCCAGCATATTGTATATAAGTAATCCTCCTATTAGCTTCCCATTCCTTAACCCTAGCTGCTAGAAATCTCCCCGTACATCCCCCTACATTAAATACTTAGCCTTAATCTTTTCCAACCAAAATTCCACTTTTCTTTGCTTAAGATATTCTATTTCTTTTCTGTGTTTCTGTATTACTTTCTAGAGGGATTTTTCTAGGAGATAACATTGATAGTTTCTAAATAAATTTCTTGTTTTCTGTTGTTTGTTTTTTGTTTCTGTGTGTTTTGCTGTTTTGTATATAGTATTTTATGGGGTTGTTTAATTTTTTGTTTTTGATGTAGGTAATTGATACCCACAAAAAAACACACACATCTACAGCAAAAACTCTACCGCTTAACACTAACATATCCTCCGTACGCCCAACTCTCATCCCCGCCATTAAAAAATAATTCTGAGTGGTATCAGTTGACAAGATGGATCAGCCACTGTCAATGCAGCAAATGAGTGAGATCTGGACATTTTCTAGTACTCATTAACTGTCTACTGCCCTACAGTTTTAACTTATGAAACAGTACCTCAGGAAAAATCATGACAAACATTCTTGACCTCAGTAAGTCAGTCATCTGTGCAGGTAGTTCAGTTCAACATTGAACAACTGAACATTTGATGATGTGTAGTAATTACTTCATTTGCCAATAAGAGTGGAAGAGCACTTTCAATCTTGCAGTCTAGTCAGCAGCATGAAATGGCGGTGGTCAGTCAGTTCCACAGCCGACATTTTCTGGTTTGTGTGTCCAGCAGTTGTCACAGTTTCTTCTTCAGTCAACAGCAAAGTCCATGAAGTGTATTTCTTATGATAACTGAAGTTGCAAAAAACATACAGTTACAGAGTAGGTCTGTCAGGGCAGCACTTTCAGTTTTGCAGTCCAATCAGTGGCAATAAAGAGGGTAGTGGTCAGTCAGTTCAACAGTGGACATTTTCTGGTTTGTGTGTCCAGCAGTTGTCACAGTTTTTTTTTATCAGATAGCAGCAAAGCGAATAAAGTTGATTACTTACTATAACTCAAGTTGCCAAGAATATACAATTACAGAGTAAGTCTGTCTGAGCAGCACTTTCAGTCTTGCAGTCCAGCCAGTGGCAGCAAAGGGAGTGGAGGTCAGTCAGTTCAACAGTGGAAAGTTTTGGTTTCTGTGTCCAGCAGTTGTCACAGTTTCTTCTTCCATCAAGAGCAAAGTCCATGAAGTGTATTTCTTATGATAACTCAAGTTGCAAAAAATATACAGTTACAGAGTAAGTCTGTCAGGGCAGCTCTTTAGTTTTTGCAGTCCAGTCAGTGGCAACTAAGAGGGTAGTGGTCAATCAGTTCAACAGAGGACATTTTTTGGTTTCTGTTTCCAGAAGTTGTCAGAGTTTCTTCTTCAGTCAACAGCAAAGCGAATAAATTGGATTTCTTACAATAACTCAAGTTGCCAAAAACACATAGTTACAGAGTATGTCTGTCAGAGCAGTACTTTCAGTCTTGCAGCCCAGTCAGTGGCAGCAAAGAGGTGGTCAGTCAGTTCAACAGTGGTCATTTTCTGGTTTGTGTGTCCAGCAGTTGTCACAGGTTTTTTTTATCAGACAGCAGCAAAGCGAATAAAGTTGATTACTTACTATAACTCAAGTTGCCAAGAATATACAATTACAGAGTAAGTCTGTCTGAGCAGCACTTTCAGTCTTGCAGTCCAGTCAGCGGCAGCAAAGGGAGTGGAGGTCAGTCATTTCAACAGTGGACATTTTTTGGTTTCTGTGTCCAGCAGTTGTCACAGTTTCTTCTTCCATCAAGAGCAAAGTCCATGAAGTGTATTTCTTATGATAATTCAATTTGCAAGGAAGATACAGTTACAGAGTAAGTCTGTCAGAGCAGCACTTTCAGTTTTGCAGTCAAGTCAGTGACAGCAAAGAAGGTGTCAGTCAGTCAGTTCAACAGTGGTCATTTTCTGATTTGTGTGTCCAGCAGTCATCACAGTTTCTTCATCAGTCAGCAGGAAAGCCAATAAAGTGGATTTCTTGCAATAACTCAAGTTGCCAAGAATATACAGTTTCATTCAAAGTCACTCTCTCAGTGGAGCAATGCAGTCTTGCTGTCCAGTCAGCAGCACCAGGATAATAAAGTCCTCATGGGTGGAGAGACAGATAATGAGATGGCTAGTTCATCTGGGTCTCATCCAGCAAAACAGAAGTGTAAGTGTTCCACTTGTTATAGCCATGAATGGGAACAAATAGAAAAATTTACATACTAGTTGCGGCCTGCAGAAGGAGGTCCATATTATGCCAGTTGCATCTTATGCCATGCCAAAATCTCAGTGAAACATGAAGGAAAATTGACACTCGACAATCATGAAAAGACCCAGAAACATCAGAATGATGTGTACTATAAACACAAAAATCAGTCTGTCCCAGGTTTTATGATACAAAGAGATTTTTCAGAAGAAGACAAAGCTGCTGTAGCAGAACTAACATCTGTGTAACACAGAGCATGCCATGGGCACAGTTACCTTTCCACTGACTGTGGAAAAAAGGTTAGCACAATAATTTTTAATGACTTGAAGACTGCTACGAAAATGTCATGGGGCAAAACTAAAAGTGAGGCTCTAATACAAAATGTTTTAACACCATTTAGTCAGGAACATTTAGCGAGAGACTTACAAAATTCCTACTATTATGCTGTATGCTTCAAATTCTGGCCATCATAAATTGTTCTCCTATACAATTCAGTACTTCAGTAAAATGGATGGAGTAAGCTATGGATTGTTGGAATTTTATGAAGACCCTGAAGAATCCAGCCAAGCTATTTATGAACAAATTGTACAAATAACAGAAACAAATGGCCTGACTCTCAGCCAGATTAGTGCATATGGTGCTGACAACACATTGCTTAATTTTAGGCATCACAATTCAGTTTTCAGAAGCTGAACCTGCTTAACAAGTGCATGTTAAAGGGTAATTGTAAGTGTCTCCTAATTCACAATGTACTAAAAGATCTATCAGAGTTTTCAGTGTTGCAGGATATGACATTGAATGCTTTATGCTGAAAGTGTACAGTGAGTTTTCGTCTTCAGCCAAAAAGTTGAAACCCTGAAAAGTTCTTTGAGTTCACTTCAACAGAGTATAAAGAGATACTGAGGCATGTACCTACACACTGACTTTCCCTGCTGCCTGCTATCCAGCGAACTTGAGTGTTGGCTTGCATTAAAATCATACTTTCTGTCCCTTGAGAGCATGACTGTCCTAGCATTATATGGAAGGTATATGTGCAGAGCTGGGGAAGATGGAGATGGTGGATAATCCAATGTTACTCTTTCTGAATGTTTCTTATTCTTCTTGCACAAATGAATGCAGGAATTTGATGCAGCATTAAGGAAGCTAGAAAGTGAGAGTTCTACCATACTGGACATACATTTGGTGATGAATTGTCTCAGACCTCAACTGGAATCATGATGTGCAGACAAGTTCTATGGTAGCAGAGCAAGACAAACGTTGGCAAGACTTTCTGCTAGAGAGCAAGCTCAGTTCTGAAAACTTGTTGACAGCTTCTTTGGAAAAGCCATTCTTTATTTGGACACCAATTATGATGTTGATGATCCAATGTTGTCTCTGGTTGGCTGCTTGCATCTGGATAACAAAAGTGATCCACTTCAGTGGAGTGACATGGAAACTCTGGTGGGTAAACTACAACTGAACATCAATGAAAACAACTTCTACAAGGATTTTGCTCTACTGAAAGATGCAATAACCAACATACTTCAAGATCTTCTGCCAGACAAAAAATGAGCATTTTTTTTCACACAAGGAAGTTCAAGCTACTGAATTACTTAAAGTGGTGTCCTTTGTTTTCTCAATTCCAGTCGGTAATGTGTTTGCAGTATGCATCTTTAGTCACAAGGAGTATGTATAAGCAAATAAAAGGAATAGGTTGTCTGTTGTTCTGGTGAAGCCAGAACTTTAAGTTGGTTTGAACTTCTGAAAACTATCATGCATCAAATTTAATATTTTTATCGAAAGTCAAAAAGACATTCTTTGTGCTGCAAGAATAAATGAGAAATATAAATGGAAAATGGGGCGAGGAAGTAGGCCATTTAATTCACATATACATTGTTAAATATGTAGCAGATGTAACTGTCATTTTCCTTATTCTGTGTAGAGATGTTGTGAAATTTAATTTTGCTGGTGAAATCCCAGCAAAATTATCAGATTCGCCATGCATAACATTTCGCGAAATGAAGCACTTACGGCAAAATTTCGCCATCAATTTTGCCAGTAAATTTCGCCTTGTGGTAGTATTAGGCAAAATTGGGTGAAATCAGGCTTTCTCACATGATTTACTCTCTGTAGGTCACATGGGTGTCTGCAGTCAGGCAGGAAGTCCCTGATTCTGCTTCCTTTGCTCATGTTTCTGACACAGATAGTCAGAGAGCTAAGCAGCAGAAGAATTTGTGTGTGTAGTGTGTTTTTACACATTCTGTGTGTTTTAAAAACTGTTAATTTCTTTATCTTTCTTTGGTAGGACTTCTTTTGTGTGTGTATTTTTCTGAGTGTTAGATTATAGAGACTGTGTGTGTGTGTGTGTGTGTCCATCACACTCTTTCTTTCTCTTTCTCTTTTTCTGAAATTTTTTCTTTAGTTTTCTTTAGGAATTTTTTTTTTACCTTGATAATGGATGGGAAAGGTGAGGGTCAGAAGAACAAGGCTGGTCTAAATATTCACCTTAACAGGCAAGCATTTAGACCTGTGGGGACTGACAGATAAGGTCAGGCACCCCAACCCCCTCATCAGCAGCTGAAGTCAGTGCCTCCCCACCCAGCAGCAGTAGGAGGAGGACCAAGTGTGTCACATCCCCCAGCAGCAGAAGCCCATTGCACCCCCAGCAGTAGGAGCCCATTGCCAACCCCCAGCAGCAGGAGCCTGTGCCACCACCCTGCCCCAGCAGGAGCAGGATGTTGTGGAACCCGGGACATCAGCTGGCACCCCCCAACAATAAAGGTTGTCCACAGTGTGGTCATTTTTTACCACAAATGCTATAGATGAAAGTGTTGCCATCTGCAAAATTTGTGGAAGAAGTGTTCACTGGGATCAAAGAGGGACACACATAGGGACTGGTGGCCAATTTAGCCATCTCAAGCACCAAAACACAGCAGAGTGGTGGGCAAAAGAAAAAAAGCTAGCAGCAGTAGCAGGAGGCAGCAGTGCTGAGGAACACAGAGTGGGAAGGGGCCAGGAGGAGCAAGGTGACCATCTGTGTCCATGGTGAGTCGGTGTCCATGCAGGGGGCACCGTAGTCACACACAGCAGTAGCAAAAGGCAGCAGCACCAGCAGCACAATCACCCTGCAGTTGCTGGTGCCACCAGCATCAGGATGCTGAGCATGCACTGGCTGCAGCTGGTCAGGTGGTCACCAGTGAAGACCTGGTGCTGTGCAGGCTGAAGTGCAAGCACTATGGCATAGTTTCACCAATTCCACCAGGAGTGCAGAGATGCCAGGGGGGATATCAACAAAAATAATGGAGGACCAGCAACAAGTTCTCAACCTCCTGGCAGACAGGCATCACGGTGGTGGTGGTGGTGGCACCTCTGTGTGGGTTTAAATTAAGCAGTGGAAGTCAGCAGCAATTAATTGTTTTTTCTTATTCTGAATCCTATCTTCCTGTGTTCTGTCACTGTGTTTTGATAGTCTTCTCTTCTTTCCATCCTCCACCCTCAAAAAATCAGAAAAAAAGAAAAACAAATTACAAAAAATATTTTCTGTCCTCTATTTTTCCTCTATATCCTCTTGTTTCTTAGATGTTATAAATATGTGTCTTTGTCCAGTGGTTTTGTGTGATGTGTCATGTGTAATGTTATGCTCCCCATAGTATTCAGTCCAGTCCTTTTCCTTGTTCACTGATTTATTTTTTCCCTCTCATGTTACCCTCCTCCTGATTCAGCCTGTCCCCCTTCCCTGTCATACTCATGTGTCATAGTCAGTAGTGTTGTATCCATAAACACCTTACTTTTGTTTTTATTTTGTGTTACTCATTCTTATATTTTCTCCTCCTATCCACAAATATAAAGTAGTGTTCCTATGAGCAAAAATGTTTTTCCAAAAATATGTGCTGTTGCAGCAGTCGTGGTTGTGTGCAGCAATAGTCCAGAGATGTACACAACAATCACAGAAACATAAGTAATTTTATTGCAAAGTTAAACATAAATATAGTTTCAGTGGCTAACACATGCCCTGCATTTGGCACAAATGTTAAGTTGGGTCCCTCCCCTCCAGTCCACACTGCGCTGTGCAGAACAGGGCTTGTATAGGAACAGAAATAGCACATTAAATTCAGACTGAAAGCAGGTGTCAGTCATGTTAAATGCTGCACACCTTCCACCAGGCCAAAACATGGTGATTGGCCCACTGTTTGCCAATGGTTTCAGGCTTGATCATGGTGTTGCCACTGCCTAACATGCCCCACAAGTCCAGAAATGTTTCCCAAAAATGTGACTTTAAATTCAGAGAGAAATCAGGCCTCAGCTATGTTGTTATATGGCACCCAAGCCACCGCCTGAACCAAAACATGGTCTTTGGTCCACTGTTTACAAATCATCTCATGCTGAATCTCTGTTCTGTAAGTGCAGGACAGGCTATACATGTCCAGAAATGTGGCGGCAAAATGGTAGATAAAACTAAGACTGAAATATGGTCTGAGTCAGGATGTGATGTGATGTTCCCCCTCCAAGATGTCGAAACAAAGGCTTATAATATCAATTTTTATAATATTGCACTTAGATTCACCTCAGGCCTTACCCAAATATTATTTTATAAATTACCAAAAATAATAACAATTCACATGTGATATTATCCTATGCTCTCCAGATTCAAGTATAATGCAAATTACACTGTTTACCACACTTAAAATTCTATGAAAAATCAATATTTTATTTACACATATATACATGTTCTAAATATCCATAATTAGCATAAATATCAAGCCTAATATTGTAAACATCAAAACTGTTTCAGATAATCTAGCAAACTAATAAAACAAATCTTAGCAAATAAACAATGCAAAGGCATAAGCAATACTCAGCATAATAAATGATAATAGTTATACTAAACATTTATCATACTTTATATTTACCATAACCTTTATGCATAAGAACATGCAACTCATAAGATCAATATCTCAGATTATTTCTGTATAAAATTTGTTTCAAAACTTTATAGCACGTTAAATGTGTTCTCTATGAGAATTGGCAACAACTCATTACATCAGTGTTTTGTACTACACTTTCTTAAAACTCTGTTTTAAATTTTCAGATCATGCAAAATTTCTTAGTTCAATGCTTAAACTAGATATACCCAAATTCTATAGTTAAAAGTAGATTCCATTCTTACTTTCCCAGATAAGCCAATTCAAATTATCAAGACTATTAATTAAAGTCAGTGAAAGTAATAAAATTATATTTCTGGTTGTAGAAGTTGTTCTTCTTTTCTCAACTTAGAACTCTTGGCTGAGTCTGGCTCTTGATAAAAATTCTCTTTGTTAGCTAACCTGGACCATGGAACTTATTTTAGCATGGACAAACACTGCATGATAAACTTTTCTTGCTGAAAGCCACTTTACTAAAAGTCAGTTCTTGGATTTGTAGAACACAGCTTCAATCTGCACAGTCCATAGCAACACTGGATTCGAAGAACTTTCTTGAGGATTGCAAAGTTGCTTCAACAACTGGAACTTGATGACTCTTTCATGTTGTTATATCTGCTATTAAAACCTTAGGACACTAGACCTCTTTCTGCTCAACACGCTGTATAGCTTGTGCGAGTTTTAAAATTAAGTCTGTGTCTTGACAATAGCCGGCAACATTACTTCAGTCAAGGTTCAGCAACTAAAACACAGGTCTTGTTTCATACACAGTGAGAATGTCCTTGCATCTGGTTTTTGCACCTGGATCTTTTGGCTCACTGCATGAGCTTTTGGCTATCCTTAGACTGGTCCCTGCATTCCAAGCAGGTGTGACCCACAGTTCTGTGGCCTAACTACAGCATAAAGCCTTTAGAATTCTTAGTTAAACTAACATAGATCTTTTTGTATCAATATTTTGTTCCAGACTGAGGTGTGACCAGACAAATTCACTAATTTAAAACTGCCCTGGTGATGACATCATCAGATTTTGGTTGGCCTGAGTCACTAGAAAGGTAGGACATATCAGAAGATAAATGATGACATACAGACATGCCTCTTAACACACTCCCTTTCTCCTCAAGATTAGTTTTTGGTCAAAATTATTTTAAATAAAATTCTTATTTAACCTCTTTAAACATTAAACTTACATTTTCAGGCGATTACATTAAGCAAATTATTCTGGTAAAAGTCTGATATTTGTAGTATTTATATTTCCTAAGTTACACTCTTAAGGTTATAACTTCATAATTCCAATAAAACTTCTTAAAATAAAGTGATAGTCTTGCTCTATGTATTCTAAGCTACAGAATGATATAAGATTCGTAAGAAAATTCCATTCTTAAAGTCTTTAAAACATTACCTTTTTGTAGAAACACAAGGGTTCTTTGTTCTCCTCAAAGACATAAATCACTGTCAGAAAAGTTAATTTACTATAAACTTTTAGACTTTTTTTCTCCCTATAACAACAAACTACAGACTTAAGAGTCATATTGCTAGACTTCTTAAGATGTGAGCTATCACGAGATACTAGATTTGTCTAGTTTGGAATAGAAAAATTATTTTAAAGTAAGTTTCAATCATAACTTTTGAACCCTTGGTCCTGCAGTCATGAAAATTAATAAGCTTATTCATCATACTAATGTAGAATAACTGTCCAATTTTCGTAGCAGCAGCACATTGCATCTTTAAAAGATGAAAACTTATTTTTAATGTAAAGTAATAGAACTTTTAAACTCACTCATAAGGCAAGTGTTTTTTTTTTCTTTCTTGGTGCTAGTCTGCATCAGTTGCATGACCTCCTATCTGATTCTAGTCATGGATACCTAGCTCTTGATGAAGACTTTCCCGGCGCAAACACTCATATAAATCCTAATAAAAGTGTCTTCCCTGGAATGTGATTAGGCCCCTTTTATGGGACTTTCAATTTAAAAGAAGACTTTACTGGAACACTTTTTTTTTTCTTGAACTCTGAAACTGTCTCCATTTTAAATGGCATCATTCCTCTATTTTACTGTTTTTAAGGCTTAATCAACAGAAATTAGAGTAAACATGTCCCATCTTAATACCATATAAAATCACATAATGATAATAAAATAATTAAGAAATCAATTCTTGATAATAAAAATAATTTTTCCATCAAGGGTTTTGTCCCTATGCACCCAGAGATGAAATAGTTGTTTTCGGGCCTGTTTGCAAGTATTTCAGGCATAATCTCAGTGATGATCATGCCAAACAGGGCCTACAAGTCCAGAAATGTTTCCCCAAAATGTGACATTAAATTCAGACAGAAATCAGATCTCAGCCATGTTGTTATATGGCGTCCAAGCCACCACCTGAACCAAAATATGATCTTGGTCCACTGTTTACAAGTCATCTCATGTTGAATCTCTGTTCTGAGAGTGCAGAACAGTCTGTACATGTCCAGAAATGTGACAGCAAAAATAATAGATAAAATTGAGACAGAAATAGGGTCTGAGTCAGGATGTGATGTGATCCCTCCCACCACCCAGAAATGAAAGAATCTCGGCATTGATCCTGCCAAACAGGGCCTACAAGTGCATATCTTTGATGCTTGTGTGGATTTATTCACATCACTACCCATTATGTGCTCACCATATTTTTGTGGAGACATGTGCAGAAATGTGACAGCACATATGGTAGCTAAAACCGAGACTGAAATATGGTCTGAGTCAGGATGTGATGGGGTCCACACACCCCCCACCACCACCCAGAGATGAAAAGGCTGTTTTCAGCCCTGTTTGCCAAGTATTTCAGCCAGACTCTCAGTGTTGATAATGCCAAACAAGGCCTACAAGTCCAGAAATGTTTCCCAAAAATTGTGATATTAAATTCAGACAGAAATCAGGTCACAGACATGTTGTTGTATGGCGCCCAAGCCACCATCTGAACCAAAACATGGTCTTTGTGGTCCACTGTTTACAAGTCATCTCATGCTGAATCTCTGTTCTGTGAGTGCAGGACAGGCTGCACATGTCCAGAAATTTTAAAGCAAAATGGTAGATAAAACTGAGACTGAAATATGGTCTGAGTCAGGATGTGATGTGGTTCTCCCCACACCAGGGATGAAATAGCTGTTTTGGACCTATTTGCCAAGTATTTCAGCAAGAATCTCGTCACTGATCATGCCAAACAAGGCCTACAAGTCCAGAAATGTTTCCCAAAATGTGACATTAAATTCAGACAGAAATCAGGTCTCAGCCATGTTGTTATATGGCACCTAAGCCACCACCTGAACCAAAACATGGTCTTTGGTCCACTGTTACAAGTCATCTCATGCTGAATCTCTGTTCTGAGTGCAGGACAGGCCATACATGTCCAGAAATATGACAGCAAAAATGGTAGATAAAATTGAGAGTTAAATATGGTCTGTTGTCAATCCTGATGTTAAATGCTGCACCACCACCTCATGGACCTGAAAAGGGGTGCCACTGCCATGCAGTGAAAATGAATTATTCCTGCAAAATGCTGCTGCTACTGCAATTGTGTCCTCCTGCTGCTGTATTTTTATCTGATTGAGATATACATGTAGTAGAATTATCATTTCCCTGTGCTGCTGTCCTGATTGGCTGTGTTGACTGACTCTGTGGTTGTAACATGCCTGCCTTGCAGTGGGGAGGGAGTGAATGACATTTCGGGGCATCGTAGCTTGCTGTCTGCTGTTGTCTCTGACTAGTACTTCGTTGCCACAAAAGTACCGTTTTGGATGGTCGATGGTGGATCATCTTCACAGAGTCCATACTGCTGCTGCACATGTAAGTATCTGTCTTTTTTTTCTTCCAGCACAAGATAAGGGTGTTGGTGGGTTGGTATTGTGGCGTCTTGAGTTTCGATATGTTTGCACTGCTTTTATATTATTTTTCAGTGTGTGCTATGGATGACATCATCATGACAAGCCGGGATTAGGGATGTTGGAACACACATTTCCAATCTCAAGGCAGACGCTAAGTATTACATTTTTTCATTACTAGTGAGGCACTTCTGTTACTGCCATCTGGATGTCTGAGTTTGTCACTAATTATGTTATTTTTTGCTTTTGTTAGCATCAGAAATTCTGGCTAAGTTAAGTCTCACTCCTGCTGCTACTGCTCAACCACATCTGGGTGATTTATTTAATTGTGCAATGGTTCCACTTTCACAGTTTCTGAGGTAAGTATTTCTTCATTTTTTATGGTCTTCTATGGGAGGGAACTGGCAGGATGTTGGTGGCTGGGCTGTAACTTTTTACAATGCTTAAAATGTGTTCTTCTTTTTATCTTATTTCCAGGTACACAGTACTGTTAGGGAAAGGGGGGAATGCCTGCTACTGTGCTTCATCGTGGTCTGAAATCATGTGCACAGCCCACCATGTTCCTTCTGGGGCAATTTCTGCAGTTTAATGACATCACAGGGTATGGTAAGTATACATTGTTTTTCTGTGCTTGTTCTAATTTGCTTGCCAAAATCAGATATGCAGATTGATGAGTATTCATCATGTTTCCTTTTTTTGGTCTTGCCTAGCTAATTTCCTATGTTGAGGTTTCATCCTATCTCTGTGTGATGACTACATCCATCCAGGCTCTGCAGGAGCTGTATTGCAATTCTATGTGCAAGACAGAGGGTGTTGCTTGAACTGCGGCGTTGGCCACTGGTGTCCGTACCATTAATGAGAAAGCACCCCCCACATCCAGGGAGGAACTATATAGAAATAGATGGTTGTGATGGTGTTTAGTAAATAATTAGGTGGAGGGGCTAATGTATTATCTAATCATTTGAGGTGGCAGAGCTGCAGTAATCATTAAAATGTGGATGCCAAACTGAGGGCAGCATACACCTCCCCCTGCCCTCCCTGCCCTGACACCCCCTAGGAACCATCACAGTGTCGATACAAGAACTTTAACCTGGTAGTATAGCATAAGTACCCTTTTTGGGATAATTGTATGTTGTAAGTTTTTAAGCCTTTTCATGAGAACTTTTGTAATTAATGACTCGCATCATTAAACATGGCTGCCATTCACTAGTTCTCAAAAGTTGTTCAACCTGTGATGTTAACCATTGGATAAGCATGCTACTGTCATATGTGACTTGTACTAGGAGCCAGGGTTCTTCAACATGTCATGAATTGTAAGTGGCAGAAAATATTTTTTGGAATGCATGGAGTGCATGGGTGTGTCAGGTGGTGGGAAGGAGGGGGGACAGTGTGGCATGTGCCATCTTGGGCACTTTTAAGGACATCAAGACAACATATCTTCCTGTAAGATGTGGTTAATCATTAAAATGAAAAGCAACATGTTTATATTGGTATTTTTTGCTACAAAACATTATAACTGTAATTATGCAAAATCTTTGTGGTTATCTATTGCTGCTGCTTCATATAGGCTGGGGCACTGGGGACCAAACAATGTTTTACAGCACAGGGTGATCAAATGAAAGTGATTCACACTGCAGCAGATAACACATAACCATAACCAATACAATGGTACATAGCTAAAAATAAGTTATGACACTATAATGAGCTGAAAGTGGCTGGGGGGGTGGCCTTTGAGAAACTTGGCCTTTTTCCACTTCCACATCATCCAAGAAGCACCCCTCATAGTCTTCAAGACTGGAGTTGTCACCAGGTGGGAATTGTCGCACCATTGCTGCTTCATCCATCTCACTGCTGGTGGATGTCTGAGTCAAGGGATTATCATCATCCTCATCACTAAGACACAGTTCCTGTGGTGACACCACTGACATCACTGTGTTGTGTGGAATGTGCCTGTCATTCATTTTGATGAATGCTAGTATGGACACATTCTTGGGTGACAAATTTGTCCTACTGTCACTCACAATGGCCCCAGCCACACTAAACACTCATTTCACACTGACACTGGACGGTGGGCAGCTCAGGTATTTTACAGCAACTGCATTAGTTCTGGCCAGTCAGTCTTTTTTGCTGCTGCAGTACAGCAGTGGCTCATCAGTAATGACAAGGTGCTTTGGGTCCCCCATGTAGGCCTCCACCATTCATTCTGCTGTCCTGAGTCCCGCTGCCTCATCTGTCTCCTCCTCCTTTCCCTCCATATCTTCCACGCCCACCTGAAAGAGAACATTCCAAATGGGATTGCTTGCTGTTTTCTGCTCTGCCTTGCTCATTTTCTCTGATTGGGTTGCCTGTGAGCCACTGGTGGGTAACAACACCCATTTTGCAGTAGTGCATGCCTTTTCATGTGTGCAGCATTTACCATTCTAATGAGGTTCTCTGTTAATTTTTGTACCGCTGACAACCTCCTTCCATTATAGAAGGCAGGCCACGTTTGTAGCATGGATCCAGCATGGTGGTGATTGCAAAGTCAGCCGACTGTAAAATGCCAGATACATGGGTATTTGTATCCAGCACATGGAGCATGTGATCCATTACATCACAACTGCCATGATCCCCACTTACCTCCATCTGGTGTTGCACATTAACTAGTATCTGCCTTACCACATTTATGAGTGGTCTGGATTGACTTATACAAGAAGCGTCTCCATTCACTGCCTGTGTAGAATGCTCGAATGAATGGAGAATGCGTATCAGCCAATCCATTTGATGCCACAGCTCTGTTGTTAGAGTGATGGACACTCCAGCATTGTCATGGGTGGTGTGCACCAGCAGGTATTCTGACACAGCCATATACTGTTCCTACAGCTGCTCAAGCATGTACAGTGTGGTGTTCCACCTGGCCACAACATCAAGCTTTGTCCTGTGCTAAGGCAGATGGTTATTGTTCTGTAGGTCACGTAAATGGTCACAGGCCTTTGCAGAATGGGCTGAAGTGGACACAGATGTGACATGTGACAGTAACTGTTTCCTATTGTCCACATGGTTGAGAAACTGCTGTACAACAAGATTAAGGCAGTGTACCAGGCAGGGCACCCTGAAAAAAACACCATCGCTAATGCACTTCACTACATTGGAGCCATTATCACTTGAGATGAATCCTGTATGAGTGACTGTGTGTGAAGCTACCCATCGATCTCTGACAGCAGAACATTAAGTAAGCATTTTCTCAGCAGTGTGAGAACCAGTAACACTTGTCATACTCTGGGTCGCATGGTGCCGAATACCAGATGTGTTGCTACCACCAGAATTTTGATTTCTGCAGGTTTTGCCAGGCCCCAAATCAAGTACCACCCCAGGCAACTGTGCCCAGTGTGCTGTTATGCATAGATACAAGCTTGCTGCTGTCTGTCCACTGGTCCACAAATCCATGCTAAGATGGATATATTCTGATGCACTATGCTTCAATACATGTCTAACGGAATCAGCCACTCTACTGTTCAGCTGTGGCATGGCACGCTTAGAAACATAGGTTCACGATGGAACCTGCCATTTGGGACAGGCATGGGCCATCAACATGCATAAACCAGAATTTTCCACAAAACAAGAATGGCAACAGATAGAGGGCCAGCATTTCAGCAGTGGCAGCATTTAACTCTCGTGCAGCAGCATGATTGGGGGGTACTTTGTGTGCTGCTCAAGGATGATCTTCATAGTGGGCTGCATCTTTGGGGCTGTTCGACCAGAAAGCTGTAATTATGGCAGGAATTATGTTATTTTAGGGGTAACACTTGACTCCTGGGGCTGTGTAGACTGCATGAAACCAGTTATTTTGGTTGCTTGTGGGTGTGGAGGTGTACTTTTTAGACTCAAGGGACTGGGACTGGCACCTCCAATGCTATGCCCACTACACGAGAGATCAAAGGACTGCTCACCCTCCTCCTCCACCACCAACTCACTCTGCCCTCCCTCCTCTTGCTCTTGCTCTACAAAATTTACCTTTGTAAGGTAGATGCCACCAATGGCTCTGGCTTCCTTCTGGTTTTGCTGCCATTTCAGAGGATGCTTGTTTTTCAGGTGGGCGTGCTGGCCACCGGTGCCTATGTGGCTTCCCTTTTTTCCCTGACTAACACGTGCTTGACAAAGTTGGCATATTGCTATGGTATCATCAGCAGGATCAAGCACACAAAAGTTCCAAAGTGGGGACTTTTGACCTCTGGACTTCAGATGCTTCTGAGTCTGGGATAATTCAGAAACAGGTGTGGAAGTTTGTGTTTTTTGGGGCTGCTCTCATCACTTCCATAAGACCACTTTTGGGAGGGGTTACTTGACTGCTAGAGGTTTGCTCAAAGACTTAGTGATAGACTGCCCACAGGCGGTGCATGTAAATGGTCTACATCACCTTGATCTTTTAACTCAGGCCCATGTGGGATCATCCCAGTTATCATCATCACCACCAATAGTAATGTTGTGCATGTCCTCCTCCTCCTTCCTATCACTATCTTCTTGCAGCATGGCACCTTTTTCTTTCTCTACAACAATCTCAGGGGGCTTACTATCCCGATCTCCAAGATTATCAGGCTCTGGTTGAACACCATCATCACCAGCTCCTACAGGAACAGGGACAGTCACACCAACAGACTTATCACCCTCCTCTTGGACCACTGTTCCTGTGCTGGTGTCAGTGCCTCCCAATCCCTTCTTCTCACTGTCATCATCCCCCACCAGCATGGATACAACAGTTTAAGCCTTAAAAAAGGAAGACACAGGTATGCCATTACTTCCAACAATTCCTTTGCTGGTACCTGCTGCACCACTAGATCCCACAGCAGAAGATACCGATGCAGACATACGTGCGCTTTCGCTGCTATGGGGAGTGGGACCTGGAACTGAAATTGTATTCTTTTCAGCAGACTTCTTAGCTCCCTCATCACCACTGCCACATTTCCCCCCCTGTACTGGGCCATCTCTTAGCAGGCAGTTTTGCTGGCTGCTGCTTCAAAGCTTTGTCTTTCTCTGGGAGTATGTCAAGAATGGGCGCACTACTAACTGTGTCAATAACACCTCACACATCACATCTACAGTACTGGCTTCCTTACAAGTCCAAACACAATCAGGACAGGACAGACAGCAGCACTTAGAGAACAACTAATACCATATATGATAGGTAGCCTATTCTAGTAAAAACAAAAAGGTAACATTATTTTCCCAAACAGGAATTAAAGCAACACACACACAGGAAAAAAGGGCACAAGTGACCGACTTTAAATACAGATCACCTGTGTCTGGACAACTAAAGTACTATAATGTGTTATTACTTAGTTAATACCACACATTTTTTTTATTACATAAGAGCAGAGACAACCATAAAACACCGACAAAGGTGAGTACCACAATATGGTAGAGGGAGGGAGGGATGGGAGGAATCAGTAAGCAATCTCTTGAAAACTACTATATTAATATATAGTTTTTTATGCTATGCGCATCAGGTGTTAAACAAACAATGCTGTAATAGAGAAAGGGTAAGGTAAGTCCAATTAAACAGGAACACTGTGCAATGTGCAGAGGCAAACTCCAGCAATAAAATACAGGGGATCAATTCAACAAAGCAGTGAAACTGTAAATGGACAAGTTCAAGTGATCAAGTAAAAGTACTTAAGTTTACATACAAATAAATATAGAACTGTTGTTTTCAGTTTAAGTGACACAAGTTAACACTCCAGCAAACATAACTAACCACAAACAAATAAAAATAAAATAACGGATATCAGCTCTGTGTCTTTAAAACTTCTTAATTTACAATCACAAATAAAAGTGGAAGAATGGAATGTATAATACAGGCTAACAGCAGCAGGAACTCTCAGACAGGATGGAGTAACTTTTCAGAGAAAAAAAATTGTCAACATATAACAAAATTAATAAGAAATAACATTAAAAAATAACTCACAATTTGTGAGCAATCTATTTGTAAAAGGCTAAAAAATAGCCTGCACTTGTTTACACTCCTACCCTACCCCACTCAACTCCTTCAAAGATACAGGCAAAAGTAAAACCTAATTAAACTAAGTATTATCCAAAATCCACAAATTAGAAAATGTTCCTAGCAGTACTAGGAAAAAAATGAATATTTCGGAACAATTAGCTCTCAAAAACAAGTTTTAAAGAGGTTTTACAAGGGTTTATTGACTATGATGCACCACAACAGACTACTCTCAGGCTCAACATACAACAGAATGAGCTGTAAACAAGCGGCACGTGATATTTGACCTATTTACCCAAAATACATTGCACATTTTGCTTTTGGAGCAAAATTTCACTGTGAAATCAAAAGTTACACCAGTAAAATTAAGCCACAAGGTGAAATTTTAAACATTAATGGGAGAAATTGGCCAACCAAAGAATTTTACATGAAATTTAGCCATTGCACGAAATCGGAAAACCAGGCAAAATTTAGTATTGCTTATGTGAAAAATTTTGCATAATTGCAGGATTATGCGAAGTATTTCACTAGGCAAAATATTCCAGTTTCACACAACACTAATTCTGTATACTACAGTATTTACGAACAAGTTGTCAGAGTTTAAAAGAAACAGACACCATGTTTCTAATATTACCAGGCTGTTTTGAAATACTGCATCACTAAGTAAAGGGAAATATAGAAACATAGAAACATAGAAGTTGACAGCAGGATAAGGACCACAAGGACCATCCAGTCTGCCCATTTCTTTTTCTACCTTATGAATGTGCCACTGGCCTTTGCTCTGTCAATGGCCTATCTAGTCATACTCATCTGTATTGCTCCCTTATGCCTATCCCATGCCTGTTTGAAACCCTGTACTGTATTCATATCCACCACTTCTTGAGGTAGGCTGTTCCATGCATCCACCACCCTTTCTGTGAAAAAGAACTTCCTCACATTACTCCATAACCTGCCTCCCTCTAATCTCATGCTGTGGCCTCTTGTCCTGCTATTTTTATTATATTGAAACATGTTAGACTCTTTCACCTTGTTAATGCCCTTAAGGTGTTTGAATGTTTCGATCATATCACATCTCTCCCTCCTTTGCTCTAGGGTATACATGTTGAGCTCCATTAATCTGTCCTCATATGTTTTCTGATGCAGTCCCAGCACCATTTTGGTTACCCTTCTGGACTGCCCCAATGTGCTTAATTTCCTTGTGAAGGTGTGGCCTCAGTACTGCACATAGTACTCCAGATGGGGCTAACCAGTGTCTTGTAAAGAGGATTATTACCTCCTCTTATGACTTGTGATACCTCTACTAATACACCCCAACATCACCCTAGCCTTACTTACTGCTTTAGTGGTCTGCATGGATGATTTCAAGTCATCTGTGATGATAATGCCCAAGTCTCTTTCTTCCTTGTGACTGCCAGCAACTCCTCCCAGCCTATAAGTGGCTTCAGGGTTTCTCTTCCCTATGTGCATGATCTTGCACTTCTTTGTGTTAAACCCCAGTTGCCACTCTTCTAACCATTTTGCCAATTTATCCAGATCTCTTCTCATTCTGCCTACCCCATCTGGATCATCTACTCTGTTGCAGGTCTTGGTGTCATCTGCAAACAGACAAACCTTACCCACCAGTCTATCTGCAATGTCACTAATGAAGATATTGAAGAGGTCTAGCCCCAGGACTGATCCTTGAGGTACCCCACTTGTGACTTGCATGTCTTCTGACTGTATACCATTTACCACCTCTCTCTGACCCACCAGAGCCTTCCCAGCTTATTAATCAATCTTCTATGTGGAACAGTATCGAAAGCTTTGCTGAAGTCAACTGCTCCCCCTTGGTCCACCTCTGGTTACCCAGTCAAAGAAATCTATGAGATTAGTTTGACAGGACCTTCCTGTTGTAAACCCATGCTGCCTTGGATCCTGTGCTCCTATGGATTCCAGGTTTTGCACTATCCTTTCCTTAAGGAGTGCCTCCATAATCTTGCCCACTACTAAGGTAAGACTGACTGGTCTGTAATTCCCTGCCTCCTCCCTGCTACCACTCTCGAGCAGCGGGATCACATAAGCCCTTCTCCAGTCTTCTGGGACCTCTCCTGTGCTCAGAGACTCACTAAACAGTTCTGATAATGGCTCTGCTAGTTTCAATCTTAGCTCCTTTAGCACCCTGGGATGTATGACATCAAGTCCAATTGCCTTGTCCACCCTGAGCTTATCGAGCTCTTGTAGGACCCTTTTTTTTTGTGAAGGGACTAGTGCACACATCCCTCGCCCCGTGTCCATGGTGCTGAGCTGTGGGCCCTGGCCTGCCTTCCCTTCAGTAAATACTAAGCAGAAGTATCTGTTTAGGATAGATGCTTTTACATGGTCCTCCTCCTCACGCACCCCTTATCCCCTTTGATCTTAGCAATACCCCCTCTGGACTTTCTCCTTTCACTAATGTATCTCTAGAAAGTCTTGTCGCCTTCTTTTACTGTTTCTGCTAGTATTTCCTTGGTTTGGGCCTTTGCCTGCTTACTGCCTTCTCTGCTTCTTTTAGGGAAGTTGGTATGCCTCCCTCTCATCATCCCGCTGCATTCCTTATATTTCCTGAAGGCCAGCCTTTTGCTTTGACCTTTTCTGCATTGTTTTGAGAACCAAAGTGGTTTCCTTCTTCTTGCTTTATTTTTCTCTAACACAATGGGATGTTGCTTCTAGTATTGCATCCTTAATACTTGCCCACTTTGCCTGTACTCCCTCATCTTTATTTCTTTTTCCAGGACTAGCTTAACTCTGTTGGCCATCGTATCAATGTCAACTCCTCTGAAGTCCCATATTTTGCCTTGGAATGGGATGATTTAGTTCTAGTGGCTAAATTGAAACATACCATGTGATGGTCACTGGCCCCCAATTGACCTTCTACTTGGAGATCTGTGATCCTTTTCCTATTAGTCAGTACTAGATCTTGAATAGCCCTGTCTCTTGTGGGTCATTGTACCAGTTGTTTGAGGCCCTCCCCCTGCAGGGAATCCACTATGTGTCTAGTTCTGGCAGATGTTCCTGCTGGTATTGACCAATCTGTATCTGGCATGTTGAAGTCTCCCATTAACAGAATGTCCCTTTAGCTGTCATGTTTTGTATATCTTCTAACAGTAATGTGTCTGTGCCTCCCTAGTCTGGAGGCCTGTAGACAACCCTAGTTCATATGGCTGTCCCATTTCCTGATCCAGGGTGACCCAAAGTTCTTCTAGCTCCTTATGTGTATTCCGAATTTCTAGCTTTGATATTTTCATTGACATAAAAGGCCACTCCCCTTTTGCACCTTGGTCTCTTCTGAACAGTACATAGCCAGGTACTGAAGTCTCCCAAGTGTGGTTACTGGTAAACCATGTCTCGCTAATGGCTACTTTGTCCAGTTTAGTCTCTGTCATTATTGCCTGCAGGTCAGAGATCTTGTTTACCAGACTGTGAACAATTGTGTACATGATTTTCCATTGGCCAGATTTTGGTGTGTTAGTTGTTGGGCAAGGTCTGGCGTTTCTGTGCATTGTATGGGGAGCCAGACCTTTTTCCTTACCTGGTGATGCAAATGAACTACAAACATGCTGAACTCCTCTTTGACCACTAGCTGAGGGGGAAGGGTGTTCTTCCCATTCTACGTATCGGGTGTTGCATCCTTCTCCCCACTTGGTAGCTTAAATATTTTGCAAACATGTCAAACTTCTGCCCCAATGCACTGACTCCTTCCTTAGTCAGATGCAGTCCATCAAATTAAAAGAACTTTTGCTCCCAAAACTGTTGCCTGTTCCCTACAAATTTGTATCCCCTACATGTATATTGAAAACAATGACCATGATGTTACAGCCTCAGGAAAAGCATGACTTACCACTGCCTCTGATTTTGCTCATGTCATGTGCCTGATTGCAACATTGTATTTAAAGAGCTCCTTTCATGGTGTTCATGGCAAAAACTGCATATGTTCCTTTACCTGTTACTGGGATACAAAAAGAGCATTTTAAAATGGCCACATTTAATGATGTAAGGGATCGTTTTTGGAGTGGCAGTGCACAGATCCTTTCCTATTCCTTGTGTACATTGCTGCCCCACAATAGTACCTGTGACAATTTACATGGTCAGCATGGGGAAGACAGTGCTCCGTATATTACTATAATAGCTCATTTTTATGTCCGTTTTTTAAAACTTCAGGTTACTGATTTGGATAAAACAAGGCCACTTATGACTCTTATGACACCAGATCAGGTAAGAAATATAGTGTTTATGTAGTAAATTTCTGAAGTTATGAAATGTGTTCTGTAAACTTTACTGTAATTACTATCTGATTTTCACCATTGCATATATGTTTTACAGACTGTCGTGGAGGAGTTTCTTTCAAACACAGATGTGATGTGTTTGGTGCACAGTGTACAATGCCGGCAAGGCCAACTTTGTCCTGCTGTTTTTTTTTTTACTGTACATTTAATTAGGACTTTTACTGGACAGACTGGCACAACTTACAGCATTCAACTGATAACCATGCAAGTGAACAATGAAGCATAATTTCACTAACTTTAAAACTTGAGGGCACATGTCACCCCACTGACCACAGACACCTATTAGGAAGTTTAGAACTGTAAGTCACTGGTATCATGTGCCCTTGAGTTCCTTCCTAGTAAAAAGAGTGCTTTAGATTAGAAGAGGGATAGAGAACCACAAGAACTGATAGTTCCTGGTATTACTTCAAAAGTTTAAAAAACTAAAAGGCATAAACCAAAGAGTCCTGGTTTCCCAAACTTCAAACCCAAAGGGATAGTCATAAAGGCATAACTGGGACTGTCACCAGGACAATTGTTAATTGGAACATAATGTGTCACTTCTTAGCTACATGTTCCAAATGCTTACCAACACAAACAAAACTGGTATTTTGATTGGCATTTGAGGGCAGAATTCACTTTTTATGGTGTTTCCATGGTTGGAGGGCCTGTATAGAAATATATAGACCTTGTTCCATATCATCTGAAGCCATACCTTGCCTTCTAACCACCCTCTGCAATGTCACTAATAAACACATTTAAAGAGGACTGGTCATAGGACTGATCCCTGTGGCACACCCCTAGTCAATCTCCCTTCTCATAGTGAAATCCATGTACTACCATCCATCACCCTCTGTCAATATTGCCTATCCCTCAACCAATTTCCTACCCATTTTAAAACATTAGATCCCACTATCACAGACTTCCACTCCAACATGGCAGCCTAAAATATTTCCCTGGTCACCAAGTCAAACAAATCTGACAGATGTGTTTGATAGTACCTGATATCCACACCATGAATCCAGTTCATGCTGCCTTGAGTACTGTAAGCCAACAGACTTAAAATATTCTACAATCATTTCCTTCAGCAGAGATTCCATTAATGTTCCCAATAGGCCAGAACTAAAGACTGACCTGCTTACTGGCAAGTGACCAGTACGTGACTGCCACCCTCCTCCCTACTGCTCCCACTCTTGTGAAGTGGGACATAGTACTAGTATCTGCCTCTTCCAAGCCTATGGAAGTACCACTAATCATCTCTAGAGACTTAGATCTTTGTTGAATAACATAACAGGACTGTCATTGGGGTGCTGCCTACAACTCCTAAGCTCACTCAAAACACTTGGATGTTTCCCATCCAGCCCTATTGCCTTGTCCACTTTCAGTTTGCAGTAAGTTCCTTCATGACTCTCTTCCATAAATGGACTGTTGTCCACCTGTCTTCCATTGATGCACCCTTTCTTGGTGACACAAATTAA
The DNA here is from genome assembly GCA_016271365.2 of Neoceratodus forsteri. Taxonomy (NCBI): domain Eukaryota; kingdom Metazoa; phylum Chordata; order Ceratodontiformes; family Ceratodontidae; genus Neoceratodus; species Neoceratodus forsteri. The sequence goes on along the minus strand of CM057456.1, from coordinate 176,164,645 downwards.
AATGCTGAGTGACTGAGGCTGGGATTGCTAGTCATTTTACGGCATAACTTAAGTCTTCACCTCTGCTCATTCCAAAGCTTGCTATAGCCCTAAGCCTATGTTCTTATGCCTGCCCTGGTATTACTCTTGTGCATCTGTTTGTTGTCCTACCTGCTGGCAACTTCCTGTCATGTTGTATCTTGTCCCACTTGCTCTGCTATATACAGGAAGCTGTTCCCTATTGTGCTGTAGCTGTGCCTGTACCACCTTTTGAAGTGCCCATTCCTAGGTACATCTGTAACCATTGAATGCTTGCATTGTATTTAACTATGTAGGATATAGCCACCAGTGAGGTGGTAGAAGATGATGAAGAGGCTAGATACATCAACATGATGGGACCCAGTCTGCCCCTATTGCAACTTGGGAGGTGGCATAACTAAGCCAGTGGTTCTGTTTGGTCTGTGGCATGGCTTGACTAACTTGGGAGCCATGACTGGATCCTCTTCTGTTCCTAATCCTGTAGTACCCTGTCTGCTGATGGTACTGCTGGTACTGGGGACCAGCCTGAGCCTGATAGAAAAGCCCACTGTAACTAGATCTATCTCTGCCTCTCCTTCCACAGGGTCTGGTGGAAGGTGAGGGTTTTTCCTTGTCTGAGTTGTTTCTATAGGTGGGCTTATACTCATCCACCTTTATCATGTAGGCCTCTGTTTGTTCCACAAAGAGGAATTGTTTTCAACAGGGAATCCCATGGCCTTTGCTTGGGTATCCTGAATAAGATTAGTGAGCCTGAGCCAGGCAAATCTCCTGAGGGCCACTGTGTTGGCCATCCATCTTGAGCTGTATCATTGATATCTGCTACCATCTGGAATTTATATTTTGCAGCCTTTATTCCAAACCTGGCAGTCTCAGATAACTGCGATGTGAGTCCAGATTGTGATTTTTCAGCCATAGCCAAAACTGACTGACACAGTGACTTCTGTTACTGGCCAGCATCAGCCTAGTAATTGGCCTGTCTGATGGAAAGTAAGGCAGATAGCCCTTTTAGGCATGCTATCTCTTTTTCTGGAATATTTTTCTGGGAGGTGTGAGGCCAGAAGCACCCTAGCCCAGTCACAGGCCATTATCTGGACAACCCCGTAGTAGTCAGGGTGAGTAAAAAGGAACTCCGCTCCTGTCCTGTCCAGCTGGTATTTCTTGACCGACTTCTTATCCAGAGGTGGGACAGAGTATGGTGTTTGCAGGATAGTTAGGATATCCTTTTTAAAATGTGTTGATAGAAAGTTTTCAATGTGGTCATTAACCAAAGACCATACATTTTATTTTATAGTGTATGGGCTACCAACATTGTGTGGTCACCACTGATCACATTCTGTGAAGAATACTGTCTAGTGGGGACATTCTTTTTTGTGAACACACTGATGTGACATACTGTACCTTAAATGGGTTTATTAGGTGTTGATGTCATGCCAGTGGGTTTACAGAGTTGTAATCTGCTTGATTTTAGGTGTTAAGAGGCGCTACAAATACATTAAATATACATAGATAAATAACTATTTATGTTGATAAGCATGGTATAAGCTTTATGGTACACCCCAGTGTTTTCTTTTTCCTTGTTGCAGTTTACTGTGAGGCTATTATATTAATTTTTCCTTACAGTTCTGACAGCTTGTTTAACCAGCTTGGAGCTTTTTGAGAAGCTCAAATACTGAGCTATAATTATACTTGAATGTTAACAATTGTTGCCAATAAAGCGTGGTATGCATAGTTTGGTTTGACTGCATAATGTGGCTTTTATTTGAGTTTACTGTGATAAAAATAAAAGTGACACAAACACCCTGGATTATTGTCTTGTGGTATCAGTTTTATTGTACTGCCATTTCCTTGTCAACTGTGTAGTTCTTGTTTGTTCTGCATTTACTTGCAAAATGATAACAGTGCTAACAAAACAGCAACATACATCATGACTGGGAACCAATGCAACTTGTGCATGTAACTGCTGGATCTCAGGTATTCACAGAGCGGAGGCTGAATTTGGTGTCATTTTATTTTGAGCAAATTTCACTCATTCTGCCTAAATTAAAAGCTACCCAGATTCTGCTCTCAATGCCCATAAGAATAATGCTGCATAAACTGAGGAGTACTAATGTACAGTTCAAAAAATCCCCAACACACCACAGAGCATCTAAATCCCTACAGTCTGCTGTCTATTAGCTTTCCAGCACCTCAACAGTCTGAGGGAACAGCTGATGGATATATAATCAAGAGTAGCTGTATCTTTATATGAGACAGGCAGTCCTTAAAAGAGACAACAAATATAAAACCACCCTCATGACATGTGCCAGCAGTCAGCCAATTGTCTTTGGCCCCCATGCCCTAACCCACCATTGGGCCATTGTCCAGTCACATTCCCCAACATCCATGACTTCAGGGGAAAAAACATTTCCCACTGGAGAAGGGGGTAAGTGGGAGAGACATAAAAAAGTTTGTCTTCTGTAATAAGGCCCTAAATCTCACCCCAGAACATCTACAACCTGATAAATTCTGGGGCCTTGCAGCCCCAGCACAGAAACATGGTCCTTACCTGACAATGGAGGGATTGGTTTGTCACAACATTTTTGTTCATCACAGGCACTTGACCTTGTCCCCAACCCCCCATTTGGACAGTCATATTCTCCAACAATCATGATGTAAGGGCAAACTCCCCACCCCACCCGGAATCAGGGAAAGGAAAGATAGACCAAAAGTATGTTTTTTCTTCAAGAAAAGCCCTAAAATGCATCACTGAGCATCTAAAACCCTCTGAGCTTATGCAGGCCTTCCAGCCCCCCAGCTTGTATTGGTTTGGTATCCAGGTTCTTTGTTCTTGGGAGGTGGCAACCCTAGAGACAATGTGAGACCAACTAGTAGATCTTAAGGTGAATTATGGAATAATAAAACATCCTGGAAATATTTTTTCTAGTCTATTATGTTGCCTTTTCCTCATAAATACTTATAAGCTGCTTGCTTGTTTTTTAACAGTGTTTTATTTTAATTTTGTCATCAAACAATATTCTTATTAATTTTTCTTAAAGGTACATTGTTGTTAGTAGAAATGTTGTGAAGTTTTAATTCACTAGTACCCATCCCCCGCCAGTAATGTTGGTGTGAATTTTGGAAATTCACAAATCATGAATCTTTGCAAATTTCTCAGTGGCCTCACAGACTTTGCTGGTGATTTTAATTATTTTAAAAACTCTGCAATTGAACAAATCCTTTCTCCCCCCACCAACTGTGGTATAATTCCACCCACTCCCATCTGTCAAACACTTTTAAATCTCATAATACCTCTGCTTCCTCCCTGCTAGTACCCTCTACTCCCTGCCCTGGCGAATTTATGTAATGGTCACATCTGAGATCAGGTGAAGTTATATACATTTAGATACTCTTCCCCACACCTATATGCCAAACACACTCCCTTCACCTGACCAGACTATATTTTACAAGAAGACACCCTCATCCAACACCCTGATGACACCCACCACCATCATCTATCACTAGCATCCAGAAAAATCATTACTGTGACCTGTATAAGAATATTTATATATATATATATATATATATATATAGTAGTCACCCAGTGCAGAGCATTTACACTGTTATTGTCTATCTCACTAATTGCAGTGATGCATAAATGAATGGTGATGTCCTTGCTCTTAGTGAAACCTGATTGTCTGAATTTTCAGCCAATTGTGTTTTACTAGGAGCAAAGTCATCACCATTCACCATTCATTCATGCACCAGTGTCATCAATTACCAAGGGAGACTCAAACGAGAAGATGCTCTGCACCAGGGAAATATTTACTACCAAGCTCTAAATCTTCAAATCATGGAAAAAAATTCCCAACTCAAGGGAAAAAAAGACTTTTGCTACTTGTAAACTTCTTGATATGAGTTTTTTTCCATAAACTTTTCCACATTTTGCAAAATTTGGTGGAAGTGAAATTTTGGAAATTTCAAGCAACTGTAGTTTACACAAGCTTATTACGTATGCCAAGGCTTCAAGTGAAAATTTTCAAAACAGAATACAGAATATAGTAACAGGTATTTAAAGCCTTAAGCCAGAATTTTCAAAAGGTTTGCATGGCACAAACTGGGCTTCTGCAATGCAAACTGGGAATAGCACTGGCCGTCGGTGGTGTGGCCCTCTTCAAAGGACACCTACATGCAGCGCACCCCTAACAGTGTCATGGCACACAATATCTCAATGAACTATCTCACCGTGTGTATACAAATGACGTAGCCCCTATGCATACGCAGCACAGCAAGATATTAAACAGTTTTCAGAGGTGCTAAATGGCAGGAAGTGCAGTGCAGTTTAAAGTTTCTGAAACCCAGCCCTTAACAGTCCACAGAGGGGGTGGGTGCCCCACTCTCCCTCCACGCACTACAAAGGGCTGGGTACCCTGGTGGTTCAATGGCCCCTCCCTAGCCCCAGTCCCTGTCCCTGTTTTAGAAAAATTATACCTGGTGGTCCAGCAGTCCCACTCCAGCCCCAATCACTGTCCCTGTAGGAGAAATATATAGCAGTGGTGGTCCAGTGGTCTCTTCCCTGCCCCAATCCAACTCCATATAATGTGAAAATTGTTGGTGGTCCGGTGTCCCCCCCCCCAGTCCTGAGTCCCCATCCATGTGATATAACAAAATCATTGGTGGTCCACAAGTTCCTTCCCTAGTCTTAATCCTTTTCTAGGTAATAAAATATTCATTGGTGGTCCAATGGTTCCCCTGTGACCCTGATCCTCTCTGTTACAAAAAAATCAGCCCTGGTAGTCTAGTGTTCCCCCCCTCCCCAAGCCCTGATTCTAGCCTGTAGTAAAAATATCAGCATCCCTGGCAGTCTAGCGGTCCCCCGATCACAGATCCCCACATAGGTGTACCAAAACATCCCTGGTGTTCTAGTGGACCCCACCCCAAAGCAGTATCCCACAGCCAAGCTCCATCTGTCCCAACCCCGAGGGCTGGTGACTGGCACAGCCCTCAATCACCACCATGGCTGGCTGCCAATTGAGCTCACTTAGAGCACATACTGTACAATCAGCTTCTACAGTATGCGCTCCAGATTAGCTCAGTGAATGGCTGGACATGGTGGAGAATGGAGGCTATGCAGTCACGACATGAGTGAGATGGAAACTGTTGATGGTTCTGCGGAGTGGAGGGGTGAGGGTCCACAACACTCAACAGGGATGTTTTGATATACTTAAGTGGGAATCAGGAATTGAGGGGGGGACTGCTAGACTGCCAGAGATGATGATATTTTTACTACAGGCAGGATCAGGGCTCAGGGAGGAGGGGACACTATACTACCAGGGCTGCTTTTGTCATAACAGAGGGGATCAAGGCTGGGGGGAATCAGTGGGCCACTGATGAATATTTTATTATCTAGAAAGGGATTGGAGCTATGAAGGGAACTACTGGATCACCAATGATTTTGTTATATCACATGTATGGGGATTGTTGTTGGAGGCGGATCACTGGACCACTAACAATTTTCACTGTATATGGAGGGGATCACGGTATGAGGCCATCACTACTATATATTTTTTTAGGGACAGGGATCAGGGCTGGGAAGGACCACTGGACATGAAAGTTTTTTTTTATTTAGCTGTTTGGTCCCTGTCGCCTCCTCCCACCAGCTGGTGATGGGGACACATAGCATTTTTTACAGATTTTCTCCCCTGCCCCCGCCCGAGGCCCCGGCAAATGGCCGTGTGAGCATGTGGCACAGATCAGCCCCTTCCACCTCTGATTTTTTGCTGCTTTCTCTCCACCTACGCTACCCACTGGACCTCCACTCAGTGAGAGCAGAACTATGGGGGGGCGCCAAGACACCCTCGCCACCCTCAGGAGAGGAGAGCTGCCCACTGGCATGCTCAATCCTGCTCTGCCCTCCCCCAAATGCTGGCACCACAATGACCCATGGTCATTCCCAAACCCAGGTTGCTGGCATCCAGGTAAGGCACCCAGCACCTCATCCCACTGCACCACCAGGCAGGCTGGCACCAAAGGGTTTTGTATTAAAAACAAAGGGATCAGGGCTGGGGAGGGGGACCTGGCCAGGCACACATCACCACTGCACTATCATGCAGATGAGCCCATAATGAGCATGCAAATGGCCTGCTAGCACTATACATGCCCAATGAACTCATCTGCATATTTGTACTGAATATCACCCATGGGGTCATGGCACTAGACAGAGCATGCTGTGCTTTACTTCTATGAGTGGTCTTTGTCAATGCATCCTGGTATCATGGCAAAAGCATGGGGACTGTCAGAAGTGTGCCATGCTATCATGACTTGATGTTGAAACAGATAGATTAGGTCAGTTCAGATCACTATTTCATGAAATTCTGAAAAACTGTGTTTCAGTTATTTCCATCTAATGTTAAAGTTTCTGTCCACCTTGCACCAAATATGGCATATTGACTGCACAGTGCCCATACAGAAGTGTACCAAGATTCAGATCTCTATCTTTAAAAATGACTGAGTTATAAGCCTCCAAACATTTGGCAATTTTAAAATTACAGTTAACTATGTAAACTAAAAGCATCTGTGAAAATGTGGTATGGTTATATTACCCATGCCCATACATATGAGTGGCAAGTTTCAGGTCTCTAGCTTTAATTGTAACTGAGTTATAAGCCTCTGAACTTTCAGAAATGTTAAAATTAAATTTGGTCATTATGTAAACTGCTGAATTTTAGGCCCTCATCAGTTTAAAGCTAGGGAACAGAATATCACCAATGTTGTTAGGTTCACTGGCCCCAAGTATTAGGCTTTAAGGCAACCATCATGGTCCAGCATCAGGACATCATGCTGCTATGCTGATGACCCAGGTTCAGAAGTAAGCCCCTGGATGTCATGCTAGGAAGCAGGTCATAGCTAAACCTCAAAATCTCTATTTAACAGTTTTTTATGAATCTTCCAAGAAAGTATGCATCTAATTTTTCAATTATGTAGCTCCAGAGGTGGCTAGGTTGTAAGTATAGAAATATTTTCAGAAATTTTCACATGAATATTACGTTGCTAGACTTTGAGTCCCAAAAAACTTCCCCACCCTTCTTCCAAAATCATGCAACTTGGCAAACTCTTGAAGACTGTACCAGACAATAAGCATGCCCAATTTTAGACCCCTAACATGAACTGAGTTATGCCCAATTAAAACATTTTTGAAATTTCATGAAAACTCAACAGACTTTCTCAAAAATTCTGCAAATTCAGAATTTGCTAGTTTTGCCCACTTCTAGTTGTGTCTGAATCATGTGCCATCACCGCCATGCCAGTCACACTGCTGCCATCCCTTCAATCATCTGCAGCAGTATTAAAGCAAGCAGCTGTACAGAGTCACATCAATAGAGGAATTTCCTTACTTAATGTAGCAGTAGTGGATGAACCATGGGACAAGAAAAGATTCTGTTCTTCTTCCAATAACTGTTACACAAATGTATTTTTTTTTCATTTCTTTATTCATTACTTATCTTTCACTAGGAAACTAAAAATGAAGATTATGTCCCTGTGTAAGGAGAGGGGATGTGTGTGGCAATCCCATTCATCAGTACTAAGGGCTCTCTTTCTAAATCTCTGTTTCTCTGGCAAAACAAAACAAAACCTTGAGAAAAGGTAACAGGTCTCTCTCCTGGACTGCTCTGTCTGTGTGTGTGTGGTGCAGTCTGGGATTGTGGAAGTACCACACCAGTCAGACAGCGTTAGGAACTAATTGTGCCCTCTTTTAAAAGCATAAACTTCTAAAACTAAAACTGCATGTTTTAAGGGTTATATAGCTAAACACTGTTGTACAGTGCCAGGTTTGTAATATTTTAATTCATGCTGTAGTGACTCACCAAAGCCAAAAATGCTCTGATCTGCACTTCCAGTTTTCCAAGATTTAACTCAGCACCTGTGTGGACATCATTTGTGTAAGGATAGGGATTATGTGTGCAAACTCATTTATAAGTACTAAGGGCTTTCTCTAAATCTGCATTGACAAAACAACAACAACAACCCAAAAAACCTCCAAAAAAGATCCAGGTATCTTTCTTTCACCTGGACTGTTTTGTTTGTGTATGGTGCAGTCTGTGATTGTGGAAGTACTGCACTCTAGTCAAGCACTAGGATCTACTTGCTTACCTCTTTTAAAAGCAGATGCTTTTACAACTCAGTCTGCAGGTTTTAAGGGGGTAATATAACTAAGCAATGTTTAATAGTGCCAGTTATGCTATTTTAATGTGTGCTATAGTAAGTCACCAAAACTGGAAGTGCTCCTGACCACACTTCCAGCTTTCTGTGAATTATCTTGATGCCTGTGCGAGCATCAATTAGCACAGAGAAGAAGCAACAGTTGCAGGGGTGAGAGTCTGCCAGTGGGAAACTATCATCAGATAACATTAGATATTGGCTTGGCATTTTCAAATGGAGTCAAATATAATATCATCACAACTGGTCACACTGATAGATGGGAAGGGTGGCTCAAAATGTTTTAAATGCAGAACCATTGCAATAATAAATTCACAGGTAAATGGTACAACTGCAAATGCTTGTCAGCTTTATCTGAATATCACCAATTTGGATGGTGATTTTTTTTAGATAAAGTACAAAACAAAAAATGTTGCTGAATTAAGAAACTTAGAAACTTCTGTGGTTAACATGAACAAGTAAATGGAAACTGGATCAGGTGATCAATTAGTGACTGATACAAGTCTTCAGCCTAGTAATGGGGGTGAACTAGAAAGAAGAAAAGAGGCAAGGAAGAAGGAGAGGATGAGGATGAGGGGAGATAATGAGTGGGCAACTATCCAACTGAGAGAAAGTAATAAAAGGGATAGAAGGGGAACTGTATATTGACCAGACTGAGCCATTACCAAATCACTTTATCAAACAGCTATACCCCATTAGCTTAAGAACTCCCTTAACACCACCATCACCTGCCAGAAATCTTCCCAAGCACTATCATGTTACAAAAACTAGTGATGCAGAAAATAAACAAAATGAATATAAAGTTGTCATGGAAGACTCAGTAATCAAATAGACAGACTGAGTGATTGCAGTAATAACAAGGAATCGAATAGTGGTCTCAAGTTTTCCAGGTGCAAGGATTATGGTCATAAACAATAACTTGGAAGGAGTACTAAAAATTGTGCAAGAGGGCACAATAATGTTTTTTTCAAGTTGATACTACTGAAATTGGTAAACAAACCACAGCAGACATTAAAAATGATTTTCTAGAACATGGGTAAAAAAATAAAAGTAACTGGTTGCAAAATAATCAAATCTGAAATATTACCAGTCCCTAGGGGTTCAAAATAAAAGGGAATATGAAACTATTGAAATTAAACAGCGGTTAGATAAGTTGATGGCAAAGGAAGATTTTTATTGTCTTAAAAATTGGGATATCTTTTGGGAAAATAAAATTCTGTAGTCTAGAGATGGTTTATATCTGACTAAACAGGTATCTAGCCTTCTCTTGAGAAGAATCAAAAACATTCTGAAGAGGAATTTAAACTAACTAAGTGGGTCATTGGGTTAGATACACAGTCAACATAAATACTGAAAAGGAATACCAGTAAAGAAAAAGATGGAATTAAAGTCCTTGCCTTCAGAGCTAGAAGCCTGGTAAATAAATTTGATGAATTTAAAATATTGATTTCCAATTTATTTATTGATGTTATAGCCATCACAGAAATCTGGTGGAATCTGAGTGACTCTTGGTATAAGAACCTGGAGGGTTACCAATTAATTAGAAAGGATAGGTTAAATAGAACAGAAGGAGGGATAGCACTCATTTCAAGAACAATCACAATATTATGGAATTATCACACAGTGATAAATCCATTCAGTCATTATGGGTAAAAATAAACAATATTAAAGCTGGATCTTTGTTGTGAACTGTTGCCTACCACCAAGCAATAAAGATGCAGTTTCATGACAAATGTTTTTCACAGGAGTTCCAGTATTGTAGCAGTAATAACTACATACTCATTACAGAAGACTTTCACATGTTTGAGATGGACTGGTTAAGGAATGAACCAAACAGCAGAGTGGGGAAACATTTCTGGCCCTATTAAAAGAACATAGCCTGGATATTTATTTTGTTTATTTTCTGTATCATTAGTTTTTGTAACATGATAGTGCTTGGGAAGATTTCTGGCAGGGGATGGGGGTGTTAAGGGAGTTCTTAAGCTAATATGGTATAGCTGTTTGATAAAGTGATTTGGTAATGGCTCAATCTGGTCAATATACAGTTCCCCTTCTATCCCTTTCATTCATTTCTCTCGGTTGAATAATTGCCCAGTCATTATCTCCCCTCATTCTCATCCTCTCCTTCTTACTTGCCTCTTTCTTCTTTCTAGTTCACCCCCATTACTAGGCTGAAGACTTGTATCAGTCACTAATTGATCACCTGATCCAGTTTCCATTTACTTGTTCATGTTAATATGCATGTTCCATTGCTTTAGTTTCCTAAGTGCAGGTCTAAAGAAACAACATGCCATTTTAACTTGTGCTTTCAAAACCCCCTGTACCTCCCATAATCTATAAAGTGGCTGTATCCAAGAGCTAGCAAAAATAGACCATATAGCTAGAGTCAGTTTTGATAAGTCTATCAGGTTAGTATGAAAAAAATACTATAAAAAATACTACAGGGTTAAGAGGATTTAATCCTCCATTTTCTACTGATAAATAAATAATCTCTCTTAATAGGATGTAATTGACTACCCCACAGCATTTGAAAAACTAAACTTAAAAGGGAAGCTTCCAATGTCCACGGTAAGGGATACACTACACTAAGAAATACAAATATTGGACATAAAAAAGTTTTGATTGTTGTAACTTTTTTCTTTTTTGTCTGATTCCATGTTTTCCACACCTCTACTTTAGTTGCCGTCAAATCTAGTTTTTTTTTCCCAATTAAAAATACAGTTATCTCCTCTCCCAAACCAAATACCCAGATATTGAAATGGTTCAGTAGACACATTAATCCCATTCCAAGATGCATTCAAAATATTAGAATCATGCAAAGGATAAACAATACTCTTCATTTTGTTAAGGTGAGCTCCTGTTATTTTAGAGTATTCAGTGATAAGGTCTGGAACTCATATACCTGAGTTACAATCTGCAACCATAATACATATATCATCATCATATGCTGTCACCCTAGCTTCTACACCTCCTTCTTTTGGTTTAATACCTGTAATACTGGGGTCTTGCTGCAGAGATCTTAATAAAGGGTCTAAACACAGTACATAAAGTAATGGACTGAGTGGATAGCCTTGCCTAACTCCCCGAGAAAATTCTATATAAGTTCCCAAATGACCATTTACTAAAGGAATAGCTTTAGCATTGCTATATAATAAGGAAATCCATTGTACAAAAAGGGATGGAATACCATAATGAACTAATATAAGAAAGATAAACCGATGAGCTACTTGATCAAAAGCTTTTTCCTGATCTAATGACATAAAATAACCATTTAATTTACCGGCCTTACCCTGTTCTATAATTTCTTGAAGTAATAACAAATTGTGTTTTATAGAACGCTCAGGAACTGTACAGGTTTTGTTGCTGAAAAGTACTGAAGTACTGAAGCTATATTCAGCAAATGATTATGCAAGATTTTCATTAGTATTTTATAATCTGTATTTAATAAACTCAAAGCTCTCCAGTTGTCAAGAATAGTCCTGTCTCCTTTTTTAAATATTAAAATCTAGATAGCTACGCAGAAATGCATGTCCATCTGTAAACCATCCAAAACCCTATTAAACACGTTCATTAATATTTTTCTTAATATATCTCTAAAAGTGACATAAAATTCTGGTGAAAGACCATCAATACCCAGAGCTGTAGATTTTTTAAGATGTTCAATAACCATCCCTATTTCTGCCTCAGTGATAGGCTTAGTAAGATCTTGCAAAAGTGTTTAAGGTATACCAGGGACTTCTATTTTTCTCAGATATTCAGTCACAACCTTTTCATCAATAGGAAATGAGACATACATGGTGGATAAATATTGTGATACAATCTGCAAAATTGTCAGCCCGTCTGATGCCATAAGACCATTAGTGCCCAGAATAGATCCCATGAACCTGTCTGATGCTGTCTGTGAGCAGCCTTTAAAGGCATCACCAAATCCAGTTTTCCCTGGAGAACAGATTATATGTTCATTTAACTTTGCAGTAGCTCTAGAACATTGTAAACTCATCATTGCAGTTTTAAGGTTAAGTATTTGTGAAGTTAAACTAATATTCTGAGTTTTAATCATAGAGTATAACTTGCATAGTTGCATTCGAAGTTTAAGGTATTCCTTAAACTGGCACTGGCTAGCTTTTGTAGAATATAATTGGAACAGAGATTTTAAACCTATCTTTGTCACTTCCCACCAAGTACTAATATTCCCAGTCATACATGCCACTGTCATCCTTGCCTTGAGGAACTCAAGAACCTGCACCCTAATTTGATTCTCCTGCAAAACTGCTGTATTTAATTTCCAATATCCTCAGCCATATTGCGGCCCACTTTGACCCCCTATGCTAACAAGTAAAATTGCATGGTCAGAACTTTCTAAAGGAATGGTTACAGCTGTCAATATACTAGCAGGTTTTTTTTGTAAATAAAAAAATCAATTCTCGTGGATAATGCTCCCCTATAGTAAGTATGACCACCCTCCTTGTGTAAAGTTCTAAAAGAATCTTGTAAATTACCCTGTTCAATAATCCCCTTAAGACAGTTGGAATCACAATACAATTTCCTAGTTACTGCCCTCTATCCCTTCTATCTATCACACAATTAAAGTCCCCACCCCTTAACATTTGTTTAGTTGTGATTAAATAAGCTTTAATGTCTTGGTATAAGCTAATCCTTTCTTTCTTCGTAAGGGGGGCATAAATATTTATTAATCTCCGCCCTATCCCTTTAAATATAAAATCTAATAGTAATGCACTACCCAGGCATACAGTATCTCCACCAAGCGAGAAACCCTAAATCCATCCCCTTTAAACAGTATACCGACTCCTTCACAAACCCCAGTGCCAAAAGGAAAAAAAAAGAAGGGCCCCAACACCACAATTGTTGTGCAGACCTAACCAAGGAGGTAGTATTCAACCTTGTATCATGCAATAAACACATATCACAATTTAAGTGTTTTAATGCTGTTAATGTAATCAATCTTCTTTTAGCATTCTTAATGCTATTAACATTGATGGTTGCAATACACAACCGAGATGAGAACTGTGAGAAAGACAGGAGAAAAAATTAAATCAAGGTGGTTTCAGCCTAGAACTTCTTCTTACTACAGCGTTCATTCTTTTTCTCTTTCCTCCCAGGTACTGCTTCTATTAGATCACCCTCAGATTCAGAGGAGTGAGGGGCAAATTAAGATGCCTCTGAATCCCTTCTTGTTCTGAGTCCACCATGGCAGTAGTCAGAATGTTAATTTATCAGTTAACACAATTTCCTCATCTCCTGGAGCACATGCCATGGCAACTTTTGACTTTGGCTTTGTCTGTTTATACTCCTTTTGGCTACACTTTTAACCACTCAGGAGGTGGGATGTCAGCTACTAAAACCTCTATCTTTGAGGTTTGTAGTATGTTTAATAAAGAGACATCTGGAACGAACTACAGGATGAGGGGAATCAGTGGAAGGCACAGGAGCTGCATCAATTCGAACCCCCGGCTCTTCTGAAGGAGGTGAGGAAGGCGGGGGAAGGGTAGATGGGTGGTCTGGGGGTGGTCTGGAAGCAAAATGTTTTCTTTTAATCATTTCTTTTTTTTGTGCTTCCGGAAGTATGAGGTCTTGGTTTACACAATCACTATGATTATGTGTAGCCCAAGGACATGACCTGTAAGCATGCCCAGTGTCCTCACATAGGTTGCACCACAGTTCTTCTGTACAATCAGAACTGTGGTGCCCAAAAGGCAAACAGAGATTGCACTTTATCCTATCACAGGCAGAGCCCAAATGAGTGAAGGCCCCACATTTAAAGCAGGCCTAGGGCTGTCCTGGATAGAAGCAATGTCCCCTTTCATTACCAAAAAATGAGCTGTTAGGGAGATGTACTGGTCCCAGACTATTATTTCTTAAATGAAACCATAAGTTCCAACCCCCATTCCAAATGCATTCATCATCAAATATTGGCTTTGGGCTATCCAGTACACTTTTTTCCAAACAATAAACAACATCAAGTATAGACGTAGATTCATTGCGAAATAAAATAGTCACCTGCCTAATAGATGGCATTGTTAAAGGAATAACCTTAAAAGGCAGCCATAATTCTGTATATTTCAATGTATCATATTTAGACCAGAAACGGTCTAGACCCTGTGGGGAAGTAAAGCTCACATCATAGATCACTGACCCTGACACATGAATCAGAGCATAAATTTTAGTTGAAAATAAACCCTAAAGACCCCTTCAAAAGATTATGCCCCACATAAAGTCAATCAGAAGCTATCTCCAATCCTCCCAAATATTCTAAACGGACAGCAATGCATGTTTGCGGGGTTGGGGAGCCTGAGAAAGGATCCTTTTTTTCCTAAAGGACTCCCAAGCCATTTTTGAGCATTCCTGAAAAGTAGCTGTTGTACCAGGTCGCTCAGCTTCATCTTTCTCTGAATCTCCCCAATTAGCCAAATGTCTTGTTTCAACTTCAGACTTTGAGGCAGATGAATCCATACACCATGGTGAACTTTCAAGAGACTTAGCCACAATCCCATGATTAGTAGAACATTCTTTTGGCTCATTTTCTTTATTTAAAACCAATCCATCAGGATTATTGACTTCAGAAGGGGGAGGCGATCCTGGAATCGGACTGTGGCTGGGGTCAGGAACCCAGATACCGGCCTCTCCCCTCTTCCACCCCACTGCTATCAGAGAACACTCTAACGATGTAGTGGATTTCCCGCAGTGACAAACAGCTGTAAAGTCAATGTCTCTTCCCTTTCTTAAACTGGGGGGATTAGTTGATGTACGAGGAGATTTACATATGGTATTTGGCTTTGTACTCACAGTTTTACAGAATCCGAGTTTTGGGCTGTAGCTAGATTCGCTGTCACAGGCCTCAGATCTTCTGCCAGTCTCTCTTTCCTGGTTGCTGATTCAGACTGTAGGAATGCAGTTGAAGCTCCCATGTCACTGGGCATAGTTAGCTGACTCTGCACTTCAGCTGTTGCTGCAGAATCTTGCTCCAAGACGTCTCACAAAACTGTAGCTGCTGCTTGCAAATTACTAGGATTTAATATCTCTTCCTGAGGTATAGGAGATACAATGGTGATATTATCAAAATGTTCCATAGTGTTACTCACATTTATACCATATCATAATGATTTATTTTGTTGTAATAAATTATCCAGCCAGACTTCATTTGATGAAAAAAGGCAATGTGTAACTTCCACCATTTCCTTATGCTCAGTCCTCTTCATTTGCAAAGCAGATTCAATCTCCATGATTACAGCTTCCACAGACTTGGTCTCCTGAGCTGGACCTGTGGGCTGGGAGACCTGCTCACCTACAGGTACACCAGCAGAAGGAATCTCTGACACACCTTCCTCCATTACAGCAGCACCCCTACTGACAGAGTAGGGGAATTTCCCCTGTGTCCTGGCCAAATTTCCCTCATTCACTAAAAATACCACCAACAGCTTAATCTGGTTCAAGGTCAGTTGGCATTTATCTGTATCCCCCTCCCCCGGGTCATGCCTGAAAATAGGCAGGATTTGTCTAGTGCACTTACCCGGTCAACAAAAACTAAACAAATAAATAAATATTTAAGAGAGGTGACGGTTGTACTATATACATAAAGGACACCTTGCAGGGTCTTGTCATCCCCAAACCTAACAGTGATGACCTTATACAAATGCTTGCTATCAAAATGCTTCTTGGAGCTCATAATAAAGCACTTACTGTGCTCTCAATTTATATCCCCCCAAAGCATACTGCATCTGGCTTTGAATCACTATTGCACGGCATAAGCCGTATGAGCCTGCAGTCTGAAATAATGCTAGGTGACTTTAATGTCAACTGGTTCTCACTGGACGCATCTTCCCTAAAAGATGCACTATCAGCTGTTCACTTCTCATAGCTTGTTGAGGCCTCTACAAGGGTGAATTATCGAACTGGGTCATGCACATTGCTGGACTGGGTGCTATCTAACTGTTCTGGGCATATCACAGATACCTCAATTCTCCCTGACAGTATAAGTGACCACTCCCCCATCAAGTGCTGCTGGTCCAAAAATTCTGCAAACCCCCCACCAGAACTATTACAAATCAAGTCCTTATCCATGGACACCCTGAACAACTGAAATCTTACCTTCGACACCAAGACTGGTCAAAACTATAAGCTGCGAGTGACATTGACACAGCACTTGATTACTTCATTAGCCAATTCAGTGCAGTCTGTGACAAGCACACCTCCTTAAAAAATGAAAAATCAAAGGAAATTGCAATCCTTGGATTACATCTGACTTTATTGAACTCTTGAAATTAAGGGACCACCTCTGGCATAAGGCATGGGCCTCGAGTACACAATCTAACATTCAATGCTACAGAAAAACAAGAAATTAATGCACTACAGCAATTCATTCTGCTAAAAGTCAGTGTTACAAAGATGCCCTTTCTAGTCCTTCTGGAAAAATATTAAGGATATCACTGGAAAAGACCCCAAATCTGCTCCCAACATGCTTAATATAGATGGTGCCCCTTCTGTGGACCCCAAAATCATCACCAACACTTTCAATAAAACATCCTTTGACCTGAGCAATGTTACCCCCCCCCCACCAACTACTTCAATAATACCTCTGCATGTGATATCCCTGGGAATCCAGATCTACCCCTTGGCCACCCACCTTTTACTTCAAGACAGTCTCAGAAGGTAAAGTAAGACATTATTTTAAGAAGGTACTTGGGAAATCAAGATACAGTGGGGGATACACTTGATCTCAAATTTATCAGCCTTACATTGGAGGAAATCCTTTCACCCATTACCAAGACATTCAACCTTTGACTTAGACTCACAGTTCCTGCAAAGATGGAAATCTGCGATGGTGACTTCTGTGCATAAGAGTAGGGAATGGGTACTGCATGGGAACTATCCCCCCCATTTCCATTCTCCCTCCACTTTCAAAAGCCCTTGAGCACATCATGGCAGATCAGCTTGACGAGTATTTGGAAAAGTATCCGTTGCGATGTCCCCAACAGCATGGTTTCAGGTATGTGCACATTACCCTCACAGCATTACTGGAATTTACTGGATATATTCATAACTCCCTGGATCAAGGTCTTTTGGTTAGTGTGACATTCATTGACTTAACCAAAACCTTTGATACTGTAAATCATGCCCTCCTTATTGACCAACTAGCTGACATTTGAACTCTCAATTGACACTTCTAAATGTTTTTCTAGCTACCTCAGCAACCATTCTCAACAGGTAAAAATTGGAGATGTCCTCTCAGATTGGAGACCAGTTCATTTGGGAGTCCCACAAGGCTCCATTCTGGGACCATTCCTCTTTAGTATTTTCCTTACTTAGCTCCCAGATTCCTGTCATGGCCATATCCTCCTATATGCCGATGATGCCATGATCTTTACTAGTAACTATCATCCCAAGCTTCTAGAGGACCAGCTACAAATAGGCTTTGCAACCACTGAGAAATAGTTCAGTGACCAAAACCTCATAATGATCTTCAAAAAAGATGAAGACCATGTTATTTTCCAGCCCCCAATGCAAACATAGGGCCTTTCCCCTCACCGTCACTAATGATGTGGGCTCCCCCCTTGGAACTAGTACAGCATTTTAAATACTTGGGCATAACTATCAACTCCACACTGTCCTACTCCCAGCATATAGACAACATTGCTAAAGCAATTAATATGCATATTGGGATGCTATACAGGCATTAATACAATCTGACCTCAGAAGGACTGAACCTGGCTATGCGTAGATCTGTTGTCTCACTTGCTAACTATGGTCTTGTTATCTATGGATCAGACACAGACACGGCCCTCGCCACATCAAACGGCCTTAAACAAAGCATGACCCCTTCTCACTGGTGCTTGGTGTCTGACTCACACATGCGATCTGCACGCCTAAGCTAATTGGCTGCAGCTCAACAGCAGACTTAGATATCAAACATGCCTACTTGCTAAAAAGTAAGTATAGGAATGTTGCCCCTGAGTTCAAAACCTTCTTACTCCATCTCTAAACCCATGTATTATTAGAAGTTCTGGTTACCACATTTTCTGTACTCCCCAGTGCTGTACTTCCCTTGGTCAATGAGCTTTAGCTCAACTCTCTGCAAACTGACATCTCCAATGTAGCTATGCTCGGATCTTAAGCTTTTAAGAAGCTTTTAAGCATAAGCTTCAGCAACACCTAGTTGCCATGGCCACCTGTGACTGCTACCACTAGGTCCCTTTGCTCTGATCCCTAACTGATCATTAAGCCAGCCAGCCTGCCTCCTGCATGGCTCTACCTGCCTATTATTAGCACTTATTCACTATTTTTGTCCTTGCTTTGTCTTCTCTTCACCTCCCATTCCCCCTCATATTCAGCTCCCTCTGCTTCTCACCTTCCCTCTCTCCTGTGCAATCACCTCCTCCTTCCACCATTCCATTCATACCGTCTTTTTTCCCCTGCCAAGGCCTCATGGGCTCTTCCTTACCTTGCTATTGATTACTTCTATTCCTAACCTTCCCCCTCATCATCCTCCCTCTCTCTCCCCCTGACTATGCCTTATGGGACGATTATTACCTCCTTCCTTATGCTTCCTGCTTTCCCTAATGTCTGTAGTTGCTTAGTAATCAACTGACACTGGCATACTTTGTACAATTTTAACAAACAAACCGGCACCAGGACTCGCTAAATATAAATATAACTTATTTATTCATGCAAAGGATTTCAAAGCAGCAGACAATACTCCCGACCAGTTTCGACATGCTTGGCTTTTCAAGGAACACTCATGAGGAGATCAAACAATACTTTTAAAATCATACTTTGTACAATTCCTACTAAATGTGTTCAAGTTTACCCTTATGTTATATGTGAAAGTTCTTTTCATTAATAGTGTCATTTATTCCATATGTTATATGGATTAATTTTTTTAACCACTTACCTGCTTCTGTAACACCTTAATTGATGAACGCCTGGAGTCACTTGCACTGTAACCAGACATGTGTAATGTTTCCTGACTATGTTATCTTATGACATGGAACCTATGTAAAGAGCTTCTTCTCAAAGGTATTAATCCAAGATTTCAATAAATAAATAAATGTAGAAATTGGTTGCCCCCTCCCGAAATGAAATCACACTTGCAGCCATTACAAATTCTGTACAGTGATTCAGAAGATAAAAATTTGCTATTCCAGATACAGGAAATGTTTTTGACATAATTGTTTTAATTGTAAGACAGAAAATATAATTTATCTGGCACAGTGCATGTGTAGGAGTACTGTATGTATGTAGGCAAGATGACATGTAAATTTAAATATAAGTAGGAGAGCATCTACAAGATCTAGATAAAGAAAAGTTTGAAAATGGTCTAATTAAATATATCCATGAGAATGATACTATGCATACATTTAAATTTATGGATATAGATCATTGTTGGATGCCTAGACCATGGGGAATTTGGAGAAAATGTTGCTTCACGGAGAATCAGTGTGGATGTGTGTTAGACACAGTGAATAGTGTCCATGGATTAAATGACAGGTTTGATGTTATACCACCTATAACTGAAACTGTGTTTGTTTTCTTGTTTATCTTCAGCTGTGGTATGTTCAGAATAAATCTAACATTATGTCTCCGGATCAGCTGACGTGTTTTTGAAAGTCCACCTTTATAGCTTGAAGGGTTCAGATGAGTTACATCAGTAGATGAAATAAGGGCAATCACCATTAAATTGAGACTGTATTTTTATTGCAGTTTTATAAACTGGGCACAAAGTTTCCTGAATGCTGATTGGCTGAAAGCATTTTTCAGCCATGTCCTTATCAGGACATAACCCTACAGCCATCACTACTTATGCCAGGCAATGCCCCACCACCACAGGAATTAGTGTACCACCATATGTCACTCACCAGTTGCACACTACAAACATGACCATGATATGCAAAGCCGTGTAGTGGAACTGCTGTCCAATGTAACTCATCCACTCCCCCTCAATACACACACACACACACACACACACACACACACACACACACACAGTGTTGGTTTCTGTAATCCCCTAGATCACTTTATCTTTTAAACTGATGTCTGATCTGTGCTGTCTGCTGTGTTTAAAGTCAACCACAAGCAATTCAGTGAAGTGAGAGCAGGGACTTTCAAATCCTAGTTAAGAACCACTTCTCCATGACCAATGCAGTGAGAGTGGCAGCCAACTTTGAAAGAAGAAAAAAAACCAGACCCACTTGTCCAATGCTACTTTTATCCAGAGTTTATCAGATAAAAAAAAAATCAGTACAGCACAGAGCAGATGTTATGGTTTGTAAACTGTGAAGTGGAAACCACTCTGTACAGCAGCCGGTAAGGGACACACTCGGTGACAGAAAAGTGGGCTTCTGGATGCAAGTCAAAAACAAAACTGAAATAAAACGCAAATAAACTAAATTGCAAAAAAAAAATGAAGTGTTTCTGTGTTGGAGAAGAAACAGGGTTGTTAGGAGAGAGACAGACAGCAACACCCTCTAGGGGCTAGACGTTATATATGGTCTGCAAGTTGCAGTACAGATGAACTATTTTTGTATGTTTTGTATTTGTATCTTTCACACTGTTTACCGTACTTTTTTAAATATTTTTTTTTACTAGGGTGGATTATGGGGGGGTGGGGGGCATTTTATAAGTGCAATAAGACACAATGAGGTGTGGGTTATAGCCTGATATAAACACTTCCAAGGTGCTAAAAGCACTTCACACAAGTACATCATGCCTTATAACTCACCAAGGGTATGCTCTTATCAGGCAATAACCCACACCTCATTGTTTCTTATTGCTTGCTTAGCCAAGAAGTGCTTTGTAAAATATAGTTTTATACCCCGTAGAGAACAGTATATGTGCTAAATAGAACTGAGATAATATGTAATGACTGTATAGAATATTTAGGTTGTCTGAGTTGGGATATATTTATTAATTTTGCACTGTCTTTTTAAATGTGCACAAGTCACTTTAGAAGACACGTGATGTTTGCGCCTGTGTAAAATGGTTGATTAGGGCAGTGCTAACCTATGACTTGATAAAAGACCCTATGTGAAACATTGTTGTGTGATTTTGGTGGTTCTGCTGCTCTCTGCTTTGTAAGTAGATGCACTTTTGCACCTGTTTTGGGCATACTGAAAGAAAACAACACTTACTGAGTGCATAGTACCTGTGCTTTTTTGGGAGGGGTGGTGAGCTATAATGAGCTTCAACCTTAGTGGCTGAGAGTGGTAAAATAAACCCTTGCCATACTGTACTCCCACGTTGGTACGAATGTGCTCTGTCAGATGTCTCTTTTACCAAACTGTGCTTCGGACCATGCTAAATCAGGAATTTTAATAATTAAGTCAAGTGAGTGACTGTCAATCACCAAAGAGAAAAGATGAGACCTTAATGTGTTTTGGCTTATGCTGTCAAAAACTGTGATGACACAACAATGTGATAACACAAAGCACTGGTGAATAGTAGACCTGGTGATTCTCAGAATCCATTTTGGAATTCATCTAGAATGTTATTTTCAATCATTCATTTGTTCAATCTCTTTAAACATATGCTTAAAAAGATCTTCTATGATGAGCAAATAAGGTCCAGACATCTGGGGAATCATGTATCGAGCCTTTC
The DNA here is from genome assembly GCA_016271365.2 of Neoceratodus forsteri. Taxonomy (NCBI): domain Eukaryota; kingdom Metazoa; phylum Chordata; order Ceratodontiformes; family Ceratodontidae; genus Neoceratodus; species Neoceratodus forsteri. Next base: position 176,142,826 of record CM057456.1, on the reverse strand, counting down.
CTAAACATGGGATATGTTACATTACTAGCCCAGCATGATGCCAAAACATTATCTTGAAGCGTAGTGTTAAAAAGATTCAAAAATATTGGGAGCACACAGATGAGTTGATATTTTTAAACATCAACCATATCTTTATCAGGGCCAAGAGCCTTATTTAGTAATACTGCTGCAACTGCTTGCCTAATTACATATGGATAAAAAATATTAAAGGATGTGGGAGAAAATATTTCATTATCCTTCTTTGTAGAGGAAATATCATTCCTACTTGTTTCCGCAGTGTGTCAATGTCAAAATACAGTTGTCTAAAGTACTACTTCAGTTAGATAGGCTGAATGAATTACTTTCAGCAGTCTGAACAGTTAACTATTAACCTTCAGAATTATTTAGCATCCTTTTTATTACTGTTTGTTTTAAGCTATTTCAGGATTTAAACCTGGATTTTTTTTTCTTTTCGTTAGTAGCTTTCTATATTTCTTCCTCCGCTTAATTACTTCTGATTCAATACTGTCATATTTTTTCTGGTCTCCCTAATGAGTTTATACAATTTCAATTTTGCCATTTTGCAGGTTTTATTAAAACAAGTCTCTGTGTTATAGTTTTGTCTGTTTTTTTCTTATGTATAACATGGAAAAGAAGACTGTTGAGATCTTCAAATTTATTAGCATGATAAATTGTGTCTAGATCAGTCAACATATTTTCTTTATCCGTAATCATCAAATCTGACATTATTATCATATCTAGATATGTCTGTGTTGCCTGTGTCAATATAATTATTTTTAAATTATATATTTCTATATTACCCTTTACTGGTATGGTTTCACTAGGTAAATATGTTTTATAATTTGTTGTAGTTCAGGTAGGAAAACATGGAGGTTCAGATCCCTCTATTACCTTCATAGCCACTGTTCTTTTCTAGTACATTAATCATAGCCCACACCATTTTAATCATGGATGCACCATTTATTTATTTGCATTTTGGTAACTGAGCATGCCCACTGAGACTGACAGTCAGTCCTTTTTTCAGGAGCAAGGGAAAACTGCACACATTATATACATTCAAGTAAGCTGATATACAAATATGATGTACAGAGGACTGCCAGTAATAAAATATCACAAAATACATACAGTTTACAAGGTCATGTTGTACAAATGGGATATTGCATACATAATGTCTGGCAGGAAATGCCACAGGGTTAATTACAAACAAAGGATACTTACAAGGACAGCAACATCTTTTTAAACACTGTAAACTTAGTACGCAACTAAATGCAGAATGAAATGAAAATTCTCCCTCCAAATCCCCCTTGTTTTGCCATTTAATAAAATGAAATTGACAGATTTTGGTAATGCACTTCATTTGTTTCTACCACATTTGTCTTTTTGTACTTATATGTTTTTATTCTTCTAGGGCATCTACTTTGATATTGAAATCATAATGCGTAAGGGTTAAGAGCCTTGCATTAAACATATCCAATAGTAAGATACCAAAACCAGAATAATTCTCTGGAATATTCTAAAGATTTACCTTAAAGGAAGCCCATATTTCTAAGTAAAATGTTTACTATTTTTTGGGCAGAATATAAACATTTAGCACAATAAGTCAAATACAGGAACTCCTAATTTTAACCACCAACATAAAGTCACTGTTTATTTCAAGATTTGTGACTTGTATTCCTTTCTTGTCCTTATACATTCTATGCACATTATCTGCTGCAGCCACCCCATTTTTGACTGACACCCCTGCCCCATCACCCTGTTTTTCTGGGACTTACCTTCCCTCCATTGTCCTCTGCCACAGCACTGTGGGGTTCCCAGACTCTGGTATGGGGCCTGTGAGGGGCAGTTGTCTTCCCTAAAGGTTGAGGTGTTTTTTCCACTGATTTTTCACCCCGGGCCCATGTCACGTAATGGGCATGATGTGTGAGCTCTGCCTCTACATAGATGTCACTGGCATCCTGTGCATGCATGGAACTCCTGCTCTTCTTGTGTGGTTTAACTTGAGATGCCACTCAGACACCTTCAGGTGGCAGACATGCAATGAACCACATGGACTCTGCTACCTGAGTAAGGAGAACATTCATATGGATGTTCAATCCTCCCTCTCGGCTGCCCCGGAGTGAAGCACATTCAGTCCCAAATCTGAGACACCAGCATGGAAACAGGTGAGTCATACTGTGCCTCAGTCCTCCACACTACTGGGCAGCCCTTGTATTCCAGTTTAACAGTTACAGGGCACAGCTCTGCAGACATTGTACTATCACATAGAAAAATGGACCTCAGCAGATTGCTTACAAACTTTGTTAAATTTGAGCTTTATAGCAATCCTCTGCTCAGCAGTCTGTTTACTACATTATTTGTTTCTCTGTTAGTGTTTCCCAGTGAGGAATGAGGTTAATATTTCTCTCAGATCAACACAGAATGAAATGTTGTTATCACTGCTCCTGCAGTGGTTGGCAACAAGCATTTTTTCCTTTCACTCTGACAGTGTTTTTCAGTTTTGATAGGAAATAATATTCATACTTGCCCCTATGCATGAAGGGGCAGAGTGACTATGTGCTGAGTATCTGGGGCACATAGCCACTCTGCACCCATCGCACCCCCCACATGGGAGGGATGCACCAAGAGGGGCATGCAGCTGCAATGCACCCGATCCCCTGGCTGTGTAGACAGCAACACTCCAGGGTGGGTGGGGGTGTGCTAGCACTATGTGCCATGCACTAAGGCACGTACTGCTGGCTGCTGGGGGTGGAGGGCCACAGGGTATGCCAGCAGAACCCTGCCATAAGCCCCCTACATGCCCTGAGCACACAGCAGGGACTCACATGGACAGGACAGATAGCCCACCACACACACACCAGAACCACTGTGGCTGTATCCTCCATGGCTACACAACACCACCCCAGCACACTCTGGTGGGCAGCTTCCACCTGGCACTCCACCACCCAACACCCACCCACACTGGGGTACCAGGCCAGGGATGTGGTCCCCATAAGGCACTGGTCTCTGGGCATATGGTGGGGTACAATCCTCTGCACCATCAACAACCCTAACCCCGCCCGTGCACCGGTGCAATGCTCCACATGCTGTGGCAGTAGGGGGCCAGTGACATTGTCCTCCCCTTCACCTCCTTGGCCACTGGCCATGGTTTTCCATGGGGTGCACTGCCAATACATGCCCTGCCATGTAGGGATCCACTCTGTGGCCTGGTTGGATGTTGGTAGGACCGCATACCCTGCCCCAGCCACCCTGCAGGTCCTGTATGCTGGGGGGTGGGGCCATGGACAGTGGCTGGCAGCCGTGAATGCCACTGGTGCACACCTATCTGCAGGTATGGAGCTCTGCAGGTGGAATACATGCCACAAGCACATACTTCCTGCCCCTACATCCGGTGACCCATGCGATGTAAACAACTATAGGCCTATCTCCATATTGTCTATCCTTTCTAAAGTTCTTGAAAAACTGATCCATATTCAGTTAAAATCTCACTTGGAAACCTTCTCTCTCATTAACCCAGCTCAATCTGGCTTCCGGCTAATCATAGCACAATCACTGCACTAGCAAAAGTAACCAATGATTGGATCTCTGCTATAGATGCTAAGAAGGTAACTGGTGCAGTCTTTTTGGACCTCAGCAAAGCTTTTGATACTGTTGATCACAAACTATTAGTTAATTGCCTTGCAAAGTTGGTGCCACATACCATACCACCCAGTGGTTGTCTAGCTACCTAACTGGAAGATTCCAAAAGTAAAGCATGAAGGCTTTTTTCTGCTGCCTTGCCAGTTGCAAGAGGAGTCTCCCAAGGATCCATCTTAGGCCCTATCTTGGTTTCTCTGTACATTAATGACTTAGATGCTAACATATCTATGTCCAATCTGCACTTTTTGCAGATGATACTGTGTTGTATACTTCACGGCTCATCGTTATCTGAAGTCAAGGGAGTGCTTCAAGCGGACTTCAAGACAACTTGAGCATAATCTAATGTTGGCAAAGCTTCTGCTCAATGCTAAGAAGACTAAAGCGATGATATTCTCCAGCAGTGCTGTCACAGGCCCCCCCAATACCCTTGCCCAAGACTTCATTGTCACCAAGCTAAACGAGCCTCTGGAAGTTGTAACCAAATTTAAATATCTAGGTATCTGGATCGACAATAAATTATCTTTCAATGACCACGTCGAAGATGTCTCTAGAAGGTTAAAAGCAAGGTTAGGTTTCTAGAAATAGGCCCCTTTTCCCCCTTGAAACTTGAAACAAGCTTGTACAGGCCACTTTTCTCCCCCTACTCGACTATGGCGATATAATCTATTCCTCCACCACTCTTGCAAATCTAAGTAAACTGGACATCCTTTATCACCGTGCATTATGGTTCATTACCAACTCCCCTTACCGTTTGCACCACTGTGACTTATATGCAGCTGTTGGTTGGACATCCCTTACTACTAGATGCCTGCTCCATGCTGGGCTATGGACTCTTAAACTGCTCCTGCAGAAATTGCAAGCTATCTCTCTTCCCTTATTAGTATCTCACATAGTGCATACTGCGTTAAGAAAATCTGACTTTATTATGCTTGACATACCAAGGAGCGGACTTCCTTTGGTAAGCGTGCTATTGCATATGCCCTTCCATTTGGAACCAATTACAAACTGTACTGAAACTAACTAGCACAGTTTCAATAAACTTCTACAAATCGCTAAGTTCAGCCAAAATAAAAGACACCTGTAATTGTCATTAAGTCTCTTCCTTCCCCATGTGTGCCATATTTATCCACTGGTAAGGTATAATTGATTTGTCATATTAACTGCTTTCCCCTTCCCCTTCTACTCCTGGCTTTATCTATGCTTACACTCCACTGCTACTCTATCAAATCACTCCTCCCCCCCATATCAGTTGTAGACTGTTGTTTGTTCTAGCTGCCAAAAATATATGTATTGCACACACCAGTCATCATGTTTCATTTATCAGTATGCAACCTGTAAGTCGCTTCCCTGTCTCATATCAATGTTTACCACCTGTGGTCACCCTATGTGGTACCCTGGTATGTACATCCAGCCTGTATCATGTAATGTGCATTTCATGTATATACTGTTATTACCTATCTGTGTTTGTACTTTAAGTGTTTATGTCACAGGACCTCCTTGTGAATGATTGCTCAATGGAGTTTTCCTGCAATAAACTTGAACTTGAACTTGAACTACATGCATAGGGGCCAAGAACAGTACACATATTTCAATCTCAATTTGTGCATAACATTACTTGTGAGATAGTTTCAGCTCACCAGTCACTCTCTTCATGCCTGCTTTAAGTAACCCGACACAGCAATCCCTTAGAGGGAATTCCAGAGGAGTTTCAAATTACTTTATTATTCCCAAATGTATGTGTGTGGGGGGGCAATAATTCATCTTCTCTGTAGGCTTGTTTTTGTTAACTCTTTCAGGGCTGAATAGTGGAACTGGAACTCTCATGGCTTTGTATTTAGAAAGGGTAAATGCTAGGCAACTGATATTTAAGGCTTTCCAGAGGCTGCAAGGCATCATAGGGGACTGCAAATAATTCATAGTGGTGTTAACTGCAGCACCTGGTTACACTGCAATGCATACCTCTCACCCTGCCAGGACCAAATGAGGGACACTGCCCAGTAAAATCAGGGACATATGCTCATAGTCAGAGACACCATTGTTACTTGACATACAGTGCCATGTCACAATTTTTACATCTATTAAAATGCACTTCACAACCCATCCTAAGGGTAATATTGTGCACTGGCATTATTGCATACAGTACTCTCTTATAAGAGGCATGCATAGGTAAACCAAAAGTTAACTGGCTGAACAAAATTGTATCCATGTTACAAGTGATTTCCCAAAAATGAATCAAGTAGTTAAAAAAAGTACTCAAATTGTAAGCAGCATCATTGGCTGTGTGTTATTACTATTTAGAAAATGGGCTTTTTATTTGGAGGTATCTGATTGGCTGGTACCCATTCCACAGGGGTACATTAACTTTCAATAGATGCCCAGCAAATAAAAAGTGCCAACAAACCTGCCTATGCCCAATAAACATCCTTGTGCCCAGCCTGCTTCATCATTGCCTGAAGCACTGGGCACAAGTTTCAAACTGTCACCATTTTTTCTCATCGCTTAGCGAGACCACCACCACACCACACACAGTCACTACTTGGACGAGACAGCAGCCAGTAACTGAGCAAAATAATTTCTACCTGTTTTGCGAGCTTTAAACCAATTTCTCTGCTTTTTCCCCTGTAAGAAAAATGACTGCTACCTCCCCTCATTCACTTTCACCTGATGGCCACAACGGAATCAGCCTAATAAACTGAACACATTTGCCTGAAAAGTAACATTATCTTTCCCCCTGATCTTTCAGTTTCTTTTCTGACTAGTGTCACTGCCAATTCCCCATCTTCCCAAGCATCAAAATGAACTTAAAAAAATGGCACGTCTGCAGAGCAACCAACATAGTTCTTTTTTAACCTCTGCGGTCCAGACAGCAGTCGCAGAGGTCCCGCCCACCCTAGCCTGCTCTGCTCCTGTACTCCATTAAAGACAAGTCTGCTGGACAACACAGCTGAAGCTTCTTCTGTCAGCCAGTAAGCCATCCCTACCCACAAAGAATATCCCTTCAAGTGGGGAAAAAAACAACCTTCCTTTTCCGGTGACTGCTGCTGCGTCCATTTCCACTCACCTTGGCCTCGCCACATGCTCTTAAAGTATCCCGACTGTATGTTGAAACCGCTCGCATTCAGGATGCTCAGCAGAAATAAAAAATATATAATTTAGCCACAACTCCTCATTAGCTTTGGCAGCAGCTAGAAAAAGCACGCTTTAAGTTTAAAAGTAAAATCCTGGTACTTGTACCTGATATCCTCGCTCTGCACTTCCTGTCTTTGCATGGCAGGGGCACGCAACATCGCAACTTCTGAATGGGGGAAAAAACGAATATGTCAAGACAGACAGAAAACTGCATTTTTTTAAAATATCAACGGGAAGAACTGCAAAAGAAAATCCCTTATTCTGAATGTAGTGCTTGGAGCAGACTGTGGGTGGAGAAGAACACATTAGCTCTATGGTGGAGGGGAGGCAACAAGACATGGAACAGTACAGAAAAGGAGGGACTACTTTAAAACATAAACATTTTAATTTCATTTCACTCAATTTTTTCAATTTCTTTTTCAATTTTATTAAATCCCATATCAAAATGCCACAGGTAGCCCATTTTCTGGGTTATTAAAAATTAAAAAAAATTTAAAAGTCCCAGCTTATTCAACATTGATATACAGCGAGATATCATCATCATACAGTAACTTCATGTACCTATCATGCTGTCACCACTCCATGAATAGCATATTGCTTCACACATGTTACCTTTGATTTTTTCTCCCCTGCTCAATACATATATTATTACAGAGAAAATGACAGCAGAAAAAGACCAAAAGTCCATCTAGTCTGCATAAACTCCCCTATCTGCCCTGGTACCTATTGTCTATACAGAGCACCTCCTGCTCCTTTCCTTAATACCGCTGACCTGAGCAACCACCAAGCTCTTCACTCCATCCCAGCCATGCTTGAAACCATTTATGGTCTTGGTGCCCACCACCTCCACTGGCAGGCTATTCTACAGATTCACCACGCTTTCTGTAATATAGAATTTCCTCACATTCCTCTTAAACCTTCATCCCTCCTGTTTCAAATCATGACCTCAGGTTCTTGTTTTTCAAAACATGTTAGTTTACAGTCCTTGATCAACTCCCACTGCAACTTTCATGGACTTGGGACCTCCTCCCAAATAAAATATCATTACACAGTGGGAGGGCAGGAGGAGAAAATGGCATCATGCATGGCTGCATTGTTTAGGGGTGTTCCTAAAGTTCAGAGAGTATACTGTAAGAGTAGGTCAAGGATTTGAAACAAAACAGCTCTGGGTACAGTAACACCATTAGCATGCATTTCATTTCTACTATGAATGGAGCAGTAAAACAACCAGCAATATTAATGAATTTTAGAAAAGATAAGTGATTAGAAAATATGGGTTTTGACTAGAAATAATATGATGGAAAAGGGCTGACAGTGACCACTTTAAAACAAAAATTAAGGAAAACGAAAGAGAGATGTATTGTTCCATATCCATCTAGTCATTAATAGGGGTCAGTTTTATTCTTCCTGGCACTGGGTGTGTGTGAAGGATTGCCACCATCACAACTGGCTACTGTAAAATTAATGTGGCTAACATTTCTAGGTTTCCTTTCATCACTGTGGCTAAGACATTTTGATGAATGTATCTGAATGTGGCTGGCTGTCGCACAACACCACAGCAGACTGACACTGTCACATCCATCAGTATGTTTGGCCAATTGGTGATATGCAGCAGGGCAATTCTTTTTTGTCTTCACAGAAATCATGAGCAAAGCCTACTAGACAGTGCAAGTTCACTCACTGCCCCTTGAGAACATGTAATCTGTCAGTCCAGTTCCGCACCAAATAGTGGAGAACCACAGGATGCTTGGGTCACAGAGACATGAAAGCTGCATCAGACCATGTTTGTAGAGTAGCTAATTCAGATCACAAGTGGCTAAAACACTGGGTGTATTTTAGCTAGTGGCTAAATTTTAGACCTAGCATTTACTCAGCTGGCATGAAACAGCACTGGACCATTTGCTGGATGTAAGGAAATATTTTGTAACCCTCCCCACATCATATGCTTTTACACTTTGGAGTTGGACAATGGCAATTTCTATTACTTCTTATTCCTTATCACAACTCTTTGTGGGAATAAGGAACCTAGAGAAAACTAGACTCATATATGCATGGGGAATAACTAAATGACCATTTTACACAGTTATGAGACAACTATATATGAATGTGAAACATCTCCTGTTGTCTCAGAATTCCTAGTAATAACTCCCAAGTATCAGAGAAAACAGCTTTGGAAACAGGAAAACAAGCTCATCAGTGTTTTATACATGCAGTGTTGTGTAGATGCATGACATCAGACTGTATATGGCTGGCAGGTATGCAGGCATCCCTCTGCATTCTGTCCACAGGAAAATACATGCAACCAGCTGTCACTGAGCTTGAAACACCTAGCTGTCTCAACTCCTCTATCTTCTATTACCCATTTGATTATCATGTCTGTGTAGCACAGTACCACAGGAATTATATGTGCCACACAGTTTACAGAATCGATGTTGCACATATTAATAATTCTACAGTGTCGCCATTTGAATCACATGAGCTGTTATACATAGAAACTGATGGCAGATCATGACTGCTGGGCCCATCTAGTTTATCCGTATTTAATTATATTCACTTCTGCTGCAGACCCAACTTGATCTACAGCACTGTCTCTTCCACCTCCTTCCATCCTCAAAACCAAAAGTTAATTTGCTGAACAGAATTGCAGTCACATTTCAAGTGATTTTCCAAAAATGAATTAACAAAAAATGATATAAAAATAAAAAAGGTCGTAAACTGTAAAGAACATTCTTGGCTACCTGTCATTACTTTGTAGACAATGTCTGGATTATTAAAAATAAAACAAAAATAAATAAAATCCCATACTGTTGCTTACTCAACATTGGTATACTGCTGGATATCATCATAGTACAGTAAATTCATGCAGTATGTACCTATCATGGTGTCACTATACTATGAGTACTATGTTCCTTCACAAGTTCTCCTTGATTTTTTCTCTTGCTCAATGCATATATTATTACTGATTTGATTATCATGCCTGTGTAGCATAGTACAGCATGAATTATTTGTACTTAACAGTTTACAGTATCAGCACTGTGCATATTAATAATTTTACAGTGTATCCCTTTGAATTGCCTAACCTGTCATACATAGAAACATAGAAACTGATGGCAGTTAATGACCGCTGGGCCTATCTAGTCTGCCCATTTTTAATTATGATCAGTTTTGCTAGAGACCCAGTTTGATCTACAGCACTTTCTCTTCCATCCCCTTCCTTCCTCCAAGGATTCCTTTGTGCCTATCTGAGGCATTTTTGAAACCCACCACTGGTTTCACCCCCCCACCTCACGTGGAAGGCTGTTCTAGAAATCCACCACCCTTTCCCTGAAGAAGTGCTTTCTTACATCTCTCCTGAATCTACTTTCTTCCAACTTCATATCATAACCCCTTGTTCTACAGCACATTTTTCTCTGAAACATACCTCTCTTCTGTACCTTATTAACCCCCATGAGGTATTTAAAGGGCTCCGTCATATCCTAACTCTCCCTCATCCCCTCCAGGGTAAAATATTGAACTCTTTCAGTTTACTCTTATAGGGCTTCTGATGCTGATCTTGCACCATTTTGACATCCTTCAGCTTTCTTCTTGTAACTTTCTCCTCTTCCAATTGTTCCTCCTTCCTCATCTTTTTTTTTGCTTTGACTGCCCTTTTCCCCCTTCCTCCTTTGCTAACCCACTGTTTGGGATCTCCATACTCTCTATCTCAGTCTGTGATGGCCCACTTTCAGCCTCCCCCATTTCTTCCATCACCCCTCTCAGCTACTTTAAATGTCCATCAAAGTAACATTTAAGCCATGCAATGAGGACTATGGTGCATTCATTAATGGAAGCTGGCCATCACCTCAGTATAGGCTCGTATCCTTCCAGGTTGTCCCTCGGACCCCATTGTAGCCATACCTCTCCTTTCTGCACCATTTTGTCAACCATAATTTGAAGGCCTTGGTGTGGAGCTCCCTCTCCTTCCTCACATAGTACAAGACTCACTTGCGCTCAGATTTTAAACACATGGTAAACACAGGATCAACCAGATAAATAATCTAACTTCACTGAAAATTAAATTTACATACAGAGCTGACTATAGCAATTCATCTTTACATTTAAGCCCATAAAACACACTTATCAAGTTAATTCATTAACAGCAGTAGTGGTTCTGATGACAGCTTATGAAGATTTACTGCAGTAAGAAGACCTGATTGTTGTCTTCCCTTTTTAGATTGTTTGTGTGGCAACAAGAAAACGGAACATTTTATCTGGAGAGTTTAAGAATATGCATATTTTGGGAAATATACAAATAATTACTTGAGGAGAGGATCAGACTATGGGAGACACCATCTCCAATAGCCACGATAAACACCCATCACAGAATCAAAGAAATTGGTTTGGTAATAAACCAGTAATGAAACTGATGAAATTCACTCTGAGAAAAAAATCATGAATTTTGGCAAATTAGCTTCACTGACAACAGCAATTTATATATTTATTCACCAGGCAAATGGTCTAAATTCATGCAGAAGAACTATCAAAACACACAGTTCATGGGTACAGTACATAAAATACCTCCACACCCACTATGGTATAATTCCTCCTCCACCTCCCAAGCATTTTTAAATCTCAGCCACCCTCCAAACCCCTACTAGCTCCCTCCTCTGACCTAGTGAATACACTATATACAGAATATTTAGTATACAGGTGTGGTAGCATCTGTATATTATATTATTTATTTATTTATTTACTTTTATTTTTCAATTTTGATAACAGGGTCAGCCCACTGAGCCCCACAGGTCCCTTTTTCAGAGGTGACTTGGAATTAGTTACAAGAAGTAAGAACATATTATATATACAGTACATACAGTAAGTGAACAGACCACATTTGATTACAGTCAAGATAGTGCACAACAGGGAATCAGACAGTTCTCAATAGGTAATATCATTGTATGATCATATTAGGACAAGATCTTCAACCTGGGGTGGAGTTAGTATAGAACATGACCAGGTGATAGCACACTTACAGCTTTAGAGTTGACAAGGATTCTACAGGACAGTTAGGGATTCAGATAGACTAGGTTTTTAGTTTTGTGGTGTCATTATTAACTTTGTAGTGTAGTGCTAAGGTGCAAGAGCAAGTACTCTCATCTAGCAGGTGCTCGTGGAGCCTCTTTTGGAAGGTTCACAGGGAGGTGGCATCCTGAAGGTAGTCAGGGAGCTAGTTCCACAGTACAGGAGCTGTGTAAGTAAAGAATTTTCTACCAGCTGTGGTTCTTACCCTAGGTTCTTCCATGAGATGTCTTCCAGAGGTGTGGAGCAGTCTAGCTGAGTGCTTTGGAGCCAGCAGGCCAGCTAGGTTTGCTGGGGGATGGTTATTGAAGGGTTTGAATGCATTGCATAATAGGGGTTCTGTAGCCAGAGGCTAGGTGAGCCAGTTCAGGGAAGCCAGCACTTTACAGTGATGTTACCACAGGTGTGACATTGTGATGAATGAGTGGTTTCACTATATAGCATTTGCATTTTGTTTTGCACCTGTTTTGCAATGCCCTGCATTACCAAAGTGGCATAGGTCAAGGTTGGGAGGAGGATACTTTTAGCTATATTGATCCTGGTCTCAGGGATCATTTGGGCATTCACTTGTAGAGTAAACCTAGCTTTTGGTGTATGGTTTTTGTTACCTGATCCACAAGGGGTTTCAGTGTGAAGCCTTGTTCCAGTGTCAAGCCCAGGTATTTAAAGGACTCACTATCTCTATTGGACTGCCTGCTGAGAAGACCAGGGGAGTAGGCAGCTTCTGTCTTGACCTAGAGTTCTCAGCCTGAACAAGATGGCTTTTGTTTTGTTTTTTTGGCATGTAGAGCCAGCCTGTTTTCTAAGATATATTAGGGCATTTTAATGTTAAACCCCAATTTTTACACCTTAATAACTTTGCCCCATTCAACACGAAATTTGGAAACTCAGCATTGGTGCCAGGATCTATGGATCCTGAAATTCTATAAGGATCACTTCAGTGGGTGCAAAGTTACTGAGGTGCAAAAAAAAAAAAAACAACATCACCATAGTTCAGCTCATTTGTTTGCTCAGCTATAACTAAACATATACAGTAGGAGCACTTGAAACTGAAAACTGGCAGGTTTCATAGAGTTTGGCCTAAGGTGTATACTTTTGTATTTTTATGTCCCAAAGTTAAATCATTTTTAAATTAATTTAAAAAATATGGTACATTTGTAAGCATGTGCAGCTTGAAAAATCAGCATTCTAAAAATAGCTGCATTTTTGCAACAACGTGTCAGGTTGTATACAAAGCAACTGTTGTTTGTCAGCTGGTAGGGCTGACACCCTATTGAGAATGTCAATCTGCTGTGCGTGTGTGTGGATGTTCCACCCTTAGTCACATTGGCCCGATCGCCAGTACCAGTCTAAATATGTAATTTAAAGATCAACAGCAAATATGTTAAATGAATAGTCACTAAATTAAGATCTATCACATGATCCTGAATAAAGAATGATATTTGAAACATTTACCAAGGTTATCCTGTGTTTATTTTCTATTAAAACAGTGTTATCTACTTTTACAAATGCTACTTACACTGTGTTTCTCTCGCTTACCTGAGCTTGTCTCCGTGAACACTGACCACTTCAATGTCACTGCGGACATGACATGAACTCTGTATTCTATTTTTATATTTTTTTGTATCTCTTTATTGGCACAAGCAGCATGTCACAGTGTGGTGAGATAGACAGCATGCTTGAGTGAATCAATTACCTATTAGCGGTGCCGCGCTCTTTGGCTTAACTGATTTTAAGTTGTCTGTGATCTGATCATTTGCACATTCATTTTCTAATACACATTTTGAAATTTTATGAATGAAACATCATTCCTGCAACTATTGGGTAAACTTCTGGCTGTTTGATTTTTGTATTAGTTCAGAAAGTCAGTAACATCTCACTCCGTGATGTCAAAACTATAGTAGTGTGCCCTTGAGCAGTGGTTACAACCTGAGCAAGACGATCCGGTGTAATGATGTGAAATTTTTCAATAATTTTAATACCTTTGCTTGGTAAAGTAATTCACTGCTGCTACTGTATACCTCCAATCAATGAGCAATGTTTAATGAGGAGGTGTTTATGAAGCCAAAACTGATTTCTGTTTTCTATTGCTTTTTGCTGCAGTCATGTTTTGCTGCCAAGTGACTGTAAAATCAGCCCTTGATGCACTTGACAGAGAAAGATTTCAGGCATTTATAGTTACCCTATGCACCTTGCCCTGAACTTCTGGTCCCTAGCACCCTACCACCACCCCCACCTGAACCACTATCGCAGTCCCACAGTATCATCCAGTTTATTGTGTGTGTGTGTGTCTGCATTATAAAACTCATCAATATCAAAATGATAAAGTATATATATATATATATATATATATATATATATATATATATATATATATAAGTTTGTGATGGGATTATTCAGTGGGTTGCATAGTCAACTCCTCCATTTTAACATCTGCTATTGTGGCGACCCCCATTCTTGAAATGGGCAGTTGCAGCAGTTGGGAAAATTAAAAACAAGGAAAGAAATGAATGCCACAATGCTGTGTCAATTTGGACTGATTTTACCTATGCAAACACTGCAGTTGATATTCTTTAAACTTTTCGGAAAGGTTTAATAGCTTTTCAGTATAGAAAACATGACGGAGATGGTGTTCCGTTTTAGAAAACTACCTTGCTATCACTTGATAGTAAATACGCTGCCATGTACATCTGCTTCCCTCCATCTATCCATGTCATCATGCCTTGTCTAGTTGTCTCAGATATTATTTGTAGACAGATTCTAGCCACAAACAATGAGACTTTTCAGATACATACTTGTGCCCACTGGTTCACAAATGTCTGTGCATACATTTTGATGTATGTGAAATCTGACAACAAACTTCGTCCTCCCTCTTCCTAGAACCTCCCAACCCTGAACACCCACCTTCTCCTTTGAATTTAGTAACACTTGAACAGATGTGGCAGATTGTTTAAACCATGCTGCTGTTGCATATTGTGGCAGTCAATACTTTTCCTAGCCTTGACTACGCCATGTTCTTTAGCACCCTTCTTAAACTGTATTTTTGTGTGGATTATTATTGTTAATAGTGTCAGTTTGTCATAGGTTATCAGGTTACACATCACAACATTAGTTAGAGTCATTCTGTGCCTGCCTTCATTCATTCTAATATGTTAACAATTATCAAGCTCATCCTGTGGACTCACTGCAGTTGGCTGGGCACAGCGTTAGTCTCGATCAATTACCTTCCCCACAGCTCTCCAGATAGTTACATGTTTAAGTACAATAAATATTGTAATGAACTCGTGGTAGAATGAATTAAAAAGGACCACTAAACTGCATGTTTTTCTGGAGGGGGGGAGTGGGAGGGTGGTGGTTTCAGTGCTTCCATTTGCTGATCATTTTAATAAATTGCAGAATTAATTAAAAATTTCCTTGACTCAGTGATAGAAAGTGTGGTGATTTACAGAATGATGAGAATTTCTAGTATTTGTATTCCTGTATGTAACGTACTTGTGAAATGTTTGTTACTTTGGGGGCAGGGGGATGTATGTGTGTGAGGTTGTGGATGATGGTTGGGGGATGGGGGTCAGCGTTTGATAGGCTGGATGTCAAATATGTTGCCTCACTCTCTTTCTCCAACTTGTTGCATTTCTAAAATCAAAATTTTAAAGGGATAAAATCATTAAATCATTATTGTTTTTAGCTGTAACTTACTGTGTGAACTACAGCGTAATATATAGTTTAAGAGATTCTAACCTAGCATATTACTATTGAAAGAATGAGTAAGCCTTGCTGACCAATTAGTTTCATGCTTTATATTCGTCCTAGTTTTTTTTTTGCAGCAACCATTTCCTTAGTTAACTACATTATTTCATCCTTTTTATGAAAATATGGAAATTATGTGAGGATTAATTTACTGTTATTCCCATTATAAATTTCTTTTTTTAAGATGAGCACAGACATAAAAGAGATATAAATATTATTTGTTTCTTTTTCTGTTATGATTTTTATGTCCATAAAAAATGTCACTAGGGTTATCCTTTTCTACTATCATGTCATACCATGTTATTTAGTACTCTTTCTGGTTTCACTTGAGGTATGTGTTTGTTACTGTGTGTGTGAGACAGTGTAACTTAAAACTCAGGGTCTGCCATGTCTCTAAAGAATGCATTAAACTGGACTGGTCCAAATGATTGATCCCCAAGGTACCACATTGTTAATTCTCATCTCCCTGGATTCGATAACTTGTAACATCACCTTCTTCTACCAATCCAGTAACTGGTTTATCACCTTTTTTATTACTTCCTGGTTAATGCCCTGACTACTCATACTGTTAATTTGCCTTTTGAGTTTTGGACAGTGTCATGGCTTAAAAAGAGGTGGCCAATGTCAACCACTTCTCCTGATTTAACTCCCATTTCACCCTGTCAATAAAAAAACAAAAAACAACTATCAGGTCTGATTGCCATGATCTCATTACTGGAATTCATGTTGCCACTTACACAGGGCAACACTGGATTCCAAAACTGCACCATTTGTCACTGACTTTGAATCTCCATGAATTTCCAATACTGAGATTCAGCTGACAGGCCTATAATATCATAAACCAACTATACTACAGTTTTGGAATACAGGGAATACCTTTTCCATCCTCCTGTACTTGGAGCTACTAAGGTGTTTTCACACTCTATTAATATGGAAGTCAGTGGCTCTGCTAGTCCACTTATCTGTTACCTTAATGAACATGTTGGTATGCCAGTAGTTCACTTTGCTTTGTTCACCTTCATGATTGTGAGCTCATCCTAGTAATACACCTCTGTGAATGGACTACTGTTCATCTCCCCATCACCCACACCACATCTGTATGTGTGTGAGTGTGTGTGTGTGTGTGTGTGTGTGTGTCTGTTGTTGTGGTTTGATGTTACCGTTTGTCATAATAGTATGAGTAAAAAAATAAAATAAGTATTTAATTATCTGATTCATTCATCAGTTTATTTCAGTTTTGTTCATATCAATGTAACTTGTTGTACAGTATGTCGTGTTCTTAATTTGATATGATAGAATTACTTGCTGTAACAGAACCTTTGATTATACAGCAGCATTTGTTATTGTGAATGTTCCCTCTCAGAAACTAAAGAGTGGCTATTGAAAATTGTAACTTGCTATCTAAACAATGGTAGATGAGGAGAATATCCTTGATGGTGCCCTGGTTATCCCTCTAAGAATAAACATATGTTTGTACAATTAAATAAAGAACAGAAATTGTACAGACAGTTCCTTATAGGGAAAAAAAACAGTATTACTGTGTCAAATGGCAAGAGATGCTATGAATTATACAAATGGCGATGTTAAAAATTTTTGATTGATGGTTGCCAAGGAACAGCACACTTAAAAATGCCCAGAATATTTTTATCCTGGGTACTGTATGGGAAGCTTATTTTACTAGTATTTTTGACCAATCAGAACAACAGGGATTTTATACTAATCATGGCAATGGAACTTTAACAATTACCAGACAAAAGCCTATTTTGCAGTAAAGATACAAAAGAGGAATAAGTGCACCTGGCCTGATTCCATCCCAGCAGAAATACATTCTACTAACCCTACATTTTGGGGGGACCTCCTTACAACTTTTTTCAACGAACTTATATGTGAGTATTACATTCTAGATTCATGGCATGGGGCTATCATAGTGTCCATTCACAAAAAAGGTAGCGTCAAAGATTCCACAATGCACAGGCCTATAAGCTGTTGGATGTTAGCTTAAAAATATTTTCAAAGATTTTGTTGGACAGACAAATAATTGAGATAGATAAATGTGGAGGACTAAGCCCTTCCAGGAAGGTTTTAGGTCAGGATTTAATAATCTGGATAATTGTTTTATTTTCTCCATCTGCTTGAAAAATACACAGTATTACAGAAACAAAATTATACGTGTTATTTGTAGATTTTCGATTGGAATTTGACACAGTTAATAGATCAACTCTTTGGAAAGCCCTAGAAGGAAAGAAATTGATAAAGATTTGATATATATATATATATATATATATATATATATATATATATATATATATAAAAATTAGTGGGCTTCTGATCAGACGTGGGAAAAATAAGGACTAGCAAGACTGGAATTTGTCATATTCAGTAAAAGTAAATAAGGAGGTGAGACATGGCACTGGGTAACATCAGGTGGTTGCCTTACTACCCATTACATCCAGGGACAATGCTGTGAGTGGCTTTTACTACAGTAATCACCATTTATGTGGACTGTTTTCAACTATTCCAGTCCTTGACTTTTCAACTGTTGAACTACTGTTGGAACATTTTCTCCATGCTGCCTAGACAGATGGGATTGCCGGCAATCAGCTGTTGCAAGAGACCGCCAGGAGGATGGGTATAAGCCCTATAAAGCCCGAGCTGTGAATCTGTGATTAGTATGAGCAGGGCACTGGGTAACATCAGAGTGGCTGCCATATTACCTCTGTTGCATCCAGGGACAACACGATGAGCAGCATTTACTACAGTAATGCATGTTATGTGACTGTTTCACCTATTGCTGTCCTTGATGTCTCAACTGCTGAACTGCTGCTGGAATGTTTTCTCCATGCTGCCATGGAGGGGATTTGCCGGCAATCAGCTTATACCCCTCCACCCAGGAGGAGGAGCTTATACCCCTCCACCCAGGAGGAGGGGTAGAAGCCCTATAAAGCCCTGCGCTGCATGCCTAGCGTGAGCATGGGCGTAAGCGTGAGTGGCGCACACGCCACTTCATAAAGAAAATAACATTTTATTAGTAGCAGCAAAGAATTACAAAGCATAATAGATTGATTGTCATTTTTAAGTAATAAATGAGATTGTCCCCAGAACCCCAAACAACTTAAATGTGGTTGCTCAGTTTGGCAATAAATTTACTCATTTGTCAAAATCATTGTTGATAATACATTGTCATCAACTGACACATTTCCACTTTCCATTCTCTCATCTCTTCCCATTCTATTATATGCAGTATATTCATTCATTTCTTTTCAACTGATACATTCTATCATTTCCATCTTCCCCTCTTCTGCCCCCAGACATACATTCTGGGGGGGGCTCTGCCTCTTCTTCTAATGCTGTCAAGGAGTACGAGCATACACACCGTACCCCTGCCTCTTGCTTCTCATTACTGAGTCCTTTGATTGTTTTCCTTTTTCCTCCCTTTCTTTCCTTTTTCCTCCCTTTCTTTCCTGTCCTTCTCCTCCTTTTTCTATTGCCGTCCAGCTTCGGCAGTCCATACTATAATCCTGCCTCTGTGCTCCACCTACCACAGTGGTGCCCTGTGCTCCACCTGCCACAGGGTCTTCTTCCTTCCTTCAGAGTGGGAAAATTCCTTGGATCAAATTTGTGAGCTCTCCCAGGCTGTGCAGCCCCTTATGAGGGGCCCCTTTTGCCCCTCCCCTGTGTCCCTTGGCCACTTTTCTCCTACCACCTCACTGTTCTCACCACTTCCCCTTTCTCTGCCCCTTTTGTGACCTCATCAGGCCCTCCCCTCTGAGCCATGCTGGTACTCCTATGTCCTCCCCCCTTTCTGCTGGCCCTCCCCCCAATTCCTGAGCTTCCCACACTTATTTATCAAGGCCTTGGGACAATGGGGTCTACCCTTTTACAGGGGCAACCCTCTTTGTCCCCAGAACCCCTTCAAATAAAGACACAAACAACTTAAGTGTGTTTGCTCAGTTTGGCAATAAATTTACTCATTTGTCAAAATCATTGTTCATAATACAATGTCATCAACTGACACATTTTCCACTTTCCATTCTCTCATCTCTTCCCATTTGATTATATACAGTATATACATTAATTTCTTTTCAACTGATACATTCTATCATTTCCATTTTTTCCTCTTCTGCCCCCCAGACGTACATCCTGGAGGGGTCTGCCTCTTCTTCTTCTTCTTCTGCTGTCAAGGGGTATGAATGTATACACCGTACCCCTGTCTCTTGCTTCTCATTGCTGTGTCCTTTGATTGTTTCCCTTTTTCCTCCCTTACTTTCCTGTCCTTCTCCCCATTTTTCCACTAGTCAACCTCCAGCTTGTGATGGATGGTGGACTTCTCCCCATTCTGCCCCCCTCTTTACCCCTTTACTTTCTACCAGACCTTCACCTTCACCCTACTTCCCTTCACCTCTCTGTTGCACCCACACCTCAATGGCATTCCCTATCTCTGTGTTAAATAATGCCAACCCTAAACCTGAAAGGTGTATCCCATCTCCTCTATAAAATTTGTCCACCCATCCTAAGATGCCATGTCTTATGACCATTTCCCCCATGCCCTCAATTAATCTGCCAACATGCATGCTCATGTGCTTCTTGGCCCTGTCCATACCCTTGTGGCTTTCTACCTGCCTCCACACTCTTCTGGGAGTAATCTGGACCAAGCTAATGTGATCTCTGGCCACCCTCTCTTATCTTTTCTGTGTCATGTTTTATTTGGTAAAATATGTCCAGCCAGGAGCCTTGTACCCAGGTCATTGCCTCCCAGATGTATCACTATTAAGTCAGGTTGCTTATGCTCCTTCCTGAGCCCTCTGAGCTTTGGTAACAGTTGTGCCCATTTCATTCCCTTCCGACCTTTCAAACCAGCTGAACAATGTCACTGCCCATACACATCGCTTTCCCCTTGTCTCCTGGCTGCCTATTTCTCCAAACAGTGTAGAAATGAGTGCCTCAGATCCATGCCTCGATCCTCTGGTACTCCCTGTTCAAGCAAAAGTAAATTGATTAGTCTTTCATCTCCTCCTTGCCCCCTTCCCCACTTCCTGTGTCCTTGTACCTGTTCAGAGAGAAAAAACATCATTATTGTGGTAATTTCCTTATATATTTTTATAACAATCCGACTTCCATCTGCTTCTTTCCATGAATCTCTCGGCCTGCTGCCTTGAGCTGCCATAGTAGATGCTGCCAATCCAAAATGAGTGGGAGAGTATCCTTCCCTATTTCTCCCAAAATCTGAGACCTTTGTGCAGCACTGCTGTCACCTAATACCCGACACTGACTTGCCATCCTGGCCATGAACAGCGCGTGCCCACCAACAAATTGCACTCCTGCGTGCGTATAGAACCCCTACAGGGCAAATGCTTGCTTTAGAATGTTTCTTTAGCCACACCTCCTGCCTTGCCCTGCTGGTGTGTCTTCAATCTCCTCAATAAAATGGCTTTTGCCTCCTAGCCCATTCTATATCTTCCATTGCAATCTGCCAGCTTCTTGCCGTGCCCAACCACTTCACTCACTCTGAAAAACCCACCATACATGGTGGCATACAATGCTTTAAATAGTACTGCTTCACCACTACAGCTGCAGACGTGGGATAATATGTGCAGGTCTAGAGACCCAATCTCCGCAAGGACATAGACAAGATGGAAGCTGTCCAGAGGAGGGCAACTAAAGTGGTGCAGGGTCTGCACCGGAAGACATATGAAGAGAGACTAAAGGAGCTTAATATGTATAGCCTCAAGGAAAGGAGGGAGAGGGTTGACATGATAGAAACTTTCAAGTACCTCAAGGGAATCAACAAAGTCCAAGAGGGTAGCACCTTTCAAAAAAAGAGGTATGCAAGAACAAGGGGGCACAATTTGAAGATAGAGTGGGGCGACTCAGAGGTAATGTAAGGAAATATTTTTTCACAGAGAGGGTTGTGGATGCATGGAACGGCCTCCTGGAGGAGGTTGTGGAGTCAAAAACAGTGGTTGAATTCAAGCATGCATGGGACAGTCATAAAGCAATTCTAGGGGTGGGGGTAGAAAGAAAGTAGGCTGCTGGTCAACTAGGATCTGCAGTTTATCCATTAGGTAGGGAAATGGGCAGACTGGGTGGGCCAAGCGGTCCTTATCTGCCGTCAAATTCTATGTTTCTGTGTTTCATCAATTGCCCCATCAACTTCTCCATTATCAACTTTCTGATATCATTCCTCCTGTCCTGTCCCCTCATCCACCCCTGCATCATCCTGTGGATCAGGTTGCTTTTTGTTGGGCCCTCCCATCCCCTCAAGCTACAGATCTACCCTATAGCTGCTAGGTGCACCCCCATGGTCGCATGCACCATGTGTTGCTGCCAGGATGCTGCAATTATTCGGGCTACATGTTCCGTTGTTACTACCCCACTTACCTGCCCGCCATATTGTTCCCAGAATCTTTGAAATGCCCTCCAAGAGGTTTCATAAGCTCTATGGGTCCTGGGGGCCCAAGAGTTGTGGAACAATGCTTCAGCTCCCACAATCCAATCGTCAATAAGTACATCGGGATGGTGGTCCCCCTGATGTCTTCTCTGGGTGTGACAGTCCAGAATTTGTCCATCTGCAATCAGGAGAGGCAGTCAGTGATCACATTGTACACACCATCAATATGCTTGGCCCTGAACAACCGTTCAAGGTCAGGCCCAAACATACCATCCTGCTTAGCACCCTCATGACCCTCTCAATCTTTGTCCTTTTCTTATTCATTATGTCTACCACTGCCTCATTATTGCTCCAAAGGTCACTTTTTGTTCCTATCTGACTGCCCCATGACAGCATCACCACCCATATGGGAAAGAGTTCAAGAAAGATGATGTCTTTCATCACCCCTTCCTTTACCCACTCAGCTGACCAGACTGCCACACACCATTTTCCCTGGAAATAACCTCCCATTCCCCACTCCCCCACTGCATCTGTATAAAGCTGCAGATCAGTATTATACAACCAGTCATCCTGCCAAAAAGTCTGCCCATTGTACTCCTGCAGGAACTGTTCCCATATCACCATATCCTCCATGGTCACCTTATTCAAGTCCACCCAATGGTGTGTCTGTGTTGCCCCATGCATCTCCTATGCCAGACGTCACGTAAATGTGCATCCTGGTGCTAAGGCCCTACATGCAAAATTTAGGTACCCCAACACCCGCTCTGCCTGCTGTGTTGCACCTTCCTGCGACCCTCCATTTCTCTCAAGTAACTCCATTAATCTCTCCACTTTATTCCCTCTGAAACTGGTACAGTTCTTGTGCCTTGTCCAACTCCAACCCTAGGAACTGTATCATCTGACTAGGCCCTTCCATTTGTCCTCCACTAAGGGGCCCCCAGTTCTTGGCACAGTGATTTCAAATCAAGGAGGCAGTATAGCGCAGTGGTCTAAGGCTCTGAGCTGCAAATCTGGGGACATCCAGCAGACCAGACCTGGGTTTGAATCCCACAGCTTCCACTTGCATACTGTGTGACCCTGAGCAAGTCACTTAACCTCCTTGTGCTCCCAGGTCACTCCTGTAAAAAGCTTTCAGCTTAGTGTCTATACCTGGTTAAACAACTAAATAAAAAAAATCCTGCAACATGGCACCAGTCTCTTTTCCCTTCCCTATAAACAAAAATTGTCCAAATAATGAACCATTGCCTGGTACCCATACGCTTCTGAAATGTCCACTGTAACCATGTGCTGAACATTTCAAAAGTGGTGCATGCTATGGAGCATCCGGTCGGCATGGCCTTATCGAAATAGTACTGCCCCTCGAAATGAAATCCCAGCAGGTCCCAGTCTGCTGGCCTAACTGGCAGCAACCAGAAAGCAGACTCTATGTCTGTCTTTGCCAAATATACATTTGTGTTAGCCCTGATGAGTCACACCGCATCCTCCAAGGTGGCGTATGTGACCTACTATCCTCCTCTCCTGCTCGTATCATTGCAACTGATCCCCTCAGGGTAAGAATAGGTGATGTATCACCGGTACTCACCTGCCTGTTTCTTGGGCACCAAGTCCAATGGAGAAATACTTAGGTTTGGTAACAGAGGAATACAAATGGCCCTTCTATCCTCTCCGCTGCCACCTCCTTTTGGATTTTTTGCATCAATGTGGCCTCCTTACTCCACATGGATTTAAGGTTCTTTGCCTCCATTGCCTGGCGCTTTCCATGGTACTGTAAACTAAAACCTGAATGGAAACCTGACCATAATTTCCTGGTGGCCTCCATATCTGGGTAGTCCCTCAACCATCTGTACATTGCATCTAATCTTATGGGTGTCCTGGCCAGCCGGAACCCTCCTCTTGCTGCTCCCTCAGTTGTCCTGGTTCCAGGTTTAATAACCGTGCCCTCTCTCACCACCACCTGCCCTCCCTTTGTTGCTCTTCCCCCATTGCTGAGCCCTAAAGTAACTGGGATTGGCCCGAAAGTCCTGCTGCCTCTCTTTTTCCCAACTGTACCTGCACTTGGAAGCTGGGCGATGCCCTCCGCACATAGAACAGACATGCCAGAATTGGCAGTTGAGCCACGAGCAAAAGCCCTGTTGTAAGCAAGCTTTCACCCTGCCCTTCCCCATCTGTCTCCTCTGCCTCTTTCTCTGTTGGCCCGGTGTATATTTCCAACCATAAATCTATCTGCCTGGCATCCTATTTTACATCCCAAAATGTGCCATCCTCTTCCTAAACTTCTCATCGCACTTCAACCGGCTGGTACCCCTCTTCTTATATGCTTTTTAATGATGAGCGAATAGGTGAGCAGCGGGGTTCCTAGCTCTGGCCATTTTTCTATGACTAAGGCCATGATATAAGTAAACCCCGTGGACCAATTGTCCCAGGTTTTACCCTTTCCTGCTTTATCCTCTTCTTCCTTTCCTAATAAAACCACTGTCACTGCCATATTCTTCTTTTCAAAGCTATCCTTCTTTTTATACTTATCCATGGCATCGACATTTGCAAGGGCTAATATGTCCACGTACTCTCCCTTCCAAATCTTTTCTTTCACTGCTGTGGGGACATGATCCACCAACACACCCTGGGGCCCCTAACTCCCACCCGCCAATGGGGCCACAGCTGGGTCCCCCATACCTACAGCCACGCTGTGCCCTTAATCTCCTTATCACCTTCTCCAATTGCCCATTCCATTTTCCCCATATTCTTTAACATTTGCTCCACATATTCTTACACTCCTTTCCATTGTTGCCACCTGATTACTGGTTGTGCCCAGCATGTTGGTCCCCGGCTGGGTCCCTCCAGATGGACCTGGTATGATTGTCGTAACTGTGTAGGCCACTCTGGCTCTGGCAAGGACAGCGGTGCCACAGGAGTGGGGGTTCCGGCACTGGTTCTGGTTATTGGGACAGCTCAGGAACTGGGTAACAGGGAGGTTGACCCCGTGGGACTGGTGCTAGCACCTCCTTCCCAGGCTCCAGCATTCCTTGCCTTCTAGGCACCCATTTAATCCTCTCCTGTTCCTTCCCCATCTCCCTTTCTGTTTTGTGCCTCTTCCCCCCCCGTCAGGCTCTGCTACCTCCAGCAGCTGATTTGCCTTTACACCAGGTCCATCACAGCCCAGTAGCATTCCTCTTTTTGGGCTTGACTCTCTTTGGCACCATCATAATGCCTCCCGTTATCTGTTGAAACAAAAGTCATTGATAACTGTTAGCTTGTGCCATTCATCCAGAAGCAGTGCCTTCCTTTCCTTCATTGGGCCCCCTGACCCCATCGGACCTCGTTATCCCTTCCTGGCTATGGCATCCACTTTCATGCTTGGTTCTCCCTTGACCACCCTGCCTTCGATGCCATCTACCCCTCTGAAAATGCCCCTGCCACATGCCAGTGGTGTGCTGTGACTTCCTCCTCGCTCCTCTTTCTCCCAAAGGCTGCTAGTAGGACTCCCACTGATTCACCTCCCCTGCCGTGCCCCTTTGTAGGTAGGCCTTGCGGTTGCCATCTAAAAAGACCACCTCTGTTCACACTACCCCCACTCCCGCTCGATCATATTATTATTTTATTTTATTTTCCCACTTCTCTTGGCCTTGCCCCACCCTGCTACAAACCCTCGTGCCATCTCCACGGTAGGCCCGAGTATCTCAGCACTCCTTTTTGCTCATTTCTCTTTCACCACCAAAACCCCTTCATTCACCTGCCTTCTTTCTTCCCCAGGCCCTGTACTGCATGATGATGTCAGACACCATCCCACGCAGTAGGCCCTGGCTTCATCCACTCCTGCTAGCACAACTCCGTTTTCCTTGATATTGCTACCACCTTCCCTAAAAGAGCACAATTCTTCCAATAAAAAGCTTCTGTTACCCTTGTTCCTGTACATGATACCCTGACATAGGTCCCCTTGATCCATCCATGCTTAATCCTCCTTTTGGCCCAGGCCCACGTGGTGTTGACATCATATGCCATCCCACATGGTAGGCTCTGGCCTCTGCCACTCTTGGCTGTGCGCCTCTGTTCTCACCCTGTCCTCCCTAGTTAAAGGTCCCCAACAGTCGTTCTTCCCCATGGGAAGTCACTGGCCTGCACATTCTCTGCTTTGTCCCCCGTCTCATTTTCCACATACTCCCCCCACCCCTCAGTGTCCCTGGCTCACTCCTTGCCACATCTCCACTCTTGTCTGCTCATCCCACTTCAGCCACTTCAGAAAACCTTCTGTCCTGGCTAATCCCTTATTGTTCTGTGCTCTGCAGCATCGCTCACCTCGGAATAGTCCCCATGCTGGTGACCTATCCACTTTGAGGGCTCCCTTTGCAGCCCAGTCTGCAAAAAACTTGTGTCTCTACCTCGCTGTGCCAAGCCAACTTCTCTTCCCCCCGGAGTGCCTTCTTCCCTTGCACCCTCCCTGGATCAGTTCCTTATTCCCTTATCTGCTCCCCCTCTTCTACCATCATCCCTATTTCATTTACATGGCCCCAGTTTCCGCCCCTTGTGCAACTTCCTTCCTGTGGTTACTTGCATAGTTGCACCACGCATTCTGGAGTTCTCTTGCATTGCAATTCTCAGTGATCCTATCTGCCACAATTCACACAGCTGTTTGTAACCTATATTTTAGCCTGCTGCTTGCTCATCGTTCGCCTATTCTAGGCCGCCTATCTGGCCGAATTTAAACTTTTTTTTTTTAAACCAGCTGCTCACTCCTGCATTGCCTATCCTGGATAAATTAAATCAGGGCCTTACCTTGTTTCCAGAATTTCCTTTTTACTCACTTTCCAATGCTCCCAATTCCACTCGATTCTACAATAAATGTTACTTTTACTAGTGTCTCCTTTTAAAAACTCAGACTACTACGCGCAAATGCCCAATGGCTCATCTTTCTCACCAAACTGATGTGCTTCCAGAATAAAATTCCTCGGAGCAAATTTGTGAGCTCTCCCAGGCTGTGTAGCCCCTTATGAGGGGCCCATTTTGCCTCTCCCCATGTGTCCCTGGGCCACTCTTCTCCTGCCACCTCACTGTTCCCACCACTTCCCCTTTCTCTGCCCTTTTTTTGACCTCATCAGGCCCTCTGTTCTGAGCCCTGCTGGTACTCCTATGTCTTCCCCCCCTTCCCTCTGGCCCTCCCCCTGATTTCCTGAGCTTCACACACTTATTTATCTAGGCCTTGGGGCAATGGGGTCTACCCTTTTATGGGGCAATGCTCTTTGTACTCACTTCCCCATGGTGTACACCTGTTACGAAGAGAAGGTTGATCAAGCTTTTCCTTCCAGCTACCATCTAGTGCAGAAGGTAACTGTGCTGCTGTGTTTCTGCAGGACTTTGTATCAGACTGTAGTGCTTGTGTGTGGGGGTACTCTCTGGCTCAGGGTGTAGGGGGCTTGGGGGAACCAGCTGCTGAGTATTGTCATTAGAGGAGCTTCATGCTGTGCATTTCCCATCAGGAGAAGTTTGATCCAGTGCTTCCATTGCCAGCTATTGTCTGGTGCAGAAGGAAATCTGTGCAGTTGCATTTCTGCAGGATTTTGTTACAGACTGTAGTGTTTGTGTGTGGGGTATTTTTTGGCTCGATGTGCAGTGGGCTTGGGAAAGCTGACTGCCGAGTGTTGTCATCAGATGGGTGGGATTTACTTCTTGCTGAAGATTGTTTGTTTTTCTTTAGCATTGTTTTGAAAATTTTATTTGAATCAGTATCTTAAATGATTATATATGAGAATGGCTAGGTTTGTGATTTACCTGCTCTGCATTTTGGCAGGATTTATACTTTTGGATTTAAGTTTTTCTGGCGGTTTGGGGGCAGATCAGAGAACTGATCACACTCATGATTGTTTTGAGTTTTCTAGCAGTTTAGTATTGCCCCTCATTTTTGGGGTGAGCAGACAGTTTACTGGGTTGTTTGAAAAAGCAATCCATATCTGATATGGAGCATATAATTATAATAAGAAAGTTAGAATGTATGCTTTATATTCCTAAATTATGCCTATACATCTTTATTATTGCCAGAATTAATTTGTTTCATTCTGGTAATGTAGAAATCAGGGCCTCTAAATGTGCACTCCCAAGAGTTTCTATCATGGAATCACAAAGGTTTAAATTTTGCACACATTAATTCAAGGAGTTTTTTACACAAGAAATCTGAAATGGAAGCTTGGATAGAATTTTATAAACCAGATGTTTGTAATGTTACTGAAACATGGCTAAAACCAACTACCCAAGACAAGTTTTGTTCTATGAAGGGGTATAATCTTTTTAGGAAAGATAGAACTGGTAAAAAAAGGAGTGGGGGTATTATGACATTTATTAGGGATGATATAGAGGTAATGGTCCATAACACACCCATAGAAACATCTTCTGGGGTGTAAATGCCTTTGTTTGGATTTGCTAATGGGTCCCTGTAATAAAATTAGTTTTAGTACAGTGTATAATCCACCTAAAATAGGTAAACAAGATTTAATTGAATTTTTGGATTTTTACTTACATACAGTTTTGTGTAAACAAGTTTTGATATTGGGAGATTTGAATTTAAATTGGTTGAGTACAGATAATTTGGATTTAGAATTGCTTGTGCAGGGTGCTGGATTCTTTTGATTGTTTACAGATGCCACAAGAATGAAATTGCATAGTAATCAACATTCATTAATTGATTGGGCCCTGACAAAAAGTCCTAATAAAATTATCGCGCAAGTGGTACTTTTCCTGATAGCATTAGCAACCATTTACCTACTTTTTGTATTTGGAAATTGGCTAAAACTAGAGTTCCTCCAAAGACTATTACTTGTAGGAACTTTAGAAAACATGATTCTGAGAAATTAATTGATGATTTGCTTGCTTTGGATTGGTCTTACTTGGAGGCCATTGCTGATCCTAATATTGCAGTTGATTTTTTGTCAGGACCTTACTTGATCTCCAAGATAAGTATTTTCCATTAATTAAGAGAAGGGTAAAGGGCACTAACAATAAATGGATAACACCGTGGCTTTTTGACTTGCTGAAAGAAAGGGCTAGAAGTTTTTTGTATAAAAACTCAAAAACCAGTCAAGCTTGTAATCTGTATCATACATTAAGAAATAAATGTAAACTTCTTATTTGAAAAAACAAATCTGAGTATTTCCAACAAACCCAGATTAATTCATTAGGTGATTCTAGAAAAACATGGGCCTCTATTAAATAATTGATTGATCCCTGCAACAAGTCATCAAACAATATAATTAATGATATAGGTTTATTGTTCACTAATCCCAATGACATTTGTGAGTTATTTTTAGTTAAATTCACAGATTTTTTGAAATATGCAATACAAAATGACTGCAACAATTCCTTTCATCATGAGGATAATATTTCAAATTCAGATTCTTCTTTTTATTTTGAAACTTTAAGCCCATTGCAAGTTCAAAAATTACTAATTCAGATGTCAATAAATAAATAAATCTGAAGGGACGGATGATTTGGAAACAAGGTTCTTGAAACTTATTACTAACTACATATGTCATCCTTTTTCAGTAATATTAAATTTTTCTTTGGCAATGAGTATATTTCTAGATTTTTGGAAACAGACTATAATAAAACCTATTCCAAAAGTAGGTTCTTGACAAAACCCAGAAAACTTTGGACCTATCTCTGTTTTGTCTCCCCTTAGTAAATTGTTTGAGAAGATTGTTAATCAACATTTCATTGATTATCTTGAGGCTGGTGGACTTCGGTCTCTGGAGCAGCATTGCTTTCAAAGGTCTTGTAGCACAGGTACAGTGCTGGTAAGCTTTACCAACCATGTTTTGAGATCTATGGATTTTGGTTGGCTGACTAGCACAGTATTTGTTGATTTATCCATGGCCTTCAATTTGGTTAATCATGCCGTGCTGCTCCGGAGACTGAAGGACATTTTTCTTGCTAAGATTTCTTGTGATTGGGTTGAAAGTTATCTTTTTGAACGCCCAATGAAGGTTTGTTTTGGAGGGGCTACTTCTGGTTCATGGTTGTTAGAACAAAGTGTACCTCAGGGGTCAATACTTGGACCCCTGTTGTTCTCCATTTATGTTGACCCAATTTCAAGGATCTTAACTAGATCAAAATTACTTCTATATTCTGCCGATATCATATTATTTTCTAGTTCATCTTCTGTCTTAGAAATAAATGAATCTGTTAAATAATGATTTTCAAGTATTAGACAAATGGCTAAATCAGCATCAATTGGCATTAAATACTAAAAAAACACAATGGCCCAGATATTCAAAAGGGTTGCGCATGGCGCAACAGCGTTGCACCATGCGCAACTCACTGATGTGCCCCAGCACAATATTCAAAAGGGAAAAGTGCACGGCACAAATCCCGATGTGCCAGAGCACACCAGTAATGTATGCAGGCACAGGTGGGGGGTGTGTGCCCATGCATAACCTGCACAGCCCGATATTCAGCCCGGGATGTGCAGAGCCATGCATGTGCAACCCCTACCTGTGCCAGCAAAAAGTTAACCCCAAAAAAGGAACAACTGATGGCCACCCACAGGTGAGCTGCACGTGCAGGGCACAACACAGCAGCTTCCACCTGTGTGTGGTCACCGAGTTCGGCTGCACCTGGTGGTGCCCCCTATGCCCCATCGTGGGCATCTGTATATAAAAACTCATCCAATATCCCTGGTGGTCCAGTGGATCGTAATCTACCCCATTCGCGGCTTCTGTATAAAAAACTCGTCAATATCCCTGGTGGTCCAGTGGACCTCTGACTGCCGATCGCAGACATGTGTAAAAAAACCTCAATATCCTGGTGGTCTAGTGGTACCACCCACCCTCCCACTGAGCCCACTGCCCGCTTCCTCCCAGTCAGCTGGTGGGTGGCAACACCCACCCATGCCACCCACCCTGCCGACTGACACCTCAGTGGGCTGCATGCCCATTAGTTCCTGGCGTTAGCCAATGGGCGTGCAGCCCCTACCCGTACTATACATTTCAGATATGTGAATGAATCATTCACATATCTGGAATGTGTAATGTAGGGGACTACACACCCATTGACTCACACTGTGAACAAATGGGCATGCAGCCCTACTGAGGTGTCAGTCGGCAGGCGGGTGCAGGCGGTGGGGTGCTGCCACCCACTGGCTGACCGGGGAGCAGGGTGGTGGGGATCAGTGGCTAGGTGGAGGGTACCACCAGATTACCAGGGATATTGGATATTTCTTTACATGCCCATGATCGGCAGTCAACAGTCACTGGACCACCAGGATATTGACCTGTTCTCTTTTGTACACATGCCCATGATTGGGCACATAGCGGTCCACTGGACCACCAGAGATATTGGACCTGTTCCATTCTTTTGTAACATGCCCATGATCGGGCACATAGCGATCCACTGGACAACCAGGGATATTGCACCTGTTCCGTTCTTTTGTACACATGCCCATGATCGGGCACTAGCAGTCCACTGGACCACCAGGGATATTGGGACGATTTTTTTACAGATGCCCACGATCAGGCACATAGCAGTCCACTGGACCACCAGGGTGATAGGAAGGTTTTCTATTTTTACACAGATGCCCGTGATTGGGCTGCAGGGCGTCCAGTCCCGATGGCTGCTGCCTGGCAGGCGCTAGGTGCAAGTCATCAGGGATCAGCACACCTGCATGCAAATGGGGCCATAATATATGCAAATGGCCCCATGTGCACCTTTGCATACATTATGGCCCCATTTGCATGTTCAGTTTTGAATATCACGGTTGCTCTGCATGCACAATGGTACTTGTACTAGCGCATCCCCATGCTCTACTCTGGCCACTTGTGCTGGTGCAGTGCCACTGTGCCATGCACACTAGGAGTGGCCAGGTACGATATTCAAAGCTGCTGAGCCATGGCACAGCTCCATTGAATATTGCCCAGTCCACCCTGCGCAGCCAAGTTGCGCTGTGCCCAAGCTTGCACCACAGCCTGGCACAGTTTGAATATTCGAATCAATCTATTTTATTTTGGTTCTAAACCCAAACTCAAAAGACTCTGCATTTCAGATATTCGATCTTGGTGGTTTAATGTTGCAACAAGTCACCGAAGTTAAATATTTGGGATTATCATTAGATTCCAATCTTACCTTTACAGCCCATATTAAAAGAGTAGTTAAAGGGTACCTAAACAAGCAGTTTTTTAAAACTGCAAACTCCAAAATCTAGCTTCATAACAAGGTAAAATGAGGCTACTGTTTACATTTATGCTAAAACTGCATTTATGTAAATAATATAAATGCAGTTTCATAGCTTTTGAAAAATGTAAACATCAGCCTTTCACTTTCAAAAAACAGCACTGGTTTCTCCCTAAGATGTCTACCAAATCTGTTAAGTGATGAGTCATGATGACATCATCTGAGCCAAAGACAGAGACCCACATATATTTCTATAGTGCTTACTAGTTCTTCTTTCCCTCTTTGTTTTGAATTGTTGTACCAGAATGATCAACACCATGTATTAACTCATGGATTATTTTGATCAGTACACATGCTAGGCTATGATTTTGTTCATTTTGTTTACTTCAACTTGTGGAAAATGTTTTGAAATCCAGCTGTTTCCTTGGCAAAATGCATTACTGTACAACACTTCAATTACCTGATGATCTAGTGGTTATGTGATGCACTGAATTTAGTCTTTTGTTAACCAGGAGAGACACACTAAGCTGAAAGCTTGTTTACAGGTGTGGCCTGGGAGCACAAGGATGTGTAATGACTTGCTCAGGATCACAGAGCAGAGTACTGGTCTGGTTCAGTTCCAAAGCCCATGCTCTCTTGTTAATCCACAAATAAGGCTTTCTTTTCCATGTGAACCTCATACATCAGCCTGCCTTCTGTTGAACACCCCATCATCCATACCTGTCCTTAGTACTGCCTGGTGCCGCATATGTGCTTACAGTATCATGAAGAGAATTATCATACCTCAGATTGTTATCTTGTACTTCAGAGAGTTGTGCACACCTATACCAATATGCATCATCAGCTGGCACTGTTAAAAATCCCCAAATCACTCTCCAGACCACATTCTCAGTGCTTGACTTCTGCTCCCACAGTAAACATTGAGTGGATCGCCACCCTTCTGCACAGTGAAGGTAGTATGTACAGTTCCCTTTTGTGTTTTTTCCCACCTCATTAACCAACAACTAGGTCTTCCTGGAGGGCCAAGCAATAAGCATCATGACCCACCAGAAAAACTGCTGTTCATGCCCTCATAAGGGCTGCACTTACATTGGATAATGATATTATTAGCAGGAGAGGGATACTAATACCTTGAGCAAATCCCCCCGACTTCCAGTGTCAGTCTACTCCTTTACCTGTGATCTGCAGAACCCCACAGGACAGTTCTCAGCAATTCTTCTCCAGTACTTTTCTGTGCTCTACTCCACAATTTGAGTTGGCTGGCTACCACCCTTCCAAATCTTGAATGAGCTATACACAACTCCCTCAATACTGTCCTTACAAACGTCAACCTCCTCTCCCGAGGGTAATCTCTTTACACTGAATTCAAGTAACAGTTTAGGTGCAGCCTGCCACTCTGAATATTTGTCATCGCTGGCTACTCTCATCAGATACAGTCAGGTAGTGATCACAATACTGGCAGCCCACATTTCAGATCTCACAGTGATCTGCTCAATGTCCTCCTTCATGTCTTCAACTAACCTGAATATAGCTATACCCTGCTGGAATAGCCTCTTCAGTCCCTCTCTGGCATTCATTCTTCTCCTTGCTCCCCATAAAAACTGGTGAGTTCCTTATTCTTCTGCATCATGAATGTGGTTAGTACAGTCTCCCATGTTATTTTACATATTAATAATATACATGATCTTTTTAGTAAGCCAGGCTGATAGCTACATTGCACAAGTGGAAAAATAGGCTTTCCTACCATGTAGATCTAAGCCACCTATGATTAGGCACTATTAAATGAAATGCATAATGATGTGCACACCCATCATTTAGCAGTGCCTAATCAAAGGTAGCCTAGATCTTTTAAGGATAGGAAAACCCATCATTCCCCTTGTTCCCTGGTGCTATCAGCCTGACTTACTGGAAAGATATGTTTATATTTGATATGTCAAAATAAAATGGGGACTGTACTACTTGCATTCATGATGCAGAAGGGTGATGAGCTCACCAGTTTTCAGTGTGAGGAGAAATAGTGAAGAAAGAATAACAGAGGGGGACTGAGAAGGCCACTCTTGCAAGGTACTGCTACGTTCAGGGAAGGGGAAGACAGAGGAGAGAAATACGAGCAGATTACTGTGAGAAATAAGGTGTGGGCTGCCAGCACCTTGATCACTACCTGACACCATTGTCCTGGCCAACAATCCCCTTCCCATAAAACCAGTTCATGCAATTATCCAAGGCTATGTGTGGATATTAATGTATGAAATGGCTGCCACTACATGTTCAGTCACTTCACTACCAGTCTAGTATTGCTTGTAAAGCACTTTGGGATACAATGTGTATGAAAACCACTATATAAATGATGATTCTTATTATTATTATTTCCCACGAAAAAAGAAGACAAGATAGGCATATATTTTGAGTTTGAAAGTATGAACTCTAACATTGGACTGAACAAGAACTTTGCTACAAAAAAAGTAGTGGCTGTAGGGGGTGGTAAAGGGTGTGGCTGCACCCCCCCACACACATAGTAATATACTTGCATGCTGCTGCTGCTGCTGCTGCTGCATTTCTCTTTGTTGAAGAAGTCTGATTTATTGATTGTACAAATGTTTACATTCAAACTATGGTTTACATTTGTAAGTTCTGTCAAAAACGTACTAGAAAAGAACAGCAGAAAATATAAAGGTTTAATAAAAATGTTAAAAAGTGCATATTAAGCATGCACACCACCCAGCACCCCCACTGTAGCATCTTGGATCCACCATAACTATTAGACCACCAGGTTATTCAAGATGTGTACTGCACTGTGGTTTCCCACAGAGAAAGTCGGTTGGATTAAAACACAATTTCAGCATGTTAAAATAAACAAAATGAACAGAACCATAGCCTAACATGTGTATTATACAAAGTAATGCACACGGTTTTGCTCATTTGAGTGAAATAATTCTATACAAAGGGAAAAAAATAACTAATTAGCACTATAGAGAGCCATATATCTTTCTGACTTTGGCTCCAATGATGTCATCCCATAACACATTTGGCGCCATTTTAGGAAGCAGGTAAGACAGTTTTTTGAAATTAGAAGGCTGATTTTACAATATTCAAATGCTATGGAACCACATTTAGGTAAATTATATAAATGTAGTTTTAGCCTTAATGAATACAGCAGCCTTTCCTTTAATCACCTATTGAGTCAGATTTTGAATAGTTTGTTGTCAAAATGTTGTTTAGGTATCCTTTAAGGTAGTAAATCAAAAACGTGGTGCCTTATATAGAGTGAGGGATTGTTTAAACAGGGAATTAAGAGGGCTATATCCCAAAGTGTTCTATTATCTTCGTTGCATCATAACTTGTTTCTTTTATGAATCTAACAGCCTGTGATTTAGATTTAGTTAACAAAACCTATAATTCAATTTGTAGATTTATCACAGCAAAGCCATATAGAACCCATCACTGTGTACTTTATAATGTACTAGGCTGGTTATCACCCAAATTGAAGTCTCAGTTTAATTTGTGTTGCTTGCTTAATAATACACTCAGGCTTGAAGATAAGTCCCCTTTATTCTCTCTTGTTGAATTTAGGGACAAAACCAGAACACTTCGCTCCTCTTCACTTTCTTGTTTGGCCCTTCCCAGAGTTACATCCTGCATGGGCCAGCAAGCTTTTTCAGTCTCCAGTCCTAAATTGTGGAGTTGCCTGCTTCAGTATTGTTAAAATATTACTAGTCAGTTTATTTTTAAGACACGTTTTTCAATTATTTGCAATTTTCAGCTACTTGTAAAGGTTTTAAAATGTTGCTTATGTTATAATATTTATTGTATATGTGTATTGTTATTGTATTATATTTTGTACCATGCTTCTTGGCCTCTTTGTGAGGCTCAGGTCATTCCTGAAAATGGGCTTGGACCAGTGTACTTACTCAGTAAATAAAGTGATTGACTGACTGAAGGTTCGTTCTTGCTCCCTTTGTTCTCATTATACTTAGATAATTTGCTAAAAGCTACTGAAAATTCAGATTCTGACACTCCAAAATTTTGGACAATGTCTGCCCAGTACTAGCCTTTGCAGATGAAAAGGGCTTACAAAAAAGATTGATATTCTAGACAGGACAGCCAAAGAACTTAAGTTACAGGTTAATATAGTACTAAGAAACCTCAAATTTTAGTGTTTGGTAGGGGAAAGGTTTCAGGTAAATGTAAATTAGGTACCAATAACTTCAGCATGACACATGATTATCCATATCTAGGCATTTGTTAATCAACTAGGAATAGCTGGCATAAGCACCTAGAGAACCTGTTGACAACTGCAAGAAAGACAGCAATTGCACTAGGCAGGTTTAATTATATGGGATAGGGAAGTATCATACGCGCTAGAAATTTGGTGGTGCTCTAGTAGTTTGCCAACTCAAATAATCACATAAAAGAAAACCTAGGCAGTTAACTGCTGAAAATATACCCGGTGCAAAATGTATTTTTAGAATGTCCAACAGACCTAGTCAGGTCTGTTCGGCATTCTGCCTAAAATAAATTTTGTACTGGTATATTTTCAGCAATTTGTGTGCCTAGATTTAATTATATGTATGGAGGCTTGGCTATAAAGCCTTTACTAGAAGTGCAATAAGAGCAAAGTATGTCCCACAGATTTGTATATGGCTCAGAAATATGGGATATAAAAACAGGTAGAAACTTATGATCCCAATGTAGAAACTTTTAAGAAGATCTATTACAGTCCTCTTTCTTCCCTCATATATAAGGGTGGAACTGGGCCTCAAGAACATACATTCTATAATAGATACAAGAAAACTGACAGTCTGGATCTGTTTGACCAGACTTCCACAAGTTAGAATAGTAAAAATGTGTTTAGTGGAGAAAGAAAAGTTGCTTGCTCTGGGATGTTTTACTTCCCCCAGGCTTACTTAATATGTATTTGTTACTGGAAAATACAAGCTAAAAGTATTGAAAACGTATGTGGATAGAGAAATTACTCTGAGTTTACAATACAAGTCATATGTACATAAAGAGTCAGAAGATACTGGGTAGAACAAGATAGAATCTGGGTTGCAAACTCCAGACACTCTTATTGGTTTGCAAACAAAAATCAAAACATTGGGAACTTACAGTTCTACCTAGAAAGTTTGACAGACCCAAAGTTAAGATCTGCTAATATCAGATATAAGTTTGACATTTTTAATAGTAGGTCTTAGCCAAGAAATATAATAAAGACATGGCTGTATCAAGGGATGTGGTTGCCAGATGGGGAAGAGAAGATTTACAACTTGTGCTTTGGTTTTCAAATGGTATACTAAACCCATGAAAATATTGTTGCAGGCATTGTTCAAAGTAGAGAGAGTGTAACAATTGCAAATGAATTACCAAAATTTGACTGTGCTCATGTTGTACACAAACAATATTTGTGCTCTAAAAGCTCTAGCAACCTACTTTTTGAATATGGGAAAAATGAAAAAATGAGTGCAATAGTATGATAAATCACTATTTGATTAACTAGAGAATGTTATCTTTCCTTCTTAATGAGACCTTTTATTTGATGTAATGGATTTTATACTGTATTTGTATGTAATGTTATTTAATGGTCGTATTATGCTGTACTCTAACTGCCTTTGTATATTGGAATTTATTATATGAAATATATTTTGACTTTGTAAAGACTGTTTGTCAAACAAATACACTACTACTACCCTTACATAGTAGCTCCATATTTCTTTGATCTTCAAATTGATGACAGTGCCAGTGAGTCAGCTGACACTGTTGTATCATCCGATACATCTGATTCTGAAGAGGAAACAGTCACTAGTCAATTTGGAATGGTATGTTATACTTGGAATGTGACTGTGTAGTACATCTGTAAATTTTTTTTTATGTAATTATGTTAACCCCTCACATCTGGATTTTTCTCCGAGAATATTAATAAATTGTGTATGTGGTATTAAAACTCATGTCATGTGTCAACACCCCCAACATGATACTGCATGAAACAGTATGATCTGGGTTTGTATCACATAGTTTGTGGCACATTATCGTGTGCTCTTGTTGGTTGGTGCCTCTCAACCCAACTCAGGAAAATCACCAAATTGTGGCCTTGCCATTCCAAAAACTCATTTTCTCAGCAATGCCCAAGATAGAGACATAGGTTTTTTTTTGGTTTTTGATGCAGGGTGGACTAGGCTACTACCACTTACCCTATATGGACTGAACTGAAGCCCCAAAGTCACACACAGGTACACAAACATCACAACTGTGATCAAAAATCATGTGACGATCATGTCCTGGTACCCTGTAAGTATGTAAGATACTAAACTGTATGTTTGTACCTCAGACATGTCATGTGATAACACCACAACATCATACTGCATGAAAAATTACGATCTGGGATGGAGTCACATAGTTTGTGACACATTGTCGTGTTTTTATGATGGTATATACCCCTCAACACAACTCAGGAAAATCACCAAAATGAGGCCTTTCCATTCCTAGAACTCATTTTCTCAGCAATGCCACAAGATAGAGACATACGTTTTTTGTTTTGGATGTAGGGTGGACTAGGCTGCTACCACATACCCTGTATGGACTGAAGTGAAACCCAAATGTCACACCACAGGTATACAAACTTCACAACATGTGATCAAAAAATGATATGAAATCAAGCTCTGTCGCTCATGTGGGCATGTAAAAAATACCAAAATGTATGTTTTTGTACCTCTGGCATGTTATGTGATAACACTACAAACTCATGCTGCATGAAAAAGTGTGATCTGGGTTGGTGTCACATAGTTTGAGACACATTGTCGTGATTTTTTACAGTATATACCCCTCAACACAACTCAGGAAAAGCATCAAAATGAGGCCTTTCCACCCTCAAATTCATTTTCTCAGCAATTCCACAAGATAGAGACATAAAGTTGTTTTGTTTTTTGATGCAGGGTGGATTAGGCTCTACCACATACCCTGTATGGACTGAAGTGAAAACCAAAGTCACACTACATATACACAAGCATCACAACTGTGATCACAAAATGGTGTGAAATTAAGTTCTGTTACCCATGTGGGCATGTAAAAATACCAAAATGTATGTTTTTGTACTTCAGGCATGTCATGTGATAACATCACAACTTCATACTGCATGAAAAACTATGATCTGGGTTGGTGTCACATAGTTTGTACACATTGTCGTATTTTTTGATGGTATATACCCATCAATGCAACTCAGGAAAATCACCAAAATGAGGCCTTTCCATCCCTAGAACTCATTTTCTCAGCAATGCCATGAGATAGAGACATAAGTTTTTTTGGTTTTGGATGCAGGGTAGACTAAGCTACTACCACATACCCTGTATGGACTGAAATACAACGCCAAAATCACACCACAGGTACACAAGCATCACAACTGTGATCAAAAAATGGTGTGAACTCAAGTTCTGTCACCCCTATGGGCATGTAAAAAATACCAAAATATATATTTGTGTACTTCTCGCATGTCATGTGATAACACGACAATATCATACTGCATGAAAAAGTATGATCTGGGTTGATGTCACATAGATTGTGACACATTGTCGTGTTTTTTTGATGGTATATACTCCTCAACACAACTCAGGAAAAGTACCAGAATGAGGCCTTTCAATTCCTAGAACTCATTTTCTCAGCAAGGCCACAAGATCAAGACATAAGGTTTTTGGTTTTTGGATGCAGGATGCCTTACCGTAGTTCTCAACCACTAGTCTCCTGATCTCATACTCCCACAATGTGACGGAGGCCTGTATATCACCTCTGTGCATGCTGCTGCACCATTGCCAGGTTCATGGATGGCCCACACAGCCTCAACATCCCCATTATCCTGCCTGCACCTCTGACATTTTTATACCCTCTCTGACGTACAGGGCCACAACCCTCCTTTTTCTGCCATCTTGATGGGTACAACAAAAGCCATGAGCTATTGATCAATCTAAAATATAATAAATCATTAAAAGTGTGAATTTTTGTCCACATTTAATAACTGCTGCTTTAAAATTAATTATATTTGACTGGCTTTTCTATTCGTATCCTAATTGCAAATAATTATTTCAATGTAGTCTTTATGTATTATTACATTAATTTCATATTAACCCTGCAGGTGTACTTTGTGAAAAATGTGTTTTCATGCCAACCCGTATAGAGGATCATTGCTGTACATTCTATGCACCTATATGGCGTAGGATTTCAGAGTTTGAGAATATAAGATTCATAACTGAACACCCAGGGTTTACAGGTAACTGTCTAGACCTATGTGTGATGGAATCATCATTTAATCAGTATATACAGTACGAAGGTCCAGTTTGGGATGAGCATACAATAGACGAGTAAGTGAAAAGCATATTATAATAACTGATTTAACAATATGTTTTATGTCATAAACTCAAAGGAATAAACTATACTACTTCAATTAATCATTCAATAAAAACAATCGATTATGTAGCAGTATAACAGGAAGTATGTTACCCTAAAGGAAGGAGAGGAGAGTGTGTGCAGGTAACTAACAAGATAAACACCAGGGGAGATAACAAAAAGGTTCAGATACCTTATAATAGCAAGTGGTCTTTCAATGCATGCATGGAGTAGTACCGAGCATTGGTTAAAGGAACAAGGAGACTTGCTGGTGACACCACTGACAGGCTGATTTAACAAACAAATGAAGGATGGATGGTGCAAAGGACTGGTGAAGGAGAACAGTGATACCCCCTCACAAAAGTGGGAGCAAGGTAGAAGCGTCAAACTATGGATCAGTCAGTTTGTCCACAGTGGTAGGAAAGATGATGTAATCAGTGTTGAATGAAATGACTCTACAATATCTGTCATCCAGCAGTGCACACTACCCAAGGTAGCATGGATTCAAAGCTGGGTATGGCGAAAAGTATCTGATAGATTTCTTTGCCTGGGTGACAAGGGTAGTAGAATTTGTGGACATTACCTACCTAGCATTTAATAAGGCATATGAAGTCCTACACATGAGGTTAGTAAAAAAGATGGATAATCTGGGAGTGTGACCCTAGGTGGTACACAGGATCAGTAATTGCCTTAGCAATATGACACAGATGATGGTGGCAAATGGAGTTCAATAAGAGGAGGGGGGAGTGACCAGCGGGAGCAACTGGGGTCAGTGCTGGGGTCAGTCTTTATAAGTTACGTTGCACAGAGTGTGGAATTAAATATATGTTTCTTTGCAGATTACACTCATTTCTGCAATAATGTTTCACACTCCAAGTGGGGGTGAGGGGTTAATAAAATGATAAGAGAATTAGGCAAACTGTAGATGTGGTTAAAACTGTGGCACAAACACAATGCAAAGAAGTGCTAAAACATGCAATGCATAGAAACATAGAAACATAGACTTTGTGGCAGATAAGGACCGCTAGCCCACCTTAGTCTGATCATTTCCTATTACAGGATAGGCTGTAGATCCTAGTTAACTAACAGCCTATTTCTTCCTACCCCACCACAAGAATTGCCTTATGTCTGTCCCATGCATTCTTGAAATCTCCACAGTTTTAGACCCCACTAGGGATCAGGTACACAGGAAAGGAATTCACGATGGGGAGAAGTACTAGCAACAACAACATTGGAAGAGGACCTGTGGAGATCATATCAGACAACTTAAATTGATACAGTATTATTAGTTACCACTTATAACTGTTTCTGAATTATTCTGTACTAACTGTTCTAACTGTTGCTGCATATAATGTAATACAGTATTTCTGTTTACATAAATTCAGAGTATATCATCACATGGCATATCAGAATTTTGTGTTCTGGTTGTTTGGAAGACAAGTCAGAGGAAACTGCAGGATAATTCTAGCATGTGCTGTTCTCAAGATTCAGGACAAGTATCCATTGAATATCTACACTGGATACAGAGACCTGTAACACTATTGCTTATTGAAATTAACTGTAAATCTAAATAACATTTAAAATACATATGTTAAAATTATATGACAGCTACCAACAGAACTTTAAATGAAAGGCTCTAATTTTTTGCAAACCATTCTCTTCCTTATGAATTGGAGTTTCCATGGCAAATAGCATATGATAGCATTAATTCTGCTGAAAGTATGTTAAATAAAGTTACAAATTTTCACTAATGATTATGATAGACCTTTGATTTAAGATTATTTTTAAAATGGTGACTATCATTACATTAATGGTTTATCCATGTTCCCACTATCAATTCCTCCATCCACTAGAAATGTCCTTATCCAGTCTTATTGTTACATCTACCATATGTGGCCTTGTGACCATTAATCACAAAGGATATAGAAGTATACTAACATACTAAAGTACTAAACTTTCAGCAGAGTAGGCCTCATGGTCTATCAAGTCTGCTTGAATCAGCACCCATATTGTGCACCATTGCTGCCTTCCCACCTCCCCTTGGTTCCCCCTACACCGACTGAAGTTCCTTCCAGTTTTGGCATTAATCAGATACACCTCCTCCTATACCTGCCCCAGCCACGCTTGAACCTCTCCACAGAATCCACATGCACCAGTTCCTCAGGTAGTGCATTCCAGGTTCCACCACCATCTCAGTGAAGTAGCACCTCCTTCTCTCTCTCTGAGTCTCCCACCCCCAGCCTCAAATTGTGCCCC
Source organism: Neoceratodus forsteri (assembly GCA_016271365.2). Classification (NCBI taxonomy): domain Eukaryota; kingdom Metazoa; phylum Chordata; order Ceratodontiformes; family Ceratodontidae; genus Neoceratodus; species Neoceratodus forsteri. The sequence continues at coordinate 176,100,099 of CM057456.1, read as the reverse complement.
TGGTGGCCCCCCTCCTCTGCTGGAACACCCTATCTAGACTTACTATATTTACCTCCTTTAGATACTTGAAGACCTCAATCATATCCCTTCTGTCTCCTCTCCCTCCAGGGAGTACAGGTTGAGCTCCTCAATTCTTTCCCCATAGGACCTTTCTCCTAGACCCCATATCATTCTGATCACCTCCTCTGACCATCACTAGGACTGCAATGTCCTTTTTAAGTGCAGACGCCAAACTGCACGCAGAATTCAAGGTATGTATAACCAGGCAATTATACAGAGGCAGAAGCACATCCTTCTGGCTTCTTGAGGTTATCTCCGGTGATGCAACCCAGCATTTTATTTACAGTGGCGTGAAAAGTATTTGCCCCTTCCTGATTTTCTCTATTATTGCATATTTGTCACATTGGATGTTTTCAGGTCTTTAGACAAAATATAATATTAGATAAAGGGAACCTGAGTGGACAAATAACACTTTTTTTACTTATTTCATTTATTTAATGAAAAAGTTAACCAACACCAACTGGCACTGTGTGAAAAGTAATTGCCCCTAGTTAAATCAACCCAATTAAAGGGATAATTAGAGTCAGCTGATTGAACACAGCTAGGCTTGATTACAGCCAGCCCTGCTCAATATAAACCTCACTTATTTTGGCCCTTACCATCAGAGTCACATTGTCAGGACAAAGATTCAACAAGCACATTATGCCATGATCAAGGAAGTTCCTGAAAAGATCAGAAAAACATTTTGTTGCCCTCTATCAGTCTGGAAAGGGTTACAAAGCTATTTCTAAGGCTCTGGGACTCCATCGAACCACAGTGAGAGCCATAATCTCCAAATGAGAACACTTGGAACAGTAGTGAACCTTCCCAGGAGTGTAGGCCTGCCAAAATTACTCCAAGGCGCAGTATAAAAATCATCCAAGAAGTCTCAAAGGATCCTAAAACAACATCCAAAGAACTGCAGGCTCTCTTGCCTCAGCTAAGGTCAGTGTTCATGACTCCACAATCAGAAGAGACTGGGCAAAAATGGGCTTCATGTGAGGTAGCAAGCGGAAACCACTGCTAACCAAGAAGAACATAAATGCTCATCTCTCATTTGTAAAAAGCACCTGGATGATCCACAAGCCTTTTGGGAAAATGTTCTATGGACAGATGAGTCAAAGTGGAACTTTTGGACAACATGGATCCCATAATGTCTCGCGTAAAGCAAACACAGTATTCCACAGTAAGAACACCATACCAACAGTCAAACATGGTGGTGGTAGTGTGATGGTGTGGGGATGCTTTGCTGCCTAAGGACCTGGATGACTTGCCATAATTAAAGGAACCATGAATTCTGCTCTGTACCAGAAAATTCTTAAGGAGAATGTCCAGTCATCCTTCCATCAGCTGAAGCTGAAGCGTAGTTGGGTCATGCAGCAAGACAATGATCCAAAACACAAAAGCAAGTCCACATCAGAATGGCGAAAAAGAAGTAAAATTAAAGTTTTGGAGTGGCCTAGTCAAAGTCCAGACTTAAACCGATAGAGATGCTGTGCAGAACCTGAAACGAGCAGTTCATGCTCGAAAACCTACCAAATGTTACTGAATTAAAGCAGTTCTGTGAGGAAGAGTGGGTTAAAATTCCTCCACAGCGATGTGAAAGACTGATATTGAATTATAGGAAGTGTTTGGTTGCAGTCATTGCAGCTAAATGTGGCGTAACCAGTTATTAAGTGTAAGAGGGCAATTACTTTTTCACACAGTGCCAATTGGTGTTGGTTAACTTTTTTTCGTTAAATAAGTGAAATAAAAAAAACAAACAAGTGTTATTTGTTCACTCAGGTTCCCTTTATCTAATATTACATTTTGTCTAAAGACCTGAAAACATCCAGTGTGACAAATATGCAATAATAGAGAAAATCAGGAAGGGGGCAAATACCTTTTCACACCACTGTACCTTGGCCATAGCCCTCCTACAGTGCTCAGAGTTGTTCAATTTGACATCTACCACCATCCCCAGGTCTCTCTCCCCACTCGAAGGCTGCAGTGTATCCCCTCCCAGGGTGTACACATGAGCTGGGTTTCTAAGCCCCAGGTGGAGAACCCTGCATTTCCCCATATTAAATTTCATTTTCAGGTAGGTGACCACCTCTCCAGAGTCTCCAGGTCCTGCTGAGGGCTACTCTACCCTCTTCCTCATCCACCACCACCCCATCTTTGAGTCATCTGCAAAGAGGTTCATTTCACTCCTGATACTTTTCTGAGGTCTGAGATGTTAGCATTAAAAAGGAGTGGTCCCAGAACTGATCCCTGTGGGACCCTACTAATGACCCTCCTAGGAGATGAGACTCCCCCCTCAACCACCACTTTCTGAATATGCCCAGATAGCCAGTTCCCCATCCACCTGACTATCCGTTCCCCCACCCCCATTTCCCCCAACTTGTCCAGCAGCCCAATATGAGGTACCGAATCAAACACCTTGCTGAAGTCTAGAAAGAGGACATCCACCGGCCTTCCCTGGTCCAGTGCCTTTGTCAACCAATCATAGAACTCCACAAGGTTGGTCTGACATGATCTGCCCAGGACAAAGCCATGCTGGCAATCATCCAGGTATCCCTGTTCCTCCAGAAACACCCTCAGCCTTTCCTTCAAGGTGACCTCCATCAATTTGCCCACCACCGATGTCAGCCTGATAGGCCTGTAGTTCCCTGGCTCCTCTCTTGAACCATCTTTGTGAATAGGCACGATGTGAGCCACCCTCCAATCCTGAGGCACCCTTCCCATCTGAAGGGAAGTGTTAAAAAGGTCCATCAGAGGTACAGTCAGGACATTTTCCAATTCCCATAGCATCCTAAGATGAATTCCATCCGGGACCAGTGCTTTCTCCATTTTAGGGACTTGAGGGCTTCCCACACCCTAACAACAGGGATTTCAACATCCGTGAACCCTGTCTCTTCTGCAGGTCCAACCTGTCTCCCCCCGTACAGTGCAGCCCCAGCATCCTCCCTAGTGAAGACTGATGCAAAGTACTTGTTGAGTACCTCCACCTGCTCCCCTGCCTCCTCAGCTCACCCCCTCCCTGACCTCAGCCTACTAATCTGCCCTTTACTTTCCTTCTTTCCTGATATACTAAAGACCCTTCCCCCCCGATCCCCTGCGCCAACCTCTGCTCCATCCTTGCCTTGGCCGATCTCACCACCCTGGTGACCTTTCTGGCCATCATATCATACTCTCTCTTGTTCATAACCCCACGTAAACACTGGTATCAATTGTATGCAGCCTTTTTCTCCCTCACCACTTCTTGGACCTCCATAGTCCACCAGCTCGGCTTTCTGGCCTTACCAAATTTGCATCTCACATTTGCACAGAACTTGGTAGCCTCCTGGATCCCTCTTTTAATAATTTCCCATGCCAGTGTCAATGCCTGGCCTTATCCCCTTCAAATTACCCTTAAGGATCCTCTTCACACCCTTGAAATCTGCACCACTAAAGTCAACTACCACCATCTTTGTGTGATCTTCCCCACCCCTCAGGTCCAGGGAAAAACCAGACCGTGGCATGATCACTCCTGGCCAGTGGGTCCCCCACCTGTAGTTCCCTAATCAGGTCACAGTTTGCCAGGAACACATCCAGGATATGACCATCTCTTGTCAGGTCAACGACCTGCTGGTTTAGGAGCGTGCCCTGGAAGATGTCCAGCAGCCTCTGTTCCTTGGCCGATGAGGATGTCATAGTTCCCAAATCAGTCCCTGACATGTTTAGGTCTCCCAATACCACCATCCTACCCCCACCCTGACCACATTGGTCCCTATCATTTGCCACCAGACCTTCTTCCAGCTCTTTCACCAGCATAAGGGGCCTGTAAACCACCCCATTTTTACCCTCTTGCCCCCCAGCATTTGCAAGTTGAGCCATAATGCCTCCATGTTACTCTCCACCCTGCTTATCCCTATGCCATTCTTAATGATGCGTGCTACTCCACCCCCTTACCCACAGCCCTGTCCTTTCTGAACATAGTGTACCCACTCAGGTTTAGGTCCCAGTCATGCCCAGGAGCGGATAATGTTTCAGTGACAGCTGCTACATCCACTTCCCCTCTATTAGCATTGCGTGGAGCTCAGGCATCTTGTTTCCCATGCTCCTGGCATTTATCAGGACCACCCTCCATCTCTTCCCCATACCCCCCTCATTTCCCCAATCCAAGAGCTCTCAGGTATCCATCTGCTAGCACCCCTGTGTGCAGTCTGTTGCTTCTGTTTATACCCCTTTCTCATTTGGGGAGAGACCGAGTCCATCCTTGATGGGCATGCTAGGATCAGCTTCATGCCCCAGCCCTTCCCCCCACAAGTTTATACCCCACCTAGCTTGAATGAATCCAGCCAGTTTTTACTTCAGTCTGTCCTTCCCTCCCAAACTCAGGTGGGGCCTAGACATTGCGTAGAGCCTCATACCCGCAAGCCTCACACCACTCACTGAGCCACTCTTTAACCTCTATAATTTGTTGTTTAGTGCCCACACTAGCTCTTGGCACCGGCATGATCTCCAAGAAGGAGCCTGGGCACCCTATGGCATAACAGACCCTGGCTAACTCATGAAACCTTGCCTGAATCTCCAGCACACTATTTCCCTCTATCTATATCATTTGTGCCCAGGTGCACTAAAATGTTAGGGGATCCTCTGCATTCCTTCTCCAGAGATTAGACCAGATGCTTGGCCTTATGCACAGTTAAGCTGGAAATACTCTAAGCCTTTACAGCACAGAGTTCCCCCTTGCCCTGCCCTTCCCACTGAATACCCCTAATCATGGATTCTCCCAGTAGAAGCACCCTAATCCCTTCCCTATCCTTAGGTCTACCCCTTTATTGGCAATCCTTCCCTTCCCTAGCTCATCCACTTCCCTGCCCCCACCCTCCATCTGGGTGCTGGCCAAACCCCCTATGTGAGCATCATTTGCTGCCCTATCCCTCCTGTCCCAGCTCTTTCTCCTAACTGACCCATCTGCCCCATTTTCAGCCCCAACCCAGCTCTTTCTCCTAACTGACCCATCTGTCCCAGGCACCCACCTCCCTTCTATGTTACTTTTGGACCATCCTGGAGCTCCCCCAGGTGCTAATGCC